>CM031616.1:62191884-62206884 GCA_018398815.1 Conus ventricosus
GTGATTTCAGCTGTGTCTTGACCCCCGCCTCCCCCCCCCCCCCCCCCCCCACCCCCCACCCCATTTGGCCGGCTTGTGTCTGGCCGATCGATGAATGAACATCCTGATCGAACGTTATTCGCTCTCTGTGTGGATGTGTTTTCATCAGTGTTTGTTGTTCGCGTTGGTTTGAACATGTGTTATACTTTTATGAGTTGAATTTTTTTTTTCTTTACCTTTCTTTCTTTCTTTCTTTCTTTCTTTCTTTTTTCTTTTTTTTTTTTTTTTGCTTATTCGAACGGAATGATACGTAAAATGCATGGCCTCCATAAGCTGTAAACCTGATTGATTCGATGTGTGCATAGCTAGTGTTTCGCCGCTAGTTTCATAGCTCCTAACGTCACTAACTTTGACTCTGTGATTGGTCATGTTTTACGTCCTAGCTTTCGCGTGTTTTGTCGTCATAGAAAGGGCAGACTGCGGAAGCACCGCGGATGAAGAAGAAGAAGAAGAAGAAGAAGAAGAAGATGATGAAGAAGAAGAAGAAGAAGAAGAAGAAGAAGAAGAAGAAGAAGAAGAAGAAGAAGAAGAAGAAGATGATGATGATGATGATGATGATGATGATGATGATGATGATGATGATGAGATGAAGAAGAAAAGAAGAAGATGGCACAAACTGACTCGGAAGGGAACGGAATGTATAGAACGTTTCAGAGACGGACTCACACCGACACTGTGAATGTTCCAGTTTTAAACGATAAATGTTTCAGTTTAAATGAAGAATCGAAGAATTCCAAGCTGACCGTAGAGGGTACGCTTTCGGGGGGGGGGGGGGGAAGGGGGGCTGTTGCAGCGAAGAAAAGAACCTTTCACCGTGAAATAGCAGTAGCACCAACAACAAGCACGACATGCATGTATGTGTAGAACCTTTGAGTTGACAACATTCCATGACGTTATAGTTTAAACTATTGATATCCTTGGACCGTGCTTGCTGATCTACGGACTGCAGCCAATCAGCTTGATTTTCACGCTTTTAGCAGCGAAAACCTTTTTTTTTCTTTTCTCAAAGAAACATAAACCCCCTCCCCCAAGACAGACAGAGAGAGAGAGAGAGAGAGAGAGAGAGAGAGAGAGAGAGAGAGAGAGAGAGAGAGAGAGAGAAAACAGCGTGAATGGTGCCACTCACAAAAACCAATTTAAAAAGGCATACTGTAGAAACGGCAGTTTAGTGCTTCCTCTACACGGGGTTTTCGGTCTGCCCCCACCCCCACCCCCCCCACCCCACCCCCACCCCCCCCCCACCCCCCCCCCCCCCCCCCACACCCCCCCCCCCCCCACACACACACACACACATACACACCTTGTCGCCCGTTTAGAACAGATGATCTGGCGTGTTGTGAGTGGTAACCAAGCAACGAAGACTTCCCCCAGCACAAAGACAGCAGAATGTGTCAGAGCGGCAGCCTAACAGTAGACGACAGTTGAGAGAGAGACAGAGAGAGAGAGAGAGAGAGAGAGAGAGAGAGAGATGGCAACAAGGAAAACTCAGACAGGGTAACACAAAAACATGGAATGACTAGCACACAGTTTCCTGAAGGAGGGGGGAAGAAAAAGAGACTGGATAACCATTTATCCTTCAAGATTCTCCGACCTCCCCATGCTGAAAAATGACGCAATTTGTACAAAGATACTACCGGAGACGCTGAACGGGCCAGAAATTCAGCCCGTCGCTCTTTTCCTTTCTTTCTTTCTGCGTACGCAGGCTGGTACTCCGCGGACACTCCCTGTGTAGACAGGCAAGGGTTAATCCCATCTACCCAACAAAGGGAGTGGAGTTTTGTGTGTATGACCGGGTTTTTTTTATCCCGCCATTAAGGCAGCCATACACCATCTTCGGGGAAGGTGCATGCTATGTGTAACGTGTCATCCATACCAACGGCCAAACTGGCCTTCTCTTCCGAAAGTTGGTGATGGGATTTGACGTGTGTGCAAGATGTTATGCGTGCGTTCACACACGGAACCTCGGTTTATAGTCTCATTCGAAGGACTGTTTGGGAAATGGAGTCAGAACCAATGTTAACTCCGGGGGGGGGGGGGGGGGGGGGGGGGGGCAATCCCCTGTACCGAAACGGACCCGCGGAGATTCGAACCCGCAACACCAGGATCACCAAGATAGATTACGAGTCCGGCTCTCTACCACTGAGCGATTCCGGTCCCCAGTCCGTTCGCTCCCAAACTACCCGGGGATTGGACTCGTTCGCCCATTGTTCCGTGACAGTATGTTGCAGGAAGGCTCTGGCGGCCAGGGTTACACACAGCGCACTGTCCCTCAGTCCTGCACGACAAGGTAGAGGCGTGGCTGCCAGGTCAGTCCCTCACGTTCTCTGACGAGTGTGTGAGTGAGTTCATTGATTTAGAGTTGTTCACACTTGGTGATATTAGACTTTAAAAAAAAAAAAAGCAAGGGGAAGGGAAGCGTTTATAAAAATCGATTAATTTGATGCATGGAAAGCACTTTTGCTATTTGCACGATGTCTGGTTTGTGGGTTATTGTTTTGATAGAATCGTGTACAGTCACATCCACGTTCGATTCTTTATACAATGAAGTTAATATTGAACAGTGAAAAAGAATATGGTCCACTGGTCGAAGATTTGAACAACCACATGCTACACTTTGGGGAAAACTTGGTTTTTCACGAATTGAGACGAAGCTTGTATATTAAAGATGACAAATATCGTGGACATGATAAGATTTCATACTTCTCTGGAAGGTGTTCACTGTTCACGCATTATTCTAACAGCGAATTAATTTATTGCTTTAAATTACTCTCTGACGAGAACTTCACCAAGTTCCACCTGCGGAACGTCCAGTCCGGATCGTCCTGTTGTTTCGGGCCCCCTGGCGAGTACGTTGACGGTTCTGACAGCTTGCAGAGAGGTTCTTGTCTGTTTCTAGCTGCTGATGTGCTGTTTGGCATTGACACAACGCAGCGAAAACCTCCATGGAAGCATCCTCAAGGGTGCACCAGCCCGTAATACATGACCGCAGTGTCCACCGGCAAAAGACGCCACCACCAAGCTGCTGCACGCATCCCGCAACCAAGTCGTTGGCGTGTTTCTGCGTGTTCTGACTCAGAGTCTAATGAAATTTACCTGAGGGAAATTTTCGGCCAGCTACTGCTGGTCTTCATCAGCCCAGACTGACTGGTAGTTGTGGTGGGTGTTGGTGTCCTCTGAGTTGTCCTCTCTGGTGGAGTGATTGGTGTTCAGCACACACTTGTAAATGGGGGGTGCAGGTCAAAGCCACAGTCTCTGTTCAAGCTTGGTTTTCTCTCCCTGAGTTCTATTGCTTCTTTCACTTTCCTTTTGGGAACTGTGATTTAGCTGCAATTATGGTGGCTTGAAACTTGTTGGTATGATGGGTTGTTGTTGTCATATGTTCAAGTCGTTGCTGTTTCGCTGATAGGTGAAACCAGTTCAACTTCAGACACAGCCAAGCTTTGGCAGCGTGGTCATCCGTGCCCTCTGTCGGGGATCCGAGATGCAGTCTTTCCGCCGTCAAGAGACCTTTCCTGTGGGCAGTGGATCCGTCCTCACCGTCACTGGGTCTGGAAATGCTGAAGAGCTGTGTGAAGGTCACGTACAGAGGCTGTGTGAAGGTCACGTAGAGAGGCTGTGTGAAGGTCATGTACAGAGGCTGTGTGAAGGTCATGTACAGAGGCTGTGTGAAGGTCATGTACAGAGGCTGTGTGAAGGTCACGTACAGAGGCTGTGTGAAGGTCATGTAGAGAGGCTGTGTGAAGGTCACGTAGAGAGGCTGTGTGAAGGTCATGGAGAGAGGCTGTGTGAAGGTCATGTACAGAGGCTGTGTGAAGGTCATGTACAGAGGCTGTGTGAAGGTCACGTACAGAGGCTGTGTGAAGGTCATGTACAGAGGCTGTGTGAAGGTCATGTACAGAGGCTGTGTGAAGGTCACGTAGAGAGGCTGTGTGAAGATCATGTAGAGAGGCTGTGTGAAGGTCATGTACAGAGGCTGTGTGAAGGTCACGTAGAGAGGCTGTGTGAAGGTCATGGAGAGAGGCTGTGTGAAGGTCATGTACAGAGGCTGTGTGAAGGTCATGTAGAGAGGCTGTGTGAAGGTCATGGAGAGAGGCTGTGTGAAGGTCATGTACAGAGGCTGTGTGAAGGTCATGTACAGAGGCTGTGTGAAGGTCACGTACAGAGGCTGTGTGAAGGTCACGTAGAGAGGCTGTGTGAAGGTCATGTACAGAGGCTGTGTGAAGGTCACGTACAGAGGCTGTGTGAAGGTCATGTACAGAGGCTGTGTGAAGGTCATGTACAGAGGCTGTGTGAAGGTCACGTAGAGAGGCTGTGTGAAGATCATGTAGAGAGGCTGTGTGAAGGTCATGTACAGAGGCTGTGTGAAGGTCACGTAGAGAGGCTGTGTGAAGGTCATGGAGAGAGGCTGTGTGAAGGTCATGTACAGAGGCTGTGTGAAGGTCATGTAGAGAGGCTGTGTGAAGGTCATGGAGAGAGGCTGTGTGAAGGTCTTGTACAGAGGCTGTGTGAGGTCATGTACTGAGGCTGTGTGAAGGTCATGTACAGAGGCTGTGTGAAGGTCACGTAGAGAGGCTGTGTGAAGATCATGTAGAGAGGCTGTGTGAAGGTCATGTACAGAGGCTGTGTGAAGGTCACGTAGAGAGGCTGTGTGAAGGTTATGTACAGAGGCTGTGTGAAGGTCACGGAGAGTAGGCTGTGTGAAGGTCATGTACAGAGGCTGTGTGAAGCATTCACGATCAGGCAGTTGGCTCAGGTGTGTGGATCCTGTGGTCAAAGCGTGGTACCCAGTGTCCAGTGTCCACTCCAGGCAGAACGATGGACACCAGGCGTGACGTGGCGTGACGTGAATCGTCACAGAGAAGTCAGTAGTCTTGCATGAGACAGCTGGAAAGGCTGCAATTGATCATGGCCTGCCAAACCTCTTCATGCTGCTTCTCCATCAGGAAACTGACGCTGAAGAGCTGTTCTACTACCTTCACCTTCATGTCTCCCGGAGTCTTGAAGACGTTGGGGCGCTACAGAAGAATTCGCAACCAGCTTCCTCCATTCCTCCCGGTTCTCAATCGCTCTTAGGCGGTTGCGGTGTGTGAGGCCAGTCCATGCACCGATGTTGTCCTCCCATCTCTTTCTCTGTCTTCCTCTCCTTCTGCCTGTTCGCACTGTTCCTTGTAGAATTGTTCCAGCAAGTTCCTGTTGATCTTAATACATGACCATACCATCTCATTTTGCTTCTTTCACCACCGTGGATAACAGGTCTTCGTGGGGTCCAATGGCTTGCCTTACTCTGGTCTGGACCTCCAAGGTTGGTAATGTGGTCTTTGTATGAGACGCAAGGATCTATGCAGAAGCATCTCATCTCCAATGCCTGAATCCTTCTCTCAATTTCAGCTGTCAGAGTTCACGTTGGTGCTACATACGCATCTAAATTCTGTCACGTGATCTATTCAGGGGATCCTTCAATGTCAATTTGATACAGTGACTTATTACACAGTCGGTCCAGTGGGGTCTGAGAGAGTTTCAGGTATTGTGTTTTGGGCTTGAGGTTATCATGGGGACAGAGCTTACTCTAGAGTGCGGCATTGGTACAATCCCCGAAAATCTGTTCCTTCCCGCAATTATCGAATCTTAACGCGGGGCAGACTCCCGCACATGTTGCAGGACTGCCCTCCCTGTTCACTGATCGTTGCGGGCGCTCGTTTGTCGTCTGCTTGAAAAAAACTGAAACTAGGACTGGGCAGGAGCGAACGATTTCTTGATATTTCATTGGCTGTTAGTGTAAAGCAACCAATCGGCGGCGTTCATCTCCTCCATCCGATCACCGACGAGAAGTTGCGAGAGTTTAAGGCGCCATACTGGATTTGTTTTTCCAAAATGAAGCGTGCACCCACCCTATTCGACTTCGACTTTCGTGGAGGAAAGTGAAAAAAAAAAAAAAAAGATTCTGCGCCATGCGAGGGTGGAGAAGATCATAAGAAACCGCGACTACATCCAAAAGCTCGGAGAAGCAGCCCGAAAAGAGTGCCAGTGCAAGGGAACCACGGTTTCAAGATGACTGGCTGAAGTGGCCCTGGAGAGGGGGGTGCCCCTTTTTTTGATATGAGGGGGGGACTGCCCCCTTTTTAAAGAAAAATCCTAGATTAAGCTCTGTGGGGACAAGTGCCATTCTTTAAGCTGTTAATGTTTTCATATCGTTTGTCAGATGGATGTCAGTGTCTTGGGGACTTTTGGCCCTCCAAGTGCTTCGGTACTTTGCCAGCACCTATCCACCAGTCTTGGTGTTCACTTCTTTATGTGGAGCTACGAAGTGTCGCATGGTTCGCTGTTGGTGTCAGTAGCTGTAATCCACTGCACTGGTGTCTAGCTGGAGCTGGTAACTGCACATTGTTAGGATATACAGGCATCAGGTTGTAGCTGGTAGTGATTCATCTTATGGTATATGGCTTTTGATGGCAGCCCATTATTGTATATTTCATGGCACACTGCTGTCTGGTAGTAGCTTCCAATGGTGCGTTTGTTGATGGTTACTGGTATCTTGGCTGTATCTCCTTATTGTACAGTGGTAAGGTATACTGGAATCTTGGCTGTGATCCTTATTGTACAATGTTAAGGTGTACTGGAATCTTGGCTGTATCTCCTTATTGTACAATGTTAAGGTGTACTGGAATCTTGGCTGTATCTCCCTATTGTACAGTGGTAAGGTGTACTGGTGTTCTGGCTGTAGCTCATGACTGTACATTATTATAGTATAGTGGTTGTCTGATTGTAACTTCGTAACTGCACGTTTGTTACAGCGTTCTACTATATCGTCTCATGCCGTGACTGTACATTTTCAAAACCCAATCCGCCTCCAGCTTACGTCCCTCTGTTCCTTGCGGAGACGGCCTTTCTTCGCATGTGTAACTAGCCTTACATCGTGTCGGCCTCTTCAGTGTATTAACAGCTGCCTCTCTCTGCTGCCATTTTCCCTCTCGCTTTCATTGCATCTCATTTGTTTATCCGCCCATTTCTCTAAAGCATTTGTCATCTCTGCGCGACTGTGTGTAAGCTACTTCATGATCTACCATCCCTGTCCCTTCTGCGTCCCTTCTGTCGTGACGTCAACCCAGAATTTCGTCATTGACCCGTCGGGTATCTTTCAAGCCGTCTGCTCCCAGAATCTGCTCAACCGCCTCATCGAGTTCTTCTTTGAGGTGGTCAGGGAGGTGGTTAGTGTCATTAGGCTGCAGGCTCAGTGAGGTCAACCTGCCGATGATGCTGGTGCTGGGGGGAGGGTTGGAACCTCTGGAGCCTGAAGCATTTGTCTGCAGTGACTTCCCTTCCTCGTGGTCCTGAGGCTTCGAAGACATGGTCTGATTTTTGAAGTAGTTCGTCTCTAAGTTGATCCTGAGTGTCATCTTGCAATCTCGTGGATTAACATCATTAAAGGATTTTCGTGTATCAATAATTTGGAGAGTGGTTTGCGTAAGAGGACCAGGGATAGCGCAGAAATCGTTTGCTCTCTTCCTTTTTTTCTCCAGAGATGTCACCTGAAGTACCAGGAATAATGAAGATTCTGAAGAGCATTGGTTATGAGCTTAAATCAGCAGCAGTAGTAGTAATACTTGCTGCAGCAAGAGCGAGAGTAATAGCAAAGACAGCAGTTAGCAGTAGTAACAGTAGAAGAAGCAAAGAGGAGACACTTAAACTGGTAGGCGAACAGACATAAAAAGGCATAGTTGGAAGAAAAAAATCATAGAGTAAAAACCAGACCGGCTGACAAAGGAGATGGGCGACACAAAGAGCCAAAGACTGATAGACATTTTTTTTTCTTTTTTTCTGCGTACGCAGGCTGATACTCCTGCGGACACTGCCTGTATAGACAGGCAATGGAGTTTTATGAGTATGGCCGTTTTCATCCCGCCATTAAGGCAGCCATACTCCATCTTCGGGGAAGGTGCACGCTATGTGTAACGTGTCATCCATACCAACGGCCACACGTTTCTTCTCTTCCGAAAGTTGGTGATGGGATTGACATGTGTGCAAGATGGTGTGCGTGCGTTCACATACGGAACCTCGGTTTAGAGTCGCTCATTTGAAGGACTGTATGGGGAATGGAGTCAGAACCAATGTTAACTCGAGGGGAAAATCTCCCTGTAACCGAAATTCGAACCCGCGACCCCAGGATCACGAGTCCGGCGCTCTACCAACTGAGCTATTCCGGCCCCTGACAGCCATTTCAAATCAAAGCTACGCACACAGTGAGTAGCCTTCTTTAACTGAGTGACTAGTTTAGTCTGGTAGCCATTATTTCAAATCATCTTTGCGAAGAAAACCAAGTCTTATTAGAGCGCATGGAAATGACAAATAAATCAAGTTAATCATAAATAGGCAATCTAGATATTGCTCATACTTTTTTCTTAACATTTTTGTGAATGATTACAGTCTTGGTGGATTAATTCCGGGGCAGTATCCGCATTATTTCCGAAAGAGAAGATATTGTTGACAAAAGAAGATCAGAAAGCTTATTCTTCTCTCGCCGGGTAAAAATGTGGACATTGCAAATTCAGGGCGAACATCACTTTTTTTTTTGTAACCGTTTTCAAAAAAAAATCTACCTTTAATTATCGTTGGTGGAGATGTGTGTGTGTGGGGGGGTGGGGGGGGGGGGGGTGGAGGAGGGGGGGGCTTTTTCCTTTTTAATCGCTTTGATCTTTGACTTTTTTGTCCGCAATTGTGAAATTTCGCTTCAAGGCGTGAGCCAAAGGCTGCACGATATACTCTTAGCTGTCTCTCCCAGTCAATATTGGGCGTGTGTTTCCCTTTGCACGGGGTTTTTTCAGTTCTGGGCCCCAATTCGGGGATTGTCGTCACTTTTTTTATTTTTTCTCTGATTTGGTACGTTTACCGTTGTGTTTTTGGGCAGTTGAAAAAATCTACGGTTCATCTTTTTTTTTTGGTTTAAGACTCAAAGTTTGTTGGTTTGGGTAAAGCTGTGCAACTTGAGAAAGCGATTTTTGAGTCAAAACGTTTCCCTTAGCTTGCTCTCTCTCTCTCTCTCTCCCCTCTTTTCCTTTTCTCTCTCTCTCCCTCTTTTGTATGTGTGTGAGTTTGTATGTTTTGTGGAAACAATGTGTATGTGGGTGCGTGCACGTAAATGCTATGGGCGTAATGCAAATGGATCTGTTTTGTGTGTGTGTGCGTGTGATACACACCCCACACACCCGCACACACCCACCACACACACGCCGCACCCCGCACGCCGCACGCACACCACAACCACCACACACACCACACACACACCACACACGCACACATAAACGCCGCACGCACCCCACACCCCAAAACCCCCACACACACACACCCACCCCAACACACACACACACACCCCAAAAACTTTTCACAAATCCTTTTGCCCCATTCCTAACTCAGTGATCTTTTTTTGTGTGTAGTCAGATCCCCTTAACGTGTGCGGCTCATTTTTTTTATTGCTCTGCGGCTGAACTATTGAATTTTTTTACGGTCGAATGTGTAACATCAAATGGAAGTCAGCAAAAACAACGCATTTTTAAGGGGAAAGTAACCCTCGTGGGTTTTTTTCATCTACTCCTATCCGGGAAAGCTACTCTTTTGGAAAATTTGCAGTTACTTGGGGGAGAGATAACCTTCCCTTTTTTTCTTTTTTTCTTTTTTTTTTTCCCCTTTTTTTTTTCTTTGTTCATCCTTTTTTTTTTCCCTTTTTTTTCACCCTTTTTTTTTTTTTGCCCTCTAGTGTCAATTTTTTGTCACAGCTTTCAGTTTTTTTCATTTTTTTTTGTTCTTTTGTGTGTGTGTGGGGTGTGGGGGGGGGGGGGGGGGGGTCCTCCACCCTCCATTTTTTCTCATTTTTCTGTTGGTTTTTTTTATAAACCCTTCATTCACCCTAAAAAAATCTGTTTTACTTTTGTATTATCGAGGGGACGTTTTCTCTGTGAACTTTTTGGTTTTAGTGTTCGGGACGAGACCCTTTTTGGGTTTATGAAGGTGCTGGAATTAAAAATCCCACACAACACACACCCCCACACACACACACACACCACACACACCCACACACACACGCACGCACGCACGCCGCCCCCGCACCCCGCACCCGCACACACACACCACACACACACACACACATACCCCCCCCACAAAACACCCTGTGGTGTGGAAGGCCCCCAAAGTTTCACGATTCTCGTCTGTCGTTACTTCCTGCCTAATTTTTTTTAAGGTTGAGGGCAGTCTGAGAAATGCTTGACAACGTGCCCTCACCCCTAGCTTGCTGAGAAACGTGACTCACCCTAGAAATGCTTCACAACGTGACTCAGCCTGACAATGCTTGAGCAACGTGACTAAACCCCTGAGCAATGCTTGAAAACGTGACTCACCCCTGAGAAATGCTTGAGCAACGTGACTCAGCCCTGAGCAATGTTTGAGAACGGACTCAGCCCTGAGCAATGTTGAGCAACGTGACTCAGCCCTGGAATGCTGGCAACGGACCCCCCTGAGCAAGCTTGAGCAACGTGATCCCCCATCGGCTTCAAAAGTTCCCGTCCGCATTGCTGGCAAAATTAGTTTTTGTTGAATAGTCTTGGTGTGTTTTGTGTGTGGTTGTGGTGTGTGTGTGTGTGTGTGTTGTGTGTGTGTGTTGTTGTGTATGTGTGTGGTGGTGTTGCAGTGTGTGTGTGTGGTGGTGTGTGTGTGTGTTGGTGTGTGGGGTGTGGTGCATGTGTGTGTGTGCATGTGTGTGTGTCTTGTGGGTGGGGTGTGTGGTGTGTGTGTGTGGGTGTGTGTGTGTGGTGTGTGTGTGTATCGTTTTGTTTGTGTGGTGTGTGTGGGGTTTATGTTGTTTGTTGTGTGGTGGTGTGTGTGTGTGGGGTTGTGTGGTGTTTTTTTTTTCCATTCTCTTGAAGAGACTTCTTTTTTTTTCATTTCTTTTTTCTCTCTTTTTTTTTTTTTTGTTTTTTTTTTTTTCTTTTTTTTTTTTTCTTTTTTTAAGTTTCAAATGAAGGGGTGCAGGCAGAAACTGGAACGAACTTAAAAGAAAAAAAAAATCCTATTTGCCAGATGAAATGGACGAACAAACGCAAGACAAAACACTACGCAGAGAGGGAGAGAAAAAAATCTGCCTCGCTACCGGCCTTTCCCCCGAGTACAGAGCTGAAACAGAAGCCCCCGAAAACAGCAGCAGCCCCCCAAAAGAGGGGCCCCCCCACGCCGCCACAACGTGTCTTCCGGGCCCACGCCCCCGTCCATCTTGCAGGGCCCCCCATCCAACAGAGATCCAAACCAAACGATCTGTCCCCCCACTCCCCTCCCTCTGCACAAAGACAAAAGCCCCACCCTGCAGTGGATTCCCTCCCCCCGCAATGTGCCGGCAAGGGGAAAGCTGATCCCCGGGAAAGGAGGGCACTACAAAAAACAGATGGACAGATCTCCAGCTACCCCAATCCGGACCCCCATTAAAGGCCAAGTGCAGAACAAATGGAAGTGTTTGCATCCCGCCCCCAACGAGAGACCCCTACTACCGCTGACTCGACGGAGCAAGTATCATCTTCAGGCTCAGGCAGGGCCCAACCGCCTAAACCCCTATTCTTTAAACCCGCACGGGAACACGGCAGTGCCCCTCAGAACAGGCAAAACCGACAAAAGAACATTTCTGCGTCCTGCCCCTCCACCCCGCCCGAGAGAAAACCTGGCCCGACCTAATACCAGTGGCCCGGAAGCTCAAAGGGGGGCTGGGGGACCTGCGGCGTACGCCACCCTTTTGTCGAGGAGACGGGCCGGGGGAAACCTCTAAGAAAAGCGAACGAGACACAACAACAACCTACGGTTTGACCTTTTGGGCTTTTCAGGCACGGTAAACAAAGTCCATCTTGCCTGAATTTTATAAGATAAGTGATTGCTCGTTTTTCATTTTTTGTTGCCGAGGTTTTTTTATTTTGCCTGAAGAAAATTAAGGGGTCGAAGTGGGGCGCGTTTTGTCTTGTGTCCGTTTGTTCTTTTTGCGGTGTTTATTAAAACCTTTTTTTTTTTTTTCAAAATTTGTGACGATAAAGCAACGTTCAAACATGAAAAACCCAAAAAACGATCAGAACTTTGAGAAAAAACGTCATCGCTCATTTTTCGTTGTTCATCGCTTAATTGTTTTTTCTTTTCCTGCAGAAGACCACAGAGGGAAAACGGCCCCTCGTGTTTTTTTTTCATTTTGTTTCTTCCTTTCGCCGGGGGAAAAAGAATTTTGTGTGTGTGGGTTTTGTGTGGGGTGTGTTGTGGTTTTGTGTTGTGTGTGTGTGTGTGTGTGTGTGTTTGTGTGTGTGTTGGTTGGTGTGTGTGTGTGGGTGTGTGTGTTGTGGTGTGTGTGTGCAGTGTGTGTGTGTGTGTGTGGTGTGTGTGTGTGTGGTGTGTGTGTGGGTGTGTGTGTTGTGTGGGTGTGTGGTGGTGTTGGGGTGTGTGTGGTTGTGGTGTGGTGTGGGGTGTGTTGTGGGGTGGGTGCGTGTGGGTGTTGGGGGAGTGTGTGTGTGTGTGCTGCGTGCGTGCGGCGTGCGTGTGTGTGGGTGGGGCGCGCGGTGGTGCGTGTGTGTTGGCGCGCGCGTGGTGTGTGTGTTGCGCGCGGGTGTGTGTGTTGTTTGGTTTTTTTTTTTGTTTTCCCTTTTTTTTTTTTTTTCCATAATTTGTATTTTCTGTTCGTGTGCGCCACATAAATTTTTAAAAGTCGCCAAACGGTGTCCATCTTTCCAAAAACTTAGAGCGTCGAAGAGATTAGACCCCCTTTCTTTGCCCCCCCACTCGTACAGCCCTGCACGTACCAGGGGCCTCAACGTGCACGGGGGCACAGCCGCCAGCCATTACCACACCCGCGCGCTCAAACCGCTCACGACGTCGCAAAAGCTCCGCGCCGGACCGTCCCTAAAATCACGCCCCCCCCAGTCCAGGGCCCCGTGACGGATGACGTCTTTCTCGTCTTCCTCCCATTTGGCAGGGGAAGGCGGGGGGGGGGGGGGGGGGGGGGGGGAAGGGGGGGGGGGGGGGGGGGGGGGAAAAAAAGGGGGGGTTTGTTGTCCAGCTTTCAATTTTTCTTTTTCTTGTTCGATTTGTGTGTGTTGTGTGTGTGTGGGGGGGGGTCCTCCATCCTCCTTTCTTCTCATTTTTCTGTTGGTTTTTTTTATCAACTCTCATTCACCCATGAAAAATCTGTATGTACATTGTATTATCGATGGACGTTTCTCATGTGAACTTTAATTAGTAGTTTAGTGTTGGGAGACAGAGACCCGTTGGGTTTTGAAGGTGCTGGAATATGAATATCAACACACAAAACACACTCACAACACAACACCACACACACACACACACAAAACACACACCCCACGCACGCACGCACGCACGCACCCCACGCACGCCAACGCGCACCACACAACCACCCCAACACACACACACATACACACACACACACACACACACTGTGGTGTGAGAGGGGACCCCAATAGATTCTACGATTCTCGTCTGTCGTTACTTCACTCCCTACATTTTTAAGGTTGAGGGCAGGTCTGAGCAATGCTTGAGCAACGTGACTCCCCTGAGCAATGCTGAGCAACGTGACTCAGCCCTGAGCAATGCTTCAGCAACGTGACTCAGCCCTTGAGCAAATGCTTGAGCAACGGGGACTAAACCCCTGAGCAATGCTTGACAACGTGCCCTCAGCCCTGAGCAATGCTTGAGCAACGTGACTCAGCCCTGAGCAATGCTTGAGCAACGTGACTCAGCCCTGAGCAATGCTTGAGCAACGTGACTCAGCCCTGAGCAATGCTTGAGCAACGTGACTCAGCCCTGAGCAATGCTTGAGCAACGTGACTCAGCCCATCGAGCTTCAAAAGTTACCACGTCCGCATGTGCTGTGCAAAATTAGTTTTTAGCTTGTAAAATAGTCTGTTGTGTGTGTGTGTGTTGTGTGTGTGTGTGTGTGTGTGTGTTGTGTGTGTGTGTGTGTGTGTGTATGTGTGTGTGTGTGTGTGCAGTGTGTGTGTGTGGGTGGTGTGGTTGTGTGTGTTGGTGTTGTGTGTGGGGTGCAGTGGTGTGTGTGCAGTGTGTGTGTGTCTGTGTGGTGTGTTGTGTGGTGTGTGTGTGTGTGTGTGTGGTGTGTGTGTGTGTGTGTGTGTTTTCAGTGTGGTTTGTGTGGGGGTGTGGTGTGTGTATGTGTGGTGTGTTGTGTGTGTGCGTGTGTGTGTGTGTGTGTGTGTGTTGTTTTATATTCCATGCTCTCTTTGAAGAGACGTTCATTTTGTTTCATTTCTTTTTCTCTCTCTTTTTTTCTTTCTTTGTTGTTTTTTTTTCTCCTTTTTTTTTTCTTTTTTTAAGTTTCAAAGTGAAGTGGCTGCAGGCAGAAACTGTGAACGACTTAAAAGAAAAAAAAAATTCCTATTTCGCCAGATGAAATGGACGAACAAATCGCAAAGACAAAACACTACGCAGAGGGGCAGAGAAGAAAAGATCTGCCTCGCTACCGGCCTGTACTCCCCGAGCTACAGAGCTAAAGCAAAAAGCCCTGAAAACAGCAGCAGCCCACAATCGGGTCACCCCCTACGAAAGCCACACGTTGTCTTCCGACCGACGCCCTGTCCATCTTGCAGGCCCTTCAGTCCAACAGAGACCCAGAACTCAAACGATCTGCCCCTCATCTCTCGCCTCCCTCTGCACAAAGTCCACAGTCACCCGCAGTGGATTCCCTCCCACTGCAATGTGCTCGGCAATGAGACTGCTGACTCCCTGGCAAAGGAGGGCACTACAAAGGAACAGATGGACAGATTCTCCAGCTACCCCGAATCCAGGACCATCATTAAGGCCAAGCTGCAGAACAAGTGGAGTGTAGCATCCACGCCACAACAGAGCAGACCCGTACTACCTGCTGACTCGACAGACAAGTATCATCTTCAGGCTCAGGACAGCCACAACCGCCTAAAAAACCCC
>CM031616.1:62209630-62212130 GCA_018398815.1 Conus ventricosus
GATCTTGGTACGGACACAGAACAACACTAGACTATGTTAAACGCTAACAAAGAAAAAAGAAAAGAAGATGCAAAGCATATAAACGTACTCCCAGTTTATCTTGAATACGCGTGTACGGCGACAAAGAGGGGAGACAATTTCCAGTTAGTGGAAGAAAAAAAAACTTGACAGTGCAGTAGTTATTCCCCTTATTGGACTTGATTATTTTTTTTTTATTGGCCGTTATAGCCGTTAGTGACGGCTATTCGGGTAAAATAAAACATCGGGCATCATCCGTGACCCAAAATGAATAGACCTACAACTTTTCGGAAAGATCGGCCCAGAAGTTTTGTCTGGAGCGAGTGGAACACATTTTGACCACGGATAGACAGACAGACGCACACACAGACAGCATTTCTTCGCTCCCGTCCTAAAGTACTCCCTGATCTATAAGAACTGAGACTACAAAAAGGAAAGAAGAGAGAGAGAAAATCTTATTGCGATCGCATTTCTTATATGCATAACCTGGAATATTTTGAACACATCTCAACCATTCGCTTGTTTGTGTTCAAATCTTGTTGGAAATATTTTACACAAAAGAAATCAAAAACAAAATAATACGCATGACTATGCTACAGTCGCTATTATGTTGAGTGAATGACCAAAATCGAGGTGGAAAAATGAACTCTTAAAAAAAATGATTTGGTACACTACCTTCTGTCCGGATTTTTGATAATGTTTGATCAAACACAAACAACACTTTCTTTACAAACAAGGGATGATATTAGGCCATAAGGTACACAAGAATTAGTACGAAAAAAAAAACCGAAGCAAAACAAAACAAGCAAAATAAGCGAACCTTATCAATCCTTACATAACCTGACCACCACTACTCCCCCCCCCCCCCCCCCCTCCAAAAAAAAAAAAAAAAAAAAAAACCCTCAACACATGCTTTCGGAACTAGTTTCATCTCTTCCCGTGAAACTCAATCACAGAATTCTGCTAAAAAGAAACAAAACATTGACCCGTTCTGTCGTCACTACTTGCACACATAACCCCCCCCCCCCCCCCCCACCCCCCACCCCATCCCTACACTGCTCCAGTCAGTCTTTTCAAGCCCATCTTCAATCTCTCTTTGCAGTCTAGTCAAGCCCATCTCCAATCTCTCTTTGCAGTCTAGTCAAGCCCATCTCCAGTCTCTCTTTGCAGTCTAGTCAAGCCCATCTCCAATCTCTCTTTGCAGTCTAGTCAAGCCCATCTCCAATCTCTCTTTGCAATCTAGTCAAGCCCATCTCCAGTCTCTCTTTGCAGTCTAGTCAAGCCCATCTCCAATCTCTCTTTGCAGTCTAGTCAAGCCCATCTCCAATCTCTCTTTGCAGTCTAGTCAAGCCCATCTCCAATCTCTCTTTGCAATCTAGTCAAGCCCATCTCCAGTCTCTCTTTGCAGTCTAGTCAAGCCCATCCCCAATCTCTCTTTGCAGTCAGTTCAAGCCCATCTCCAGTCTCTCTTTGCAGTCTGTTCAAGCCCATCTCCAATCTCTCTTTGCAGTCTAGTCAAGCCCATCTCCAATCTCTCTTTGCAGTCTAGTCAAGCCCATCTTCAGTCTCTCTTTGCAGTCTAGTCAAGCCCATCTCCAGTCTCGCTTTGCAGTCTAGTCAAGCCCATCTCCAGTCTCGCTTTGCAGTCTAGTCAAGCCCATCTCCAGTCTCGCTTTGCAGTCTAGTCAAGCCCATCTCCAATCTCTCTTTGCAGTCTAGTCAAGCCCATCTGTCTTTGCAGTCTAGTTAAGCCCATCTCCAATCTCTCTTCGGCCTACTCAGCGTGGTCCGGTCTCTGAAGCAAACTCTCCAGTTCAAGCCCATCACACCATGTCCAAACTGGACGCGGTCCAGCCTAATACCATTCCACTCAAAAGCTAACCCCCCTCCCCCCCCCTCCCCCCCCTCCCACAGTTCATCTCAACGCATTCCCCCTACCTCGACACCAGTCCATCTCCCTGTGCTCCATCATCCCCCTCCATCCCGCCTATCCTCACCCTCCCTCCTTCACACCACCCCAGCCCAACCCTACCCCCTTTCACCACCCCGCTTCCCTGTACCCTCCCCTCCTCCCCCCCCCCCCCCCCCCCCGCCCCCCTCCCGATCCATCATGGCCACAAAATGATCATAGCAGAATTCTGCTTTTTAAAAAAAAAGGATGTACCTTTGTCACCATTTGCACAATTCACCCCCCCGC
Source organism: Conus ventricosus (assembly GCA_018398815.1). Taxonomy (NCBI): domain Eukaryota; kingdom Metazoa; phylum Mollusca; class Gastropoda; order Neogastropoda; family Conidae; genus Conus; species Conus ventricosus. The sequence goes on from CM031616.1 coordinate 62,211,846, forward strand.
CTCTCCCAACTCCCTCCCCCGCCCCCCCCCCCCCCCCTCCTCCTCCCCCCCACCCTCACTTCCCGACCTGCATCACGAGATCCTTCATAGCCACAATGATCATGGCAGAATTCTGCTTTTTTTTTTTTTTTTTTTTTGACTGTGCTTTTGTCACCACTTGTACAATTAACACCCACCCCCACCCCCACCCCCACCCTCCCAACTCCCTTCCCCTTTCCGTCCTTCCCCCTCCCCCCACCCACCCCCACACTTACACCCTTCCCGATATGCACCACGAGATCCTTC
>CM031616.1:62219630-62227826 GCA_018398815.1 Conus ventricosus
GAGAGAGAGAGAGAGAGAGACGGAGACGAAGACAGAGAGAGAGAGAGAGAGAGGGGGGGGAGACAGAGACAGCGCGCACGCAGGGAGATATAGAGAGCGCGCGCGCACAACACACACACACACACACACACACACACACACACACACACACTACACCAGAGAGAGAGAGAGAGTGAGAAATACACCACACACACACACCACACACACACACACAACACACACACACACACACACACACACACTACACCAGAGAGAGACAGAGAGAGAGTGAGAAATACACCACACACACACACACACACACACACACCACACACACACACACACAACACACACACACACACAACACACACACACACACACACACACACACACACACACACACACACTACACCAGAGAGAGAGAGAGAGAGAGTGGAGAAATACACCACACACACACACACACACACACACACACACACACACACACACTCACACACACACTACACCACACACACACACACACACACACACACACACACACACACACACTACACACACACTACACACACATACACACTACACACACACACACACACACACACACACACACACACACACACACACACACTACACACACACACACACACACACACACACACACACTACACACACATACACACTACACACACATACACACACTACACACACACACACACACACACACACACCACACAACACACACACACACATACACACACACATAACTACACACTACACACACACACACACACACACACACACACACACACACACACACACACACACACACACACACACCACACACACACACACACACACACACACACACACCTTGACGATGAGCAGAACGGCCATACAGACCAGGCCCACCAGAACGTCAGCCAGGTTGGCCTCCAGGAGGTGATGGCAGATGTCGATGACGATCCTACCAGCTTGCCCATGCCCGAGCGTCCGGGCACTTTGATGTTCAGCAGCTTGATCACCTGAGGAGGAGGAGGAGGAGGAGGGGTGGAGAAAGGGAGTGGGGGTGGGTGGGGGCGGCAAAGAGTGTGAGGGGTGGAGGTGAGGGGGGGGGGGTAAGAGAGGTGCGGGCGTGGGAGGGGGTAGTGAGTAGGTTGGGTTGGTGGGTAGCAGCGTTCAAGTTATATTTCATAAGAACAGAGACAGAGACGATATACAGAGAGAGAGAGAGAGAGAGAGACAGAGACTAACAGAGAGAGAGAGAGGGGAGAGAGAGAGGACGTACACAGAGAGAGGAGAGAGAGAGAGAGAGAGAGAGAGAAGGAAGAGAGAGAGAAAAAGAGACACAGCTACTCTCTCAGACAGACCGACACACGCACACAACTTAAAGACGCGCTCTTGCACGCACACACACACACACAACACACACACACACCGCACACCCACTACACACACACACACACACTACACACACACGCACACACACACACACAACACACACCACACGCACCCACGTCGCACAAAACACGCTCGCGTACGCACGCACAAGGCACACATACGCCCTCTCCTTTCTTGCGTTGATCCCGATACAAAATTCATGTGCGTGTTTACAAATGTATATATCCTATCCCCATCCTTACCGCACGATGTACACACACAAGCGCGCGTGTGCGCGCACATTTGCGAGCTCGGCATGCACAAATGAAACAGCGCGCGCTGTCACACACAACCACACACACACACACACACATACACAGAATACGCACGCACACACGCGCGCATGCTCTTCTCTCTCTCCTCTCCTTCCTCTCTCTCTCTGTGAGTGACTTCCCTTATCTGGCTACCAGCAAGGCCACTCCTTTCTCAGCGCTCCACAAATTTTTGTTCGTTAATTCCAGAAAACCATCCAACCATGCAGTTGAGGGTCTCCCATCTGCTGTGGAGGGCATGTGGAACTCTAGTCGTAAAGGAAATGACACTACTGGCGTACACAATCGAAGGCGGAGGAAAGCACACTGACGTTGAAGTGAGTGAGACTTACGAAGACTTCCGACCAACACCCCCTCCCATAGAAATCCGAGGTAAGTCTGTGTTTCGGTGTAAAATTAATGTTCTTCACACGTGACCAGGGAAAGCGCAGAGCAGAGACATACGGACGCACTGATGCATGCACGCGCCGCGCGCGCACACGCACGCGCACACACACACACACACACACATGCACGCACGCACGCACGCACGCACGCTCACACAAACACAACGCACGCACGCACGCACGCACACACACACACACACACACACACACACACCACACACACACACACACACACACACGAAACGCGCGCGCGGCACACACACACACACACACACACACACACACACACACACACACACACACACACACAGAGAGAAAAGGCAAGTCATTATTTCTCGTCCCCGTCCGGTCTGTGTTTAAACCAACGGCCACCCAGCCTTCTCTACACCCGACATCGAAACTGACTGCAGAAAAGGACAGTGGTCAAAATTGACTGTGATGTGAGTGTCCAGTGTGCTAGTCGGTCTCCTCCCTCCCCCCTCCGTTTCCGCCCCCACGCCCTGCCCCCCCCCCCCCCCCTCCCCCGCCCGTCCCCGCCCCCAGCCTCTTCCCCCCCCCACCCCCACCCCCACCCCCTTCCTAAACCTGCACAGGGCACGACATCGACATGACACAGGACATCGATAAACACTCAGTGACACTCGTCAAGGGAAAGCGAAGCGACCTGATTCTAAGACAGCGAACTGGACAAATGAAGTGCTGATGAAGATTGTGACAAAGATTTTTTTTTTTTTTTTTTATTTGATTGATACGTGGACATGACAGGCCGTGTATCACGTGACGACTTCAAACCCAGGCAGCTGCTAGGAAACACATGCGCGCTCCTCTCTCTCTCTCTCTCTCTTTTCTCTCTCTCTCGTGCCTTCTTGTGCTTCGTAAGTCAGGTGGTGTCGATGGGTCGTTGTGCCAGTCGGATTCACCTTGTTTTAGAACAGTCCTGAACCTCGAATACGGGAAAACGACTGTTATGACTGTACTGTGTGTTCTGGCATGTCAGGCAGGAACACAGGACACACGTCATCTGAGGAACGTGTCAAACCAGCCCACCTTACCTGCAGAAAGGAAGACGGTGCCAGCAACAACACAACACACACACGCAGAGACTCTACTAGCACGTGCTCTACGGTGGTTGCACGCTCTCCACGGCTGGGTCCAAGTTCTACGTGGGGGTGAGCGCAGTCTTTCGCTGAACGGACTGTATGTAGCACACACATACCAGGGACACTTTGTCATTCACAACTTTCCCATGTAATACGAGAGAGAAAACAAGAAGAAGAAAAAAAAACCCAAAACATTGCTGTGGTTTCCATGACAATGAGATCGTGTGACGGTTTCGTCAAATCGCGCCGAGTGCCTGTGCATCTTTGATGGTCACACAAACTACGCTCGTTGGTATTTTCGTTCTCTCGTGCCTACTTCTCTTGTACCAGCCCAAGGGACGCTCCTTCAACCAGCGCAGTGAAAGTTGCTGACGATTCTTCACGATGTGATGATTTTTTACTAACAGTAAATTCAGGAAGTAGAAGGAAAGTACTGCAGTGTTTGAGGGAATCAACGAGGAAAATGGACAGTTTTGTTTGTGTTTCCGAGGTGAACGTGAAGGCGAACACCGAGGAGAGTTCAGCTGTCGACATCGACAACGGACATCTTGGCGACCGTCATGGCTGGTAAGTACACCATGTTCATGTCATTCACGACAAAACGAGGATTTATGGCAACACAGGAGAAGTAATTACCAATATTCGATGTGTTTTGATTTAGAAAAAAAAACAAAAAACAAAAAGAGTAATAATTAGCCATGTTCGATGTGGTATGATTTACGAACTAACTTTCCGTGTTTCGGATTCCAAATGGCGATGTTCGGATGAATCGACTGAATAATATTTCGACTTGTTATTGTTAAAACATATTTTCCACCCCATCAACACACACCACACACACTCTCTCTCTCTCTCTCTCTCTCTTCTCTCTCTATCTCTCTCTCTCTCTCTCTCTCTCTCTCTCTCTCTCTCTGAATTGAGTATGTAAGCTTGGCTACAATAAACCATTCATTCATTCACACACATTCTCTCTCTCTCTCTCTCTCTCTCTCTCACTCTCTCTCTCTCTCTCTCTCTCTCTCTGAATTGACTATGTAAGCTTGGTTACAATAAACCATTCATTCATTCATTCATTCACACACATTATCTCTCTCTCTCTCTCTCTCTCTCTCTCTCTCTCTCTCTCTCTCTCTCTCTCTGAATTGACTATGTAAGCTTGGCTACAATAAACATTCATTCATTCTCTCTCTCTCTCTTCTCTCTCTCTCTCTCTCTCTCTCTCTCTCTCTCTCTCTCTACTCTCTTCTCTCGCATGTCCGAAAGACAATCGAAAAAACTCAATGGTGTGGATGTAAAATCTAAAAAAAAGGAAAACAAGCCCCACCCCCCCACCCCCTCCCCCCTCTCCCCCTAGACACGTTAGCCACGAATGATTAAATTCGAAAGCGTCTGTATTCGAAGATCACAAACAGTCCATGAAAAACTAATGGCAACTGATCGTTCAAATAACGAAGGCAAAATCGCTAGTGTCACACACACACACATACACACACAATGCATGCATGCATGATTGTGCTCTCCTCTCGTCTCTCTCTCTCTCTCTTCTCTTCTCTCTCCTCTCTCTCTCTCTCTCTCTCTTCTCTCTTTCACTCTCTCTCACACACACACACACACACACACACACACACTCTCTGTCTCTGTCTCCTCTCTCTCCCTCTCTCTCGCTCTCTCTCTCTCTCCTCTCAACACACCACACACACGCACACACGCGCACACGCACACACACACACCACACACACACACACATACACACACACACGTTTGGCAGGGGAAAATCTCTCTCTCTCTCTCTCTCTCTCTCTCTCTATCTCCTCTCTCTCTCTCTTCTCAATCTCTCTCTCTCTCCACACACACAACACACACCACACACACACACACACACACACACACACACACACACACACACACACACACTGTGCATGTCCAAAAGACAATCTAAAGAACCCAGCGGTGTAGATGTACAATGTGAAAAAATACAAGTTTGTTGTTTGTTTGTTTTGTTCTTCTTCCCAGAGACTAACCAAAACCACGAAAGGCTCAGTTCTCTAGCATCTGCGATCTGAGCTGACAAACAAAACGGCCCACAGAAAAGACACGAATGGCAGCAAGAGATCATTGTCTCCAAGAAGATATTTCAGTTCAGATTTGTTTTAATGAAGAGGAAGTTAGCGTGGCTGTCACGCCTCTCTCTCTCTCTCTCTCGCCATTCGGATCAGCTGGTGTTGATGGTATTGAAGGGAAGGTGTCCAGGTCTTCTTTGTCTCGTTGGGAGTTCATCGGAAAACAAGGAGGGATTCCGGTCGCGACAGATCATCACACGCTGTTGTTTCTGTGCACGTGAACTGATAAATGGTTTTTTCTGGCAGACTGATTGTGTCCTCTTGACCCATCCGTGCACCCCCGTTCACCTCCCCCCTCCCTCCCTCCCTCCCTCCCTCCCCCCCCCCTCTCTCTCTCTCTCTCTCTTCTCTCTCTCTCTCTCTCTCTTTTCTTCTCTCTGTCTCTCTTGTTGTTGTTGTTGCTGTTGTTTTTTGAGGGTGCTAGGGGTCGTCAGTGAGCGGCAGTCTTGCTGCTGTTTGGGGGTGCTAGGGTCGTCATTGAGCGGCAGTCTTGCTGCTGTTTTGGTGGTGCTAGGGGTCGTCAGTGAGCGGCAGTCTTGCTACTGTTTTGGGGGTGCTAGGGTCGTCAGTGAGCGGCAGTCTTGCTGCTGTTTTGGGGGTGTTAGGGTCGTCAGTGAGCGGCAGTCTTGCTGCTGTTTTGGGGGTGCTAGGGTCGTCATTGAGCGGCAGTCTTGCTGCTGTTTGGGGGTGCTAGGGTCGTCATTGAGCGGCAGTCTTGCTGCTGTTTTGGGGGGTGCTAGGGTCGTCATTGAGCGGCAGTCTTGCTGCAGTTTTGGGGTGTTAGGGTCGTCAGTGAGCGGCAGTCTTGCTGCTGTTTTTAGGGGCTGCTAGGGCTCATCATTGAGCGGCAGTCTTGCTGCTGTTTTGGGGGTGCTAGGGGTCGTCATTGAGCGGCAGTCTTGCTGCTGTTTTGGGGGTGCTAGGGGTCGTCATTGAGCGGCAGTCTTGCTGCTGTTTTGGGGGTGCTAGGGCTCGTCATTGAGCGGCAGTCTTGCTGCTGTTTGGGGTGCTAGGGGTCGTCATTGAGGGGCAGTCTTGCTGCTGTTTCGGGGGTACTAGGGTCGTCAGTGAGCGGCAGTCTTGCTGCTTTTTTGGGGGGGGTACTAGGGTCGTCATTGAGCGGCAGTCTTGCTGCTGTTTTGGGGGGTGCTAGGCTCGTCATTGAGCGGCAGTCTTGCTGCTGTTTTGGGGGGTGCTAGGGGTCGTCAGTGAGCGGCAGTCTTGCTGCTGTTTTGGGGGGTACTAGGGTCGTCATTGAGCGGCAGTCTTGCTGCTGTTTTGGGGGGTGCTAGGCTCGTCATTGAGCGGCAGTCTTGCTGCTGTTTTGGGGGGTGCTAGGGCTCGTCATTGAGCGGCAGCCTTGCTGCTGTTTTTGGCTGCTAGGGGTCGTCATTGAGCGGCAGTCTTGCTGCTGTTTTTTGGGGGTGCTAGGGCTCGTCATTGAGCGTCTTGCTGCTGTTTTTGGCTGCTAGGGGGTCGTCATTGAGCGGCAGTCTTGCTGCTGTTTTTGGCTGCTATGGGTCGTCATTGAGCGGCAGTCTTGCTGCTGTTTTTTTGGGGGTGCTAGGGCTCGTCATTGAGCGGCAGCCTTGCTGCTATTTTTGGCTGCTAGGGGTCGTCAGTGACAGGTAGATAGAAGCATCGGTGAGAGGCAGAAGGCATTAGGAGTTGTTTTTTTGTTTTTTCCTTCAAGTTGGTTCTCTCTGCCACTGTGGGTGGGTGAGGTGTGGCTCTCTGCAATCTTGTTTCTGCTGTGTGGCACAGGCATGCCATTTGTCAGGCAACTCTGACAAGAGTGGCACGCGAGACCAGGCATAGTAGTCCACTCTCAGTCAGCCAAGCAGCTGATCATGATCGAGCTCACGGTGCCGTATGAGAACAGATCGGAGGCAGCTCAAATCTACAAGACTGAAAAGTATGCTGATCTGGCCAACAGCCTGAGGAGAGAAGGCTATCAGGTCAAAGTCCTCACTGCAGAAATTGGAGCTAGGGGATTTGTAGGAACGTCTGCATACAGCCTCATGAAACAGCTCTCAGTTGCAGGGAGGGAACAAACCAGAGCCCTGAAAGCAATGGCAGAAGCGGCAGAGAGGTGTTCAAGCTGGATCTGGTCAAGGAGGAACAAAAGTGCACTTCATAAAGGCTGAACTTTCCCTTCAAATACCAGGTGCCCCCGTGGCTCAGTGGTTAGAGTGCGAGACATTAAGTGGACAATCCCCAAAATGAGCACGTCCAGAGGGTCATGGGTTCAAATCCCAGCCATAACTCGTCCCAAAAATGAAAAAAAAAAAGGGGGGGGCAGCAGAGGGACATCCGGAGTCATGAACCGGGTGTGGCCCAACCCCCCTAGAGTGTCAGGAGATAAGGGCCGAAACACTTGCTTGAAGGGGGCTTCTCTTCTGAGGACTCTCTCTCTCTGCTGCCACGCTCTCCACGAGTTTCTTTCTGCAGTTTGGTTTTGTCCTTGTCGATGTGCTGCTGGGTGTCTTCCCGAAGCTTCCTGCTGACCTCCTCCATGGCCTTCGCGATGACTTGGGTAAGGGTTATCTTCTCCTGCGGAGCACGCGCTTCAGTTGTTTTTTTTTTTTAATGAAGAAGGAAGTTAGCGTGGCGGTCACGCGTCTCTCTCTCTCTCTCTCTCTCTCTCTCTCTCTCTCTCTCTCTCTCTCTCTCTCTCCTCTCTTCCTCTCTCTCTCTCTCTCTCTCGCCATTCGGATCAGCTGGTGGTGATGGTATTGAAGGGAAGGTGTCCAGGTCTGTCTTTCTCTCGTTGGGAGGTTCATCCGGAGAAGCAGGAGGATTCCGGTCGCGACAGATCATCACACGCTGTTTCAGTGCACGTGAAGTGATAAATGGTTTCTATTTCTGGCAGGATAACTGTGTCCCTTTGGTCCATCCGTTG
>CM031616.1:62255426-62257926 GCA_018398815.1 Conus ventricosus
GGCTTCACCACCTTTCCTCTTCCCCCCTTCCTGTCCCCCCCCCCCACTCCCGCACCTACTCTCCATTCTTTCCTACACTTTCCTCTCCTCCTCAAACTCACCTTCACCAAAGGCTTCTTCTCTGCACTTTCTTGATTCGAGATTCTATTTTTAAAAAAAGCGGCCTCCTTCATTAAAAGCATTATCTTGTCTAATTCTGTAATCAATCCCCCTGAAAAAAAAAGTGTTCTTCCAACGATGTTTTTGTTTGACAAGCCTTGTTCATTTCCATCTCTCGTTCGGTGACTGTCTGTCCCTGTCTGTCTGTCTGTCTGTGCTTCCCTCGCTGAATCATTGTTTCATCATTTCTTCTTCTCCTTTCTCTCAATGTCTGACGACCACCTCTCTTCTTCCCCCTGTCTCCTCCATCTTCTCCACCCTCTCTCTCTCTCACCCTCTCAATGCTGTTGCATGCATGCATATGTGCAAGGTTGTGTCGTGTTTATGTACGTCCTGTTGCATGTCAATGTGCCTAACATTCTTTTCCTCTCTGTCTGTCTCTCCTCTCTCATTCTCCTCCTACATAATCGTACGCTTTGTGTGTATAGGCACTATAATGCCCATGCACACCGTGTGTGTGTATGTGTGAGTTTGCGTGTTAGATGTGTTTCTCCAGAGATAGATAGATAATAGAAAAGAGAGAGAGAGAGACAGTGAGAGAGAGAGAGAGAGAGAAGAGAGAGAGAGAAGAGAAAGAAATATATCCTTATGTATGTTGTGTGAAAATTTGTGTGTGCGCACGCAGTGTGTATTCACCGCACAATCTCTCTCTCTTCTCATAACAATTTTTTCATCTCTCTCCTCTCTCTCTTACTCTGTCCCTCAGATTCTCTTTCCGCAACATCGTTCATGCAGGCAGTAGTTGTAAACATTCTTCTAAATGGAGTCACGGAAGAAGCACTTTGGCCATCCTGACCAGGAATGGCCTGCCCTCCATTTCGCTCACACACAGATCCAACCTCCTTTCCTTTCAACCCCCTCCCCCTCTCTCCACAGCCCACACACCTCCTTCCACCCCACCACCTCCTCCCCTCTCCTCCCCCCCCCCCTCCCCCCCCGCCCGCCGTCAAAGTAATACCGTCATGAAAAGCGATCACACTCTCCTGTTCCGCCGATGGTGTAAAAGAATCAACCAGCGTCGAAAGTCGGTTCATTTGCCGTTTTTGGCCTTAAAAAAAAATCCTTCCCATTCAAAAAAGGATCCCCTCAGATGTTTTTGCCCTTTGACAATCCCGTTCACATCTTCTCTCTCTCTCTCTCCTCCCTTCACTCTCTCTCTTCTCGTCTCACTCTCTCTCTCACTCATCACTACCAATCTCCGATCCTCTTCCCTCTCTCGTTGGTCTGGGGATCTCTCTCTCTCTCTCTTCACTCTCTCTCACCTCTCAGCTCTCTCTCTCCTCTCTCTCGCTCATAAAAACAATACTTCTCATATCTGAATGCAACGCTTCCTAAACAGTGGACTAACGTGAACAACAAAACCTTCTTTATACGAATTTCAAAATTATGTTTGGATTTAAGTACAAATGATGTTTAAATGTTTTGAATGTTTCACATTTGTATTCCTTCTTACCCCACCTTCTCTAACCTTGTCTTGACATACCTGGTTTCACCTGTCCACCTTTCCCTGACGTCCTTCATTTCTCTTCTTCTCCTTTTTTAAAAAAAAATGTATTTGCTAAGTTGTTTTCTCTTTGTTTGTGTTGTGTGTGTAGTTGTGTGGTTGTTGTGTGTGTGTGTGTTGTGAAAAAGTTGACTGTCATATTTTTGGATTCCTTTTGTATTTTCAGCTAATTTTCTTTTCACCTATTTAATGTTCGTTGATTTTAAATCACATATTGTTATTTTTTTTTCTTGCTTCATCGTGGAACGATTAAAAAAGCCTGTATGTGCTTATTCTTTAATCCCTCATTAAAACAAAGATTTCGTTCGTTTTCTCTCTCACTCTCTCTCTTCTCCTCTCCGATCTCTCACTCTCTCTGTGATCTCTCCTCACTCCTGATCTCTATCTCCTCTCTGTCATAGTCTCTCCCTCTCTCTCTTCTGTAGTCTCTCTCTACTGTGAGTCCCTCTCTCTCTTTCCCCCCCCCCTCCCCCCCCCCTCCCCCACCTCCCCCCCCCCTCCCCCCACCCGTCTTCTTCTTTCTCTTCTCATCACTAATACTAATCTAGCCTCCATCTCTGTGTCTTTCTCCCACTCCTCACCACGCTTCAACCTCCTTCTTCCACCACCCCACCCCCCATTGCTATGTACTGATATTTTTTTTTCCTTGTTAAATTCATGTAAAAAGAAATAAAATTTCCAGGAGAGAAGAGAGAGAGAGAGAGAGAGAGAAGAGAGAGAGAGAGCAGAGAGAAAGAGAGAAGAGGAGAGAAAGAGATAGACGGATGGTCAAAGAGGAAAGGAAGAAGAGAGAGAGCGAGAAGAGAAAGAAAGAGAAAGAGAGAGAGACAACAGACA
>CM031616.1:62265426-62267926 GCA_018398815.1 Conus ventricosus
GCGCGCGTGCGTGCGTGTGTGTGCGTGTGTGTGTGTGTGTGTGTGTGTGTGTGTGTGTGTGTGTGTGTGTGCGTGCGTGCGCGCGCTTGTGCTTACATTCATGCGCTTAGAGTTGATTTCATCAAGATTTTGCGCCTTACAAATACCATAATTATTAATTATCATTATTCGCTCCGAAACGGGTCCCAACCTCAACGTGGCGCCAACCCTTCTTTTCTTTGAACCCCATTCTCTCCCACCGCCCACACGCCTCCTTCCTCCCCCCCCCCACCGTCCTTCCTTCCCCCTCCTACCCCCCAACCCCTCCCCATCCCCCTCGCCCATCAAAGTAATCCGCCATGAAAGGCACTCACACTCTCCTAATCCACAGATGGTGTAAAAAGCATCACAACGTTAAAAGCCTTATTCGTTTTGTGAGTGTGTGCGGTTTTTTTTCCCCCGCTGAAAGATCGATACAACTGAAAAGCGTTTTCCAGTTTTTGTTTGCTCCTGGACAATCTAACCCACGTGTTGCTTCTCTCTCCTCTCTCTCTCTCTCTCCTCTCTCCTCTCTCTCTCCGATCTCTCTCTCTCTCTCTCTCCTCTCTCTCTCTCTCTCTATTTTCTTTGTGTCTGTCTGCTTGTGTGTCTAATTCTTTGTTTCTCTCTTTCGATGTGGGTGTGCCTCTCTCTCTCTCTCTCTTTTCCCCCTTTTCCCCCTCTCTCTCTCTTTTCCCCTCTTCTCAGCCTCCCTTTCTTCCCCCTCCCCTCTCTCCCCTCTCTCTCCCCCCTCCCTCTTTTCTCTCCCCCTCTCTCTCCCCTCCCCTCTTTTTTTTTTATTTTCTCTTTTTTTCTTTTTTGGGGCCTCCCCCTCTGTTCTTTCTCCCCTTTCTTAAAAATGTTACGGGGTCTCCCTGTGTCTTTTTGGGGGTCCTTCCCCTTTTTTTTACTCCTCATCTCTGTCTCCCCTCTTGGGGGTCTGTCTGCCCTGTCTGCCCTTCTTTTTCCTCGGTGCTTCCCTTTCCCTACCCACGGCCTGTATTTTTGTTTTTGGGTTCTTTTTCCCTTCCCCTCTCTTTCTTTCTCTCAAACCCTTTTGGGTCATTACATTTCAGGAATTCTCCCTTTTTCTCCCCTCTCCCCTCTCCCCCTTCTCTTTTCCTCTCTTCTCTCTTCTCTCCCCTCTCCCCCTCTCTCTCTCATTTTTTGGGAAATCTCATAAACGACTTTTGGGTTTTTACAAAAACACACAGTTTAAATGATAAGCAGAAAAAGATTTAAAAAAACTCTAAACCCGGGAGGGGGAAGGCAATAGCCCGTGCGCTGCTATTCCGAGCGTGCGGGTGGTCTCCCCTATAAGTTTGTATTGTTTTGTCGGGAAATTTTTGCCTTCAACTTTGCTTTTTTCCCACTTCCGAGAGTTTAAAGTTTGGTTCCTTGTTTAATTTCGTGGGTTTAAAAATGAACAATAATCGAAAAGGGCCGGGGGGGGGGGGGGGGGGGGGGGGGGGGGGGGGGGGGGGGGCATGTCAAAGAGAAGGGGGGGGGAAAGAGAGGGGGAAAATTTGGAAGCGTGAGCCCAAAACAGGAATTAAAAAAAAAGGAGGAGAAAAGAATACGAAGGAGGGGAGAGAGAGAAGAGAGAGGGGGGAGAAAAGAGAAGTTTAGAGAAGAGAGGGGAGGGGAAACTGATAGAGGGGGAGAAAGAGGAGGAGAGAGAGGGGAGAGAAGAGGGGAGAGAAGAGAGAGGGGGGGGGAAGAGTGAAAAGGACAAAGAAAAGAGGGGAAAACTGATCCCAAAAAAGCCCAGACGGTTTGACAGACAGACGGGCAGGGGGGACAGAGAGATAGAGAGAGAGGAGAGGAGGGAGAGAAAAGAGAGAGAAAAGGGGAGAGAGAGAGAAAAGAGAGAAGGGGAGAGAGGGGGAGAGAGAGGAGAAAATAAATGATACAGAAAAGGAGGGAAAAGAGAAATGGGGAAAAGAGAGGGGAGGGGAAAGAGAGAGAGAGAAAGAGAGAGTGACTGTTTGACAGAGAGAAAAGGGGAGAGAGAGAGAGGGGAAACTGATACAAAAGAGAGAGAGAGGGAGAGGGGAGGGGGAGAGAGAAAAAGAGAAGAGAGAGAGAAAACAGATTGACGACAGGAAGACAAAGAAAAAGAGAAAGAACACAGAGGGGAGAGAGAGAGAGAGAGAGAGAGAGGGATAAAAGGGGAGAGAAAAGAGAAAGACAGACGGGAAGACGACGGGACAAAACAGACAGACAGACGGGACAACAGACGGGACAGACAGAAGAAAAAAGGGAAAGGGAGAAAAAATTGAAAAAAGGGAAACCGAAAAAAAACCAAGTCCGATAGAAAATCCCCCTTTAAAGCGGAAACCCAAGTCACAGCAAAAAAAGGGGTTTTTTTAAACATCCCCTTTAAAAAAAAGCAAAGGTGGGGGGGGGGGGGGGGGGGGGGGGGGGGGGGGGGGGGGGGGGGGGGGGGGGGGGGGGGGGGGGGGGGGGGGGGGGGGGGGGG
>CM031616.1:62290426-62292926 GCA_018398815.1 Conus ventricosus
CCCTTCCTCCCCCCGCCCCCTCCACCGCCCCACCCTCCCGCAGAACCTGCCCTCGGTAAGCGGCGATCCCCATGGATCTTCCAGAACCGAATCCACGTTCGTCAACGGCGAGCAAACTGAAGGCGCGGGTGGAGTGGGGGTGGGGGTGGGGGTGGGGGGGGTGGGGGGGGGGGGAGTGAAGTCCCTTGACAGTTGGGTGCCAAGAGCCAAGAGATTCTGTACGTGATTTGCATAGTATAATTACGTTATGATGATTCTGAGATCCACTTTGGTTTGGGAGTATCAATCCTTCACACTTTGTATTTTTCTTCTCTTTTCTTTTCTTTTCTTTTTTTTAAAATCATACCTCGATATAAGTCTGTCTTGTAAAACATGACAGCAGTGAATTTGAGCAGTGCTGTCAAAAATGCATCCGATAATACAGTTTTTTTGTTCGCTTGGTTGGTTATACTCTTCCTCTACACTCACGTCAGTATAGAAACTGGTCATGTTCAAACGCTCCTAAGAGAGTTCGAACCTACGATCTCCAAGTCGTCAGAAAGTGACGCCAGTGCTCCGCAACATTTTGTTTGAAGGTAATTCTATTGCTGCAAATACCAGGGACAGAAAGACAGTCATGATATCAAACAGAACATGAGTGTGGACCTGACCCTGCTTCAACCCACTGCTGATAGATAAAGACAGACGGAATTATTTTATAATTATCTCTGATGGTCTTTACTGTCACGACGACAGGGCTGCACAGCTGCGTGCAACTCCCCAGGACGTCTCTTGAGGCAAAATAAGGAGGCGACATATTTTCACGAGATCAAAAGCTGCCTGGAGGTCAACTAATCTCACGACGAACAGTTTCCTGTGTTCTCTGGATCATTTCCCGGGGCGTTTGGAGGAATGAAGGCCAAGTCTGTGGTGGATATTTCTGAGCTAACATAAGCACAGGCTCGGCTCTTCCTTCGAAGACCTGAAGGTCTTTGAGACAGCTACGATCACCTAGGTTTGATCCAAATGATTTTCTGAGCCGAGACTGAAACGAGCACTTTCGTTGCTCTCTTTCGCGGATATTTCATATCCACGAGGACATCAGAGGCTGTTATAACTGCCCCTGTCCATACGACATGTTTACAGTTCAGTCGACTATAGAGGGTGTTGTAACTGCCTTTCCATAGGACACGTTGTTCACAGTTCAGTCGGTCGTGGAGGCTGTGTCAGGTGTGCCGTGAAATCATCTGAAAACCGGAATATTTCGTAAACATCTTCGTGTAAAGAGTCTCAGTGGAGATTTGCTGCAACCCCGGCAGTATCTCATACACGTCAGAGGCAGTGTAAACTGGCGCTGTATTAATGTATGAACTGGTGCTGTATTAATGTATGAACTGGTGCTGTATTAATGTATGAACTGGTGCTGTATTAATGTATGAACTGGCGTTGTATTAATGTATGAACTGGCGCTGTATTAATGTATGAACTGGCGCTGTATTAATGTATGAACTGGCGCTGTATTAATGTATGAACTGGCGCTGTATTAATTTGTAAACTAGTGCTGTATTAATATATAAACTGGTGTTGAATTAATATGCAAACTAGTGCCAATACAAATTGGCGCTGTATAAATTTATAAACTGGTGCTGTATTAATATATAAACTGGCGCTGTATAAATTTGTAAACTGGCGCTGTATCGATATAAAACTGGTGCTGCATTGATATATAAACTGGCGCTGTATTAATACATAAACAGGTGCTGTGTTAATACATAAACAGGTGCTGTGTTAATACATAAACAGGTGCTGTGTTAATACATAAACTGGTGCTGCATTAATACATAAACTGGTGCTGCATTAATATATAAACTGGCGGTATTAATACATAAACTGGTGCTGTGTTTATACATAAACTGGTGCTGCATTAATATATAAACTGGCGGTATTAATACATAAACTGGTGCTGTGTTAATACATAAACTGGTGCTGCATTAATGTATAAACTGGTGCTGGGTTAATACATAAACTGGTGCTGTATTAATATATAAACTGGTGCTGCATTCATATATAAACTGGCGCTGCATTCATATATAAACTGGCGCTGCATTGATATATAGACTGGTGCTGCATTAATTTGTGCGCTGCCCGCAAGGCCCGGTGGGCTTCAGAATCAGTCGCCGCTGACCACACACAAATCAACGCTCACAGCTCTGATCCCTTTTCTTCAGCTTACCGCGGCGCATCAGATGCATGCTTGCAATCCACCGCTCTGTTGACTTGCGCGACAGCGAGAACCTACGACTGCTCGACAACAAAAGAGCAACAAAGATTCTCCTGCCTAACAAGCTGTCATTGACCTGGTCTGTTGGATCTGGCGCTCTGGTACCAGCGCCCATGCCTGTGTGTCCGTATTTCATTGAGGATGCCGCAGAACTGCGTGCTGGACATCACTTGCCTCTCTGCATTTGAGAGGCGTGCGTTCCGGCCCCTGGCAGAGCCCGAAGTGTCTGATGGGTAACGT
>CM031616.1:62297926-62302926 GCA_018398815.1 Conus ventricosus
GAGAGAGAGAGAGAGAGAGAGAGAGAGAGAGAGAGAGAGAGAGAGAGAGGACGAGAGGACAGAGAGAGAGAGAGAGAGAGAGAGGAGGACAGAGAGAGAGAGAGAGGACAGAGAGAGAGAGAGAGGACAGAGAGAGAGAGAGAGAGAGAGAGAGAGAGAGGACAGAGAGAGAGAGAGAGGAGAGAGAGAGAGAGAGAGAGAGAAGAAGAGAGAGAGAGACAGACAGACAGACACAGACAGAGACAGAGAGAGAGACAGAGACAGAGAGAAAGAGCACTTCATACAGGACATAAACTCCTTCACTACATAGGCGTTGGCCTTTCACAAGAGCGTGAACGTTTAAAAAACAACAACAAAACAAAACATCACGGTAAAACCCCGATCGTAAATCCGAACGATGTTCCCTGGGACTAAAATGTTGTTCGTATCAACAAACCAACCACCGGCTAGATTGATCACGGCATTTACATTTGCTGCTGCAGCAACAAGAAAACAGATTATATATATATATATATATATATATATATATATAGATATATATATTATATATATATATAGATATATATATACGGCTTTAGAGTGAGGCGACTGCAGGCGGGAATTGAGAAGAAACAAAACTTTAAAGGAAGATTTACTGTTCCGGCGAACGCCAGAGACAAACAAATCACAATCTGGACAAAACACGACGCGTTTCGACCTTTTGGGTCTTCCTCAGGGGAAGACAAAACAGCATTCTTGGACGATGATGAACACGAAAGAACGAACACAATCACTTTTTCTCCTTTAAATTGGGCGCAAAATGCCGCAAAGTTGAAATCCACATCCATTTTGCGTCAAATCGGAGGAGGTTTAAATGATAGTTCTCTCTTCGTCTTTAATTGTCTTGAATGATTTTGTTGTTGTGGTGGTCTTCTCTGAAGAAGACCAAAGAGGTCGAAACGCGTCGTCTTTTGTCATGTGATTTGTTTGTCCCTTTCGTTCGGCGGAACAGTAAAATCTCCTTTTGAATGAAATATGGATGGGTGTTTGTTTCACATTATCGTGGAAATTAAAGTAGATAAAATCATCATCAGATTAGCTTTCAATAATATGCAGATGCCCTCCATTTCAAAGTTCTCGCTCACTAGATTGATCTAGACTAGCTATAAAATCAAGGCTTTTTAAAATGTTACGAAGCCCGCTATGCAGAATTAAGAGACCAAGTACACCGTCAAAAAAAAAAAATCCTCATCGACAAATAACAATATCAATTTTTTCAACACAATGAGATGCATACTGAATACTGTGCGTACCATACATGATTATATCTTTGGTAAATCCATTGAATAAATAACTAAAAAAAAAAATCTTAAATAAATGTTAGCGAACCGCCCAGAGAACGTGGACAAACGAGTCACAAGATAAAACACAACGCGTTTCGACCTCTTAGGTCTTCGTCAGGTGATATATAAACGAATAAAACAACGAAAATTCACTTAGCTTTGATCGCTTCAGATCGCTTAGGGAGGGTTCAGCGCAAGGAAGAAGGCGTTGAAAACAAAAAAAAAGAATCGGGAAAACATCTCACTTTATACTAGTTTTGATTCATAATAAACACCTTTGTTACATCACGACTAAACAAACTCAGGCTTGAACAACGGAGTGCGTATTCTTATAGTACAGACAAAACTCACTGACAAAATTTTCATCATCTCTTTCAACCCACTCAGTCAAAGGTGTTTTGAAACTCAACGAGAGCAACAAACAGTTTTCGTTACGGCATGAGCTGTTTTGGAATAAGACTATATTATAGACTAAAATTAGGTTAGAAGCACTGCGCTCTTCTCCAAACACTGCCCGTTTTCTCAAACTAACTGGGCGTTACAGGTTCTGGTAGTTACGGGTCCGTTTAGCACAGGACTATATATTTTACGACAATGTCTGGCAGAGGAATCCTCCTATCATTAATGGTGATGCTAGAATCTCTTTCTTTAACAGAAGTCGGATAGCTGCTAAGCACTGGTCTTTTTTTTTCCTTTCTAAATTTCTTTTCCACGATCACATAATCCATCAAGAAGTAAGTAGATTTTAACATGTATATCTCTGAAATGCTTTCAGTGTTTGTTCTACCTACACATTCTCTAGTATACATTTTCCTCCCAATATACACATTGTCAATATACACAAAGGTGCTCCCCATGGTTACATATGTATGTCAGTGAATAGACGCCATTACATTCAGACACACGACCAGAGGCTTGTCGAACTTTGCGTTTATGATCTCTGCAGAGATACTTCCGTTTGAAAAGCATCATTTATCTAGGTTTAAATCCAGCGCGAAAATAAACCTGAAATATGAATACAAAACAAAACCAAAAAGGGGGGAATATCATCAATATGTGCTGAAGGAATGATTTTGATGTACCATTTCCTGTGGCTTTCATTCTTTTAAGACTCTTTAGTTTTGCATCGATTTTCTCACTTTCTGAAACAGACTGATTCACGAACTTACAAGTGACTCTCTCATTGTCATCACTGCGGACTTCAGCAGTTGGCTACTGCTGTTTGAAGATGAGCTCCGAACACAGTCACTTCGAACATTCTCAGCTGTATGAGTATTCAAATACAATTTTGAAACAACCAAATCAATCATCTTCTGTAGGTTCACAAACTGCACCATCCTCAAAACGCACACACTTTTTTTTTTTACAGAGCTCACAACACCCCCCCCCCCCCCAATTCTTTGCATCATGCAAATTGCTTGTTACAGATTCAATGAATTTATCTTCGTGTTCCATTATCTGAAACTTCAACGGAAGCTTCAACGGGTTTTGCATTCCTTACTATTCTGTGAAAAACTCCCTGGCTTCATTAAGTTGTCTGTGTTTTTGTCTAAAATCGAAACTTTCTGAATCGAATGTTGCCGTTTTTCTCACATCGTCTTTCTGTAGAGCTGTTCTGTTTTCTCGGCATTCTTCATTACGCCAGAAACTTTTGCATTTCCGCCAACCTAATTCTAACTCTACTGTATCTTTTACACATACAAGCCCGTGCATTTAATACACGTGGAATGATTCATGTTACGTCTCCCTGTGACATTGGTGTATTCATTAAAAAAAAAAATTCAGACGGCATTTTACGAGAAATTCATTAATTTATCGTCTTTCCAGATAGACCACAACTCATAAAACGTACCTATTTCTCCGTTACACTCTTGTCAGGTAAAAAGACGTTTGTGCTTAGTATTCTGATTCGATCTCTTCCGGAAGTAAACTCTACTCCCTGTATATAGTGTACTTGTCTGTCTGCCTGCCTGTCTGTCTCCCCTCCCCGTCCTCTGTCTCTGTTCCTCTCTCTCTCTCTCTCTCTCTCTCTCTCTCTCGGTCTCTCTGTCGGTCTCTCTCTCCCCCTCCTCTTTCCTATCTCTCTCTCTCTCTCCACCTCATCTCCCTCTCTCTCTCTCCTCCATTCCCCTCCCCCCTATCTTCTCTTTGTCCGCCAGTTGGGTAACAAAAATCCGTACTTTCAATCAAGGCACGTACACACAACAAAGGTTTTCATCCATCCACCCATCTGTCACTGCCCCGTACAGAAAAGTCAACAGTCAGCCATCCATCCATCTGCCTCACTGTTGCTCTCTGGAGGGATCCATGTGGATGAGATCTCTGTGTTCCTCCTGTATGATATTTGTTTGAGCTTCGGGAGGGAGGTGGGGGGGGGGGGGGGGGGGGGGGGGGGGGGGGGGGGGGGGTGGGGTGGGGGTGGGGGGTGGGAGACAAAACGAGATGGATGCGTGCTGCAGTTTCTTCTGTACAGAATTCGCTTTGAAAAGTCTCAGCTGTGGATCTTATGTGATCAGTGTCGGCAGTTTGTATGTAGCATGTGATTTCTGGTAGCAAATAAAAGACTTTTTTGTTTTGTTTTGTCTTTGTTTCTTGTCTTCTTTATTTTTTCTTGGAAGCTTGCATTGAAGGAGGAAAAGGAGGGAGAGAAGAGGAGGAAAAGGAGGAGGAGGAGGAGCAGGAGGAGGAGAAGGAGGAGGAAGGGGAAGGAGAAGGGTAAAGAAGGATAAGGGAGAGGAGCAGGAAGGGAGGAAAGGGGTAAAGAGATAGAGAAGAGCAAGAAGAGGAAGAAGAAGAAGAAGAAGAAGAAGAAGAGAAGAAGAAGAAGAAGAAGAAGAAGGAGAAGAAGAAGAGAAAGAAAGAAGGAGAAGAAGAAGAAGAAGGAGAAGAAGAAGAAGAAGAAGAAGAAGAAGAAGAAGAAGAAGAACAACAACAAAACAACTACACATACTACAACAACGACGACGACGATAACGACGACAACAACAAGACCAGGAACAAAACGAAGCAAAGAGAAAAAAACAAACAAACAAACAAACAAACAAACAAACAAAAACAAACAAACAAACAACAACAAACAAACAAACAAAAACAAAAAAACAACAACCCAGAAAACGTAAGCCAGTACAGGACACAGATCGAGCACAACAGCAGATTCAGTTTTCTGTTGACCCATACAGAATCACAGACTGACAAAGACATCTGGACCAGACAAAGTGCATCCAATACTACAGTGCTGACTAGACTATAGGAATACCAGCAGGTGGGGGGAACGCAGTGCTCAATCTCCACAGGGCTCCCCCCCCCCCCTCCTTTCAGTGAGCAGATCATTTTTCCTACTAGCGTCCGTCCAGCCAGCATCACTGGTCATACGTTTTACTAGTTGCAGGGACGTTTCAACACAGTTTCAAAGGTACTTGAACCAACTCATCACCATCACGTGGACAAACGATTCACAGGGACAAAACACACGCTAATTGTCTCTGGGTCAACAGAAAACTTAAAAACGATCGTGCTCGATTTCCTTCTTCTCCATCTTCTTTGTCCTGTCGTTCGGTTTTTTTGTCCGTGTTCTCTGGGCGGAGTTTGTTGTGAAGTACCGTTTAGAATTGTTCCCAAGTACTTTTTTAAAATAACATTTGACCGTTTCTTCGTTTTGTACCTTTTGGCTACTTTTCC
>CM031616.1:62307926-62312426 GCA_018398815.1 Conus ventricosus
ATAGACTCCGTAACAGTGACTTCAAATGTCGTGTCATGTATACATAGACTCCGTTAGTGACTTCAAATGACGTGTAACGTATCCATAGACTCCGTTACAGTGACTTCAAATGACGTATCCATAGACTCCGTTACAGTGACTTCAAATGACGTGTAAAGTGCACATAGACTCCGTTACAGTGACTTCAAATGACGTGCCATGTATGCATAGACTCCGTTACAGCGACTTGAAATGACGTTTAACGTATCCATAGACTCCGTTACGGTGACTTCAAACGGTGCCTTATGGATAATGTACTCTAACAGCGACCTCAAATTTTGTGCAACGGATACATGAGCTCCAAAACGGTGACTTCAAGTAATACATACTGGATACATAGACTCCATGACCGTGACTTCAATTATTTATAACGGATTATATAGACGCCCTGACAGTGATTTCAATGATGTATAACGGATTATGTAGACTTCAAATGGTGTGTAGCGGAAAACAGTCTCCTTAACAGTGATTTCAATGATGTAGAACGGATACAGAATCCCTAACAGTGACTTCAATGATGTAGAACGGATACAGAATCCTTAACAATGACTTCAATGATGTATAACGGATACAGAATCCTTAACAGTGACGTCAATGATGTATAACGGATACAAAATCCCTAACAGTGACTTCAATGATGTATAACGGATACAGAATCCCTATCCCTAACAGTGACTTCAATGATGTAGAACGGATACAGAATCCTTAACAGTGACGTCAATGATGTATACCGGATACAGAATCCCTAACAGTGACGTCAATGATGCATAACGGATACAGAATCCCTAACAGTGAATTCAACGATGTAGAACGACCACAAACGCCTTGACAGTGAATTCACGCGATGTATAATGGATACGTGCAACTCACCCCGCCCCCCTGCCCCCCCCCTCAAGTCATGACCTTCAACGAGGTGCAATGGACACACGTGCTGCAAGCAATGAGTGACCCCCTCACCTCTTGACCGTGTCCATGAAAAAGAAAAAATAAACAAAAAACTTCAATGATGTAGAGAAATGAAAGATCATGGGGCAGAAGCACCGATGAAGTGTTGAGAACATGGAAGCGAGCACAAGTGTGTGAATGTTTAAGAGAGAGAGACAGAGAGAAGAGAGAGAGAGAGAGAGAGAGAAGAGAGTAAGAGAGAGAGAGAGAGAGAGAGAGAGAGAGAAAGAGAGAGAGAGAGAGAGACAGACAGACAGAGAGAGAGAGAGAGAGCGAGAGAGAGAGAGAGAGAGAGAGACAGACAGACAGACAGAGAGACAGACAGAGAGAAGAGAGAGAGAGAGAGAGAGGGAGACAGGGAGGGAGGGAGAGAGTGTGGGAGGGAGGGAGGGGGGGGGGCAGACAGACAGACAGGCAGGGGGAGAGAGAGAGAGAGAGAGAGAGAGAGAGAGATAGAGAAGAGAGAGAGAGAGAGAGAGAGAGAGAGAGAGAGAGAGAGAGAAAAGAGCATGTACAAGCATGTCCATCACCGGTAGACAACAAATGAGATCAAAGATTCCCAGCAACGGTGTTACCCCCCGGTTCCCGGCACACTGTTGAAATTCAGATCTCTTTAAAACAAAAAGGAAAGAAAGAAAGAAAGAGTGGAAGAACGAAAGAAAGAAAGAGAGAAAGAAACACAGACAAAAAGAGAGAAAGGAAGAAAAATGAATGAAAGACAGGAAAACAAACAGACAGACAAACGGAAAGAACAGAAAGAAAGAAAGAAAGAAAGAAAGAAAGAATGAATGAAAGACAGACAGACGTAAAGAAAAGAAAGTAAGAAATCAAGAACGGCTGAAAGAAAGAAAAAGAAAAAAAAAGGAAAGGAAGAAAGAAAAGAAAAGAAAGACAGAAAGAAAGAAAAAAGGAGACATAAAGAAAGAAAACAAAGAAGGAAAGAAAGAAAGAAAGAAGGAAAGAAAGAGAGAAAGAAAGAAAGAAAGATGGAAGAGAAAGGAAAAAGAAAGAAAGGAAAGATAAAGTAATGTTGCTTATAGCCCAGCCGACCGCAAAGGGCCATATCTGGGCTGTCGCGGCGTTCAAGTCAACTCACAAGTTATTCATTCACACAACCCTTTAAAATGCATCTTCTAAAAACCCACCCGAAATTTTGTTTTAAAATCTTTCCACTGTAAAATCTCCGATCAGATGAAAAGTGTTAGATCCACCTCACAAATTCAAAGATCACATCGGGCGGAACATCTCTGAACAAGGTTTTCACGGAGTCTGCTGTAAAATGTGTATGTCTCACGTCATGCAAGTCCCAACACTCTAACAGAATATGTGAGTGGTACATGACATGGAATGCACCACGGAGCTTTTTCACTCTTTAAAGGGAAAGAAGGGGCCGGAATAGCTCAGTTGGTAGAGCGCCGGACTCGTAATCCAAGGGTTGCGGGTTCGAATCTCTCCCGAGCCGTTTTGGTACAGGGGATTTTTCCCTCGTAGCTAACATTGGTTCTGACTCCATTTCCCATACAGTCCTTCAAATGAGACTATAAACCGAGGTTCCGTGTGTGAACGCACGCATAACATCTTGCACACACGTCAAATCCCATCACCAACTTTCGGAAGAGAAGGCTAGTTTGGCCGTTGGTATGGATGACACGTTACACATAGCATGCACCTTCCCCGAAGATGGAGTATGGCTGCCTTAATGGCGGGATAAAAAAAAAACGGTCATACACACAAAACTCCACTTCGTTTGTTGGGTAGATGGGATTAATACTTGCCTGTCCATATAGGGAGTGTCCGCAGGAGTACCAGCCTGCGTACGCAGAAGGAAAAGAAGAAGAAGAAGAAGAAGAAGAAGAAGAAATTATGCAAATTTTAGAGAAGAAAGAAAGAAGGGAGGAAGGAAGGAAAACAAAAGAAAGAACTACTAAATCACAGATTCACTGGACATCAGCTGACCTTCTCGGGGAAGGGGAATTCAGATATTTGAAGTCACGGTATACGTCCCATGGACACAAAACGCCGTGGATGTCTTGTACCTCGGGCAATCGCCGTTCCACATGCTGTGAGAACCTTTCCCGTCAGGGAGTTTCCGTTTCCGGTTTATCATCAGCCTATTCCGCTGCTGCCCAGCCCTCGGGGAGTATCGTCTGAAGAGGTGGGGGGGGGGGGGGGGGGCAGGGCATTTTCACATGTGTGCGTGTCATTTTGAGAGGTGAGATCAAGGAAGACCTAGTTGCCGAAAAAAATCACTGGTGGGGTTTTGTATCATGAATTATCAAAGGGATAGCATCCATACCTCTTTCTGGGTGTTCATGCCTCTTTTGTCTTATTGCCCAGCCATCTGCAATGTTACACCTTCAGGGCTTTCACTGTATATAAAAAAGTTCTTTCGTTAAAAAAAAAAAAAAGCTCGCACAACAGTCACCTATCACCTTCACCTATCCCAGAGTCTTGAAGACCGTTGGGGGCGCCACAGAAGACTTTGCAACCAGCTTCCTCCACTCCTCCCGTTCTCAGACAGCTCTTAGGCAGTTTGCCGAGAGTGTGAGGCCACTCCATGCACTGATGTTGTCCTCCCCCATCTCTTTTCTCTGTCTCTCCTCTCCTTCTGCCTCCTCGCACTGTTCCTTGTAAAAATGGTTTTGGGCAAATCCTGTTGATCTTGATACATGACCATAACATCTCATTTTCCCCTTTTTGTTCAATTGTGGACAACAGGTCTTCGTAGAGTCCAGCGGCTTGCCTTACTCTGGTCTGCACCTCCAAGCTGGTCACGCTCAACAGTACATGCATCACATTCCTGACAATAATCATTCATGACATATCTTTGTATTTCTTCGTTTTCATTATTTTATTATTCAAGTGTCTTTGTTTTGTTATGATGGCTTGATGTAAAAAAAAAAAAAAAGTTTCTCTGCTTATTCAATGTTCCATCTGGAAATAAAATTTTGACTTGACTTGACTTGACATAGGAGCTGAGCTGTTGTCGTAGGAGCTGAACTGTTGTTCTTCACGCTGACAGACGGCGCTGTGGTCACATGGGTTAGAGCGCTTGTCTGTGGACCAGACGGTCGAGGGTTCAAACCACCCCGTGAAAGACGGATTTCATGGCTTGAAGATTCTCTCTGTCCGCTCCGCGGGGTGAGAGGGTACCTGACTCAGATCGGGGAAGGTGAAGGCGGCGGAAGGAGAGGGATGGTGGGCTCCGCCTTCTATCACGCCTTGCTTCACACACGGTGAATCTCTTTCTAGTTAACTGCCTCAACGGGCATTAGGCTGTGATGGGACGTTATCCATTTCTTTTCTAACCGAGGGTGGAACAGATCAAGGCTGTGAAGAGGGCACCCGCCGCTTAGCTTGATCTTCAGATTAACGCGTAAACACACACACACACACACACACACACAACACACACACACACACACACACACACACACACACCACCAAAAAAACAACCTGCTTCTTTGATTTTTTTTGCCTTTTAAGGATTCTACTCTCCTCAACTTTCACTAGGAC
>CM031616.1:62322526-62327526 GCA_018398815.1 Conus ventricosus
GGGGGGGTGGATGGAGGCATTGCAAGAATTTTAGACCCCCCCCCCCCTCCTCCCCCCTTCAAAATGACCGTCAGCAAAGTGACCCCATTCAAATGGCCATCACATGTTTCTTTGTTTGTTTTGTTCCCTAGATCCTTCATTAGAATATTGAATTACGCATGAAATTCTGCAGATCGTAACAATACGTCGATCACAGAACTCGCGGAAATCGAGTGAAGACTGGTTCCGTGGTGGAGGGTCACGTTTTAAACAGTGTTCCTCTTCGTCAGTATCGCAGCGTCTACCACGTTCTTAATAATGATAATAATAATAGTAATAATGAATACTTATATAGCGCCTATTCTCGGCTAGAGACCATGTTCTAAGCGCTTTACAATCCACACTCGTTTACATAACGGGCTGCCTACCTGGGTAGTGCCGACTGAAGAGCTGCCAGCTGGCGCTTCATTCAGTCGTTTCCCGTGTCATCCAGTCTGTATCAGTCAATATCGTTCACATCCATTTCCATGCTTCATTCATTCTTTCATTTCTCTCACGCCGGGTGCATGCTATGTGTAACGTGTCATCCATACCAACGGCCAAACTGGCCTTCTCTCCGAAAGTTGGTGATGGGATTTGACGTGTGTGCACGATGTTATGCGTGCGTTCACGCACGGAACCTCGGTTTAGCGTCTCATCAGAAGGACTGTATGGGAAATGGAGTCAGAACCGATGGTCACTCCGAGGGAAAAATCCCCCCTGTACCGAAACGCCCCGGCGGAGATTCGAACCCGCAACCCCAGGATCACCAAGATTACGAGGCCGGCGCTCTACCAACCTGAGCTATTCCGGCTCCCAGCAGACTAGAAAAAAAAACAGACAAACAGACTCCCAGCAGACTAATAGACTCCCAACAGACTAACAGACTCCCAGCAGACTAATAGACTCCCAACAAACTATAGACTCCCCAACAGACCTAACAGACTCCCAACAGACTAATAGACTCCAGCAGACTAATAGACTCCCAACAGACTAACAGACTCCCAACAGACTAACAGACTCCCAACAGACTAATAGACTCCCAACAGACTAATAGACTCCCAGCAGACTAATAGACTCCCAGCAGACTAATAGACTCCCACCAGACTAACAGACTCCCAACAGACTAATAGACTCCCAACAGACTAATAGACTCCAGCAGACTAATAGACTCCCAACAGACTAATAGATTCCCAACAGACTAATAGACTCCCAACAGACTAACAGGCGACGGAACATTGGAGACAAAATACAGACAGACACTTGTAAGACGAATTACAGACAGACACTTGTCAGACGATCTCTTTGCTGTCCTGGTCGCTTCTTTGCTGTTTTCACGACAGCATTGTCAGTGGCCTCATCAGGTGGCTGTACGGTTTATGCCATTGTTTTTCTTAGTATTTAATGAACGAGGACTAACCCTCTTCCTGAACAATGATCTGTCTGCATTATTTCCATCGTTAGGAACTGAAATTTCATATGTACACGTGTGTGTGTGTGTGTGTGTGTGTGTGTGTGTGTGTGTGTGTGTGGTGTGTGCTTGCGTGAGTGTGTGTTTGCGTGTGCGTGTGTGTGAGTGTGAGTGTGTGTGTGTGCGTGCGCGCGTGTGTGTATGTGTGTGTGTTTGCGCGAGTGCGCGCGTGTGCATGAGCGCGCACGGCGTGTGGTGGCGTTTTTCCGTGTGCGTGTGTGTGTATGCGTGTGCGTGCGTGCGTGCGTGCGTGCGTGCGCGCATGCGTGTGTATGTGTTTGCGTGAGTGCGCGCTCGCGCGCGTGTGTGTGTGTGTGTGAGCGCGTGTGTGTGCGTTTTCGCGTGTGTGTGCGTTTCCGTGTGTGTGTGTGTGTGTGTGGTGTGTGTGTGTGTGTGTGTGTGTGTGTGTGTGTGTGTGTGTGTGTGTGTGTGTGTGAGCGCGTGCGTCTGTGTTTGCTGTTTTCTAATTAAAGCCACGTTTCCATGCATTCCGTTTTTGCTGACCGGCAAACCGCATCCGCCAAACCGGCAAACTAACGAACAAGTAAAGAAAAAGAACGACTGTACCCATGTTCCGTCCGTCAATCCGTTAATCCGTTTATCTGCCCGTTTAACATGTCCGGCAATGGCCGAACGGTTGCTCTTCCGTTCCAAAGCAAAACGGATTGCCGTGCCGGGTGATGGGAGATAATTCTCGGAGAAACTCTGTGCTATATTCTCCCGCCATTTGCATTTTTCAACATGAAGAAGGGAAAATACGACGCCGGTGTCATAGAGAAACTTATTGATATTGTGAGGCAACACCCCGTGTTGTATGATGCAGCCGACGACAACTACAGCAACCAGGATATCAAAAACAATATTTGGGAGTCCATCCAAGAAAATGAATATGGCTTAATGTGACTGGTAAGTTTTTGATTTGTATCATCAATTGGCGAAAGAAGAAAGGTTGACAGTCATTTATCACAAGATGTGTGTGTGTGTGTGTGTGTGTGTGTGTGTGTGTGTGTGTGTGTGACAGTTGTTGTGTGTGTGTGTGTGTGTGTGTGTGTGTGTGTGGTGTTGTGTGTGCGTGTTTGTGTGTTTAAATAAAGAACCCTGGGCATATACAGATAACCCATGAGGGCTAAAGCCCTCTCGTGACGTCATGAAACCTCTCGATATGCCCCAAAGACTTGTTCAACGCCAATGTCGAATTAATGTATATTATCGGTGTATTCATTTTCAGCAAAGCAGTGAAGAAAGAGTGGAGTGGTAAACGAGATGCGTACGTCAAGAAAAGGAAGGAGTATAAAACACAAAAAAGTGGACAGAAAGCAAAGATCGTGAAGACGTGGCAGTTCTTCCATATGATGACCTTCCTCGATCCGTTCTTGGGCACCCGCAGGTACTATGAGTGTATGGATATGTGTGTGTGTGATGTATATATGTATGTCATTGAAGATTGAGAGAGAGAAAGAGAGAGAGAGAGAAAGAGAGAGAGAGAGAGAGAGAGAGAGAGAGAGAGAGAGAGAGAGAGAGAGAGAGAGAGAGAGAGAGAGAGATTTAAACTCGCCTGCTGTCGCAAATAAAAGAAACAGTTATTTTCAGTCATTTTCATTCATTTTATTTTAATGTCTTGTAACAGCTATGCATTGATGTCATTCAAACATGTGCATAAAAACGTTTTTGCCTTTCACTTTAATGTGATCTATTCATGATCTTCTCAGTAATTTTAATCTGTTGTTGACAGGACCGAAGGAAACCTGCCCCCCCCCCCCAACACAGTCGTCTGGAGAGGACTCTGTTACTGAGGGCGAGGGCGACACTGACAGCCAACATGGCGGCGATGACAACAACGGCGAAAAGAACAGGGACAACAGTAGGGACAATGAGGACAACGAGGACGCCAGCAACAGTCTGCAAGACGCTGAGAGTGTTGCCGCAAGCATCCCACCAACAGACAGCATTATGTGAGTTTCTATACTTGTACGAGTCATTCAAAATTCCCTCGCATAACGTTGTGCATCTGCCATGGGAGTGGGTGCACATCACAGAAATACTGTGTGAATGCTTCCCTAACCTGCGCAGCGTCCTGCCCTGGTCTGTGCCCAATGCAAGTTAGGTTATGCAGAGCCTCGGGCAGCACAGGCTGCTTGCTCTTTTGCCGTTGCTTTCTGGTTTCACGAACTTGATTGTTCAACTGCGTGAGCTGTGCAGGTGTGGAGACCGTCTGCAACATGTTTGTGCAAGCAACAGCGGGCCTTCACAATCCTGGTGCAGAAATCTGGCCTGCACAGCAATTTTGCTGTGAAACACCCTCCATCTTGCAGCCAGCAATCCAAAGGCATTTTCAACCACGCGTCTTGCGCGGCTCAGCCTGTAATTGAATTGCCGTTCTCGAATAGTTCGCCCTCGTCCTGGGTAAGGCCTCATGATGTGCTTGTGCAACGGAAAGGCTGTGTCTCCCACGATCACATGGGGGACAGGCCCAAGGTGCGCTGCATCAGGCAGGCAAGTGTCTTGAGGGAGGCTCAACTCATTTTTTGCAGCCTTTCCCCAAGTTTGAGTTAGCAAACACCCCTCCATCCGAATTTTTCCCAAACGACCCGACATCAATGACAACAAAGCGATAATTGGCATCAACCAATGACAAAAGCACAATGGAAAAAGCCCCTTTATAGTTATAAAAGAGTGAGCCCGAGTTGTCTGGCGCTTTCATGGCCACATGTTTGCCGTCTAAGGCGCCAACACAATTTGGAAAGTTCCACTCGTGCTCAAAGTTGGCCGCCAGGAGCTGCCAATCCTCTGCTGTCTGTGCCTCAGCATTCAGGTAGATGGGGGATAGTCGGCTCCACAGAACTGCACACACCTCCCAGACGATTCTTGCAATCGTTGTCACTCCCATGCGAAAGCTGAACGCAAGCGACCTGAAGCTCTCACCTGTGGCTAGGTATCTGAAAAAAAAGGGCAAACCATTCATAATTCCAAATCACTTGATTGAAATTTATACCTTGAAGGAAGGCCTTAAAACAGCCAAAATTTTAAACGTGACTTCAATTCAGTCAGGGTGTGGGAAGGGGGGGGGGGGGGGGGGGTGCAGGAGGGCACAATGACGTTTTGTTTGCACAGTAATCATAATGACTTCATTTTTGCAGGTCGGACGCAAGGTCAGCCATTAGCAGTGCCAAAAGGCGAAAGCGGACCTTTCACCCATATGGACGGGGAAAGCGGACGACTGAGAAGTGTGACGCCACCGAAGCAGGCATACTGCAGTTGCTGAAGGAGAACAGGGCGAAACAGTCGCAACAGCAGCAGTATCCCTATGAGCAAGAAGATCAACCATTTTTTGACGACTGTGCCCGCCGTATGGGGAAATTACCAAAATCTACCAAAAGTGTTCTTCGTGTCCAAATACAGCAATTGTTTCATAATGCAGAGAATCCTGGAGACCAGATGCCTGTGATTCCCCTGCCGTCGCCGCCCGTGTTCCTTCCGCAACTGGCTTCTCGCCAGCGTCAAGCAAGCAGTA
>CM031616.1:62336865-62344365 GCA_018398815.1 Conus ventricosus
TCCAGGTATGTGAACATCCTCGCGATTGGAGGAAGGGGTGGGGAAGGGGGTGGGGTGGGGGGGGGGGGGGGAGCTGCGATACGCCACACACCACAATTGTAATTTTGCTTTAAAACACTGTATAATCCATGTCAGCGTTTTGAGGCCTACCATAAATTTGAGCCAGCTTTTAGTGTTAAACAGAAAATTGATCAAAAGAACAACTCCCCTGCCAATTATAGCCCTTGTTTTGGAAGGATGTTCACCAATGAAATCACACTCCTCAAATACATGACCTTCCCCTTAGCTGACGTCACATTTCAGCCTTCGCACTCAACCCGTGACCCTGTCTTCGCGCCAGCTGGAAGCGCCCAAAATTGATAGTCCCATTCCTTCAGATTTAATTCTATCTGCTTGGAACCACCTGGCTTGTACCTTGATGGCCATAATCATGAAAGAAAATGAGGAGAATCAACTTTCAGACACAATAAAAAAGAAAATCTCAACACAATCTAGTTGCATCAGTCTATAAATACTCGATTCGTTGAACGAGGTCTTGGCGCATTAATGTTTGGTGTGCAGCCACGTTGCCGAGTTGAGTGCTTCCTGTTTGGTCGGCCCCGTGTGGTGCACGTTACTGATTCACATCACAGTAAAGGGGCAGAACTTACAGGCAGGTGACAACTTCACCTATCCGGGCAGCACACTCTCACGAGCTGTGAACATTGACGCAGAGGTCAGGGAACAGGATTGCCAAAGCCAGCTCCGTGTTTGGGAGACGCCGTGAAAATGTCTGGGAGCGGAGAGGACTAAGCCTTACCACCAAGCTGAGGGTTTACCATGCAGTGGTACTAACCACTCTCCTCTATGCCAGTGAGACCTGGGCTGTCTACAGCAGACACGCCAAACAGTTCAACCATTTTCACCTCAGCTGTCTCCGCAGACTCATCGACATCAAGTGGCAGGACAAAGTCCCAGACATTTACACACTCCTTCAGAAATCCCGAGCCAGATGGGCTGGTCACATCGTCAGAATGCTAGATAGTGGACTGCCGAAACAACTGCTGTACGGAGAACTGAGTCAGGGCAAGCGCAAAGTTGGGGGCAGAAGAAACGTTTCAAGGACTGCCTCAAAGTGTCCCTCAAAGGCCCGGACATCAACCTCAACACCTGGGAGTCGCTTGCCCTGGACCGCCCAGCCTGGCGAAGCAGCCTCACAAAGGGTGCATGTACATCACAGAAGAGACGCACAGCAGAAGCTGAGAGAAAGCGAGCCGCGCGCAAGGCCAGAGCTACCTCCACCTCCACTGTAGCACCCACCCACATGGGTCCCACATTGGGCGTTCCTTCCGGGCCCAGATCGGCCTCACCAGCCACCTGCGGACCCCCACTCAGCGATCTTCCATCTGAGACTGAAGTCATGGTCATCTTCGAAATCGAAGGACGAACAACAACAACAACTGAATCAAGTCTGCGCGGAGTCTGCTGAGATCACTTTCCCCCAGCGGGCAACACTCCTGTGGGAGGCCTTAGGCCTAACTACTACACCGGTCTCGCAAGGAAGGAAGGAACGCACGGAAGCGGAAGGGGGTTAGCTGATCTTTCTGTTCATCTGTTCTGCTTTCTTCGCAAATTTTTCTTGGCTTTCAACCTCCTCCTCCCCCCCCCCCCTCTACCTCCGCCTCTTCGACACCCTTCTATCTGTGTGTGTGTGTGTGTGTGTGGTGTGTGTGTGTGTGTGTGTGTGTGTGTGTGTGTGGTGTGTGTGTGTGTGTGTGTGTGTGCGTGTGTGTGTGTGTGTGTGTGCATTTGTGTGTGCGTGCGTGCGTGCATGGATGTGTGTGTGTGTGTGTGTGTTGTGTGTGTGTGTGTGTGTGTGTGTGTGTGTGCGTGCGCGCGCTCGCGTGTCTTTCTGTCTGTCTGTCAGTCTTTGTTTTTCTCTTACTCTTTTTTTTTTTCTCATCCACCTAATTTCCTCATCCTGTTTTCTTGATCATTTTTTTTTCACTTCTTCACCTTGTTGTTGTTATTGCTGCTGCTGCTGTTGTTGTTGTTGCTGTGTTCTTCTCCTCCACGTCATCCTCCACGCACTTCTCCCCCCCCCCCCCCCCCCCGCTTCCTTCTGCTGCTTCACGTACCTCTGTCTTCCTCTCCGTGTTCCTTTTTCTGTTAGTTGAACACAATTTCTTCTTCTTCTTCTTGTGTATGTGTGTGAGATGTTAGAATAACACACTCCAACAGCGTTGAATAAATCTGGCGCTAACTTCATCCACCTTGTCCCGCCGCCATTTCATTCACACACACACACACACACACACACACACACACACACTCACACTGACACATGCACACACAGACACGCACGCACGCACGCGCGCACCCACACATATACTCATCGTCTCTTTCTGTCCGTTTGTCTGCCTGCCCGTCTGCTTCTCTCTCTCTCTCTCTCTCTCTCTCTCTCTCTCTCTGCTCCTCTCCCCCCCCCCCCCCACCTCCCTCATTTAGCTTCCCTTCCAATTCAATTTCCTGCTTGTCGATGTCTCGGAGTTACAGGCGCAGAAACACACGTTTCATTTCAAGATCTCTTCACTTGTACATCGCCCCCTTCCTCCCCCCCCCCCTCCCCTCCTCGCCTCACCCACGACACATACACACAAACACAACACCACCACCTCCTCTTACCCCCCCCCCATACCACCATCTCCCCTCCCCTTTCTTTTCCGCCCCCCCCCCCCCCTCTGCCTCACCCACCTCCATTCGTTCTCCCGTATCCTCCCGCTCTGCCTGTGCGCGCCCCTCCCCCCCCCCCCCCTTCTCACGTGACGCTTATCTACGCCTTAACAGCTGGTGGTGGTTCTGCGAGAGGTCCTTCACCCGTCCTGTCAATCGTGTCACTCTCTCTCTATCTCTCTCTCCGTCCTCAAAAGCAGCCGAGAAGCAAGAAGTGTCCCCCAGACAAAGCGATTGGTGGACCCCCCCCCCCCCCCCCCCATCTCCAGGCTTATCTTCAGCCAAGCAGCCACGTGCAGCGAGAGAAGAAAGGGGAGAGACTCGGTGCGTGCGTGCGGCGGCGTGGCGATGGATGGGGGAGGGGGGGGGGGGTGGTGGTGATGGAGAAGGAGGAGATGGGAGGTGTTGTGAGGGGGGGGGGTGGTGGTGGACAGGGTGGTGGATGATGGGGGGCGAAAGGTGGTGGAGGGAAATCCGGAGACATGATGCTTCCAGGAGAGCCATGGGGTTATCTTTCCTGAGCACAGATGCTTCGGGAAAGCCGAATCGAGTTCGTCCCCCCAGCCGTTATCTCCCCCCTTGCCCCCTTCCCCTGCACCCCCCCCCCCCCCCCCCCACACACACGCTTACGTTTTTCTTGCCCCCCACACTCCCCTCTGATCTCCCCAGACGCTCCTCGCGTCCTTTAATTCTTCAGCTTCATTCTATGATGTCTCACGGTTGTTGCCAGCACCCTCACCACACACATTATCCTCAATCTGCATGAGACCACGAGGTCGTAGGGAGCGGGAAAACGAGAACGCTTGGAGAAAAGATGAGCGAGACGAGTGCCCGCGCGCGCACGTGTGTGTGTGTGTGTGTGCGCAAGTGCGTGTGTATTCGTGTGATTGGGATGGAGAAAGAAAGAGAAGGAGACAGAAGGAGAGAGAGAGAGAGACAGACAGAGACAGACATGCAGACACGGACAGACAGAGAGAGAGAGAGAGGGGGGGAGAGAGAGAGGGAAAAGGAGAGCGAGAGAGAGAGAGAGAGAGAGAGAGAGAGAGAGAGAGACAGACAGAGGCAGACATGCAGACACAGAGAAAGAGAGAGAGAGAGAGAGAGAGAGAGAGAGAGAGAGAGAGAGAAAGAGAGAGAGAGACAGACAGAGAGAGAGAAGAGAGAGAGAGAGAGAGAGAGAGAGAGAGAGAGAGAGAGAGAGAGAGAGAAAAGGGGGGGGGGAACATAACGAAATGAACAGACGAGAGACAGAACAAAAAGGAATGAAGGAATCATGGCTTGTTGTGGTACACACTTCCCAAACCCCATTCAGAAGGACGGGGACACACGCAGGACGGGCATGGTGCTCGCACCCCGAAAATCAGAAAGACGCATCAACCAATCTCCAGAACTTGACAAGAACGTACATCGTGATGTGGTGGAATTCAAACAACGGAAGTCTGGAATATAATGACGAACACCAAACTCCAGTGACTGTCAATCGGATTTTTTTTTGTGCCGCAGACGCAAGCGTGCAATGGTCATGTTGGCTTTCGCCAAGATTTCCGTTTGCAACCTCCCAGCTGCATGTAGCGCTGTCTTTCAGCTCTTTCTTTACTTCCCACAGGTGACCGATTCCTCGTCGTTCCTCCAAATACGTCTTCACGTCTGTGGTTGTACCGTTGTCGGCATGGGATGTCTCTGATTTATCATTTTTATCTGTTGTTGTTTGTTGAGGATCGAATCTTAATCGAGTACGTTAAGAAATAACAGATGCTCCAAAGGAAGACAGTGCGCAGAGATTTCAACTCATGAGTGGCACACATCTGTAGGAAGCAGGAACACTTCACAGAGAGAGAGAGAGAGAGAAAAGAGAGAGAGAGAGAGAGAGAGAGAGGGAGAGAGAGAGAGACAGAGCAATTTAAGTGAAAACAAAAAAAAGAGGAAGAAAACAGCAGTAAAAAAAAAAAAAGCTGACCTACCATGCAAATAGTTAACAATGAAATAAACTGACACTGTAAAACACACAACGTATTTTTAGAATTGGCGACAATCTTACATCTGAGCTGTGCGGTTTTCTCGATGTCTTGTGATGTAACATGAACGACACCCGCCTTAGCACTACTAAGTAATTGTACCACATGGATTTGCTGCTGTGATGACAGTTTTAATTTCTTGTTGCGTCGACTTAATTACGGATGAATCATAGTCAAAAACAGCATCAGCGTCCTCAACATCATCTCCATCAACGCAGACAGCTTGTCAACATCAATGCCGGAACAGCTCACATTGGTAGAGTATCGGACTCGTAATCTTAGGGTTACGGGTTCGCATCTCCGCCGGGCCGTTTCGGTACAGCGTGATTTTTCCATCGGAGTTAACATTGGTTCTGACTCGATTCCCCATACAGTCCTTCGAATGAGACTATAAACCTCGGTTTCGTGTGTGAACGCACGCATATCATCTTGCACACACGTCAAATCCCATCACCAACTTTCGGAAGAGAAGGCCAGTTTGGCCGTTGGTATGAATAACACGTTACACATAGCATGCACCTTCCCCGAAGTTGGAGTGTGGCTGCCTTAATGGCGAGGTAAAAAACGGTCATAAACATGCAAGTGTCAGAATAATCAACTTGAGGATTGTGGACACTCTGCGGAAAGAAAAAAGAAAATGCCAGACAGCAAGTCTGACTTGGGCAGGACCGTTACTAATTCATTGTCTGCGTCACACGGTGCCAAGCTGATGCGATCTGTACGGCATCGCGGAACAGCGAACTCGGTGCAGGCAGCGGAAGAAGGCGCAGAAGAAGAAGAGGAGGGGGGGGGGGGGGGGGTGAACATTGAACGACGTCAGCACAGGAGACTCCACGACCGTTGTACATTCTGTCGGCATTGTGCATGAAACTGGGGCGGGTCGGTAGGAACAGACCGGACAGGGAAGACACTCCTTCACTTGCCTTTGCCAACCTGTGGCCCCCCCCCCCCCCACCCCCCCACAGACATTTTCTTCCGGAAGAACACAGCACTGTAAGCTGGGGGATGGAGCGCGATAGGGGGAATGATCGGAAATTGTTGTCAGCCTTTGAATCGCAACAGTCTAATAATGGGGACTGGTCGGAAATCGTTGTCAGCGTAAGATTCACAACAGTCTAGCTGTCCTTACCTTTAGTGGGGACTGGTCGGAAATCGTTGTCAAGCTAAGATTCACAACAGTCTGATTATCCTTACCTTCAATAGGGAATGCTCGGAAATCGTTGTCAAGCTAAGATTCACAACAGTCTGATTATCCTTACCTTCAATAGGGAATGGTCGGAAATCGTTGTCAACCTAAGATTCACAACAGTCTGATTATCCTTACCTTCAAATAGGGAATGGTCGGAAATCGTTGTCAACCTAAGATTCACAACAGTCTGATTATCCTTACCTTCAATAGGGAATGGTCGGAAATCGTTGTCAACCTAAGATTCACAACAGTCTGATTATCCTTACCTTCAATAGGGAATGGTCGGAAATCGTTGTCAACCTAAGATTCACAACAGTCTGATAATCCTTACCTACAATAGGGGATGGTCGGAAATCGTTGTCAACTTAAGATTCACAACAGTCTAGTTATCCTTACCTTCAATGGGGAATGGTAGGAAATTGTTGTCAGCCCAAGACTCATAACTACAGTCTAATTATCCTTACCTTCAAGTTGAAATGATGACAATGTCATATCACGCAGCAGGGCATTCAGTAATACTTTCTTAATTCCACGGGAGACCTTCAGCAGAGATTTCGCATGCTTTCTTGCAAACATGAGCAAAAGTTGATCGCAGCGGTGGGAAATTTGTCTCGCTGGTAACCGGACGAAGCAAATCACTGAGAGAGAGAGAGAGAGAGAGAGAGAGAGAGAGAGAGAGAGAGAGAGAGAGAGGAGAGAGAGAGAGAGAGAGAGAGAGAGAGAGAGAGAGAGATAAGATAAGATAATGTTGCTTATAGCCCAGCCGACCGCAAAGGGCCATATCAGGGCTGGAGAGAGAGAAACAAACAATAAACAGTATTTGAGTGCATGCTTTTTGAACTGCATGAGTCAGTTTGTGTTTGTGAGAGCACACACACACACACACAGACAGACACACACACACACACACACACACACACACACACACACACACAAATGCCTACGACTAGTGAGACTTCTAACTACACTCAGGTGTTAGCTGGAAGGAAGATAAACAGGCATCACAATGCAAAACAACACTGAGGTTGTTGTTTTTTTCATTGTACTCACCAAATGGTTCCATAAATGTTGAATCATATAATCCAAATGCGGCCGGGTCAGACACAACAAAACACAGAGATTTGAAATGTTCTTGCTCTTTTCGCGTTTTTCTGTCACACACTGAAAACTGACTTAAAAAATAATCTTCTTTACGTTTTGTACTTTTTCTCACCTGCACGCAACTTTGGTACTTCAGTGTGTAACACTTTTTTTTTAAAAAGTCACCCCGAAAACAGTCTGTCCAGTCAAAAGCTGATTGAAGCTCACTCGTGGAACATGAAGGCAAGCCAAACTACCGAATTTCAGTCTGAAAAAAAAAAATCCTTACTTGCAAAGTGAGACGACTGCAGGCGGAAATCTAAACAGTGTTAAAATAACTCCGCCAAACTGCACGCACAAACGACTCACAAGGCAAAACACGACGCGTTTCGACCTCTCAGGTTTTCTTCTTCTTCTTCTTCTTTCTGTGAGTGTCCACCTTCATGGAGTGGAAGATTCTGACACTTTTGTGTGTATGACCGTTTTTTTAATTATCCTGCCATT
>CM031616.1:62356865-62365524 GCA_018398815.1 Conus ventricosus
CGCGTCGTGTTTTGTCTCGAAATTTTGTCCTGCAGAATAATCAACAATTTGTCAGCAACAATGTGGAACACGATCACGTGTCATTTGACGACACATTAAAAAAATGTCAGAAACAATGTGGAACTCGATTGTCAACCTCGGGTATGTCAGTGGAGGAAGGACTAGCGCACAGCCCAAACACACTCACAGCTTGCTTACAATCTCATTCATATATTATGCATTCGTCACATCAAACCACTAGTAAAGTCTATAACTTTACTACACATAATCATGGAAGAAAACATCAATGCGCATGGAGTCAAACAAAATAAAACATTCTCTCTTTCCTTGAACTCCCACAAAACCATTTATCTAAATCATCATAACTAACCCGGGTATAAATAGATTTCTACTTTACCTGGCCAGGTGATCTTAAACTATTCACGAATCACTGTCTCTTTTTCTTTTCCTTTTTTTTTTTGTTTCTTTTCACTGTCACTTTCACAAGCACAACACAACTGCTGGCACTGGTCAGGTTGGACTGCTGGCCCTGGTCAGGTTGGGCTGCTGGCACTGGTCAGGTTAGACCGCTGGCGTTGGTCAGGTTGGACTGCTCGAAAGTGACGCTGCCAGGTAAGAGGTCGAACCCCGGTTCAGATTGAACAGTGACTACCAGACATCGATCTGTTCTCCTTTCTTTCTTCCTGCATTAACGCATTGCACTCTCTCTCTCTCTTCTAGTCTGCTCTATCAAATGGACATGGTTGCTTTTTTCTTTTTCTTTTCTTTTTTTTCTTCATCAGTTAGCAACTCTCTCTCTCCCATCTCTCCTTAGTCCTTCCTCTGCAGACTCTATCTGGTGCTAATGCTTCAACTCGGTTCTCTTCATCTCTCTGCTTTCTCTCGTGCAGAGCCTGCACTCAGAACCTCTTCCTCTCTCTGTGTCTTTTTTCGTTCTTCCCTCCTCCTTCACTCACGCATCGCTTTCTTATTATCATCCCATGTGTCAAAGGGTGAGTACCATTGGTCAGTATTTTCCCGCCTTCTTCTGAGGTTACCTCCCTCTAATTCCATTGGACGTTCAAATCGTCACAGTCACATCTACTGGCCTTGCTCTCTGTGGTGGTCAATGGGTCATTTAATTAATTAGCTTGATTTCACCCCCCCCCCCACACACACAATACCTTCCCCCCTCCTACTTTAGCCGGCGACGTCCGACTTAACTTGTGGGCGCTGGTCTTGCAAATTGGCCGGATCAGTCTGACCCAGGCGCCGAGACCCGTCTGGCCAGACCTATCGAGACATCGGTCAGCCACTCAGTCTGTCTGCCGTCTCCGCAAGAACTAAAAATAGCCTCCTCGCTGTGCCTAATTGGCTGAGGCGATGCATGAAGTCGTCTACCTGGTGCCAGGATGTTTGAGTTTGGACTTATGTCCAATTAAACTGGCTGGCGACTGACCACGACTTCGGTTTTTCTTTTTTTGTCCGTGACAATTTCCCCTTGCAAAAGACTATGCTCAGCATTGTCTCAAAATAACGGTTAAAAAAACGATAACCGAATTTGCTGACACCACAGCTACACGTGCAAAGTTTTGCAAAATAATTTACAACAAACGGTTTGCAAATTATAAGATATATCATTAGTGAATATCACCCCAATGAGTTATCATTGACGTGCGTTTTTGCCTCATTTCAACTCATTTTATGATAACCTCTGTGCGCACCTATGCAATTCCCTACCTGCGGATTTGCCACATCTTCTCTTCACAACTACTATGAAAAGCACAATCTAATATGACAACGATCCATGACACCTCACTGAGGAATCTCCATCCTCACTTATCGCAAACAGTGCATTACTACACAAGCGACTGTATGCTCCAAACATAACTACATTTACATGAACAAGTCTCACAAAGAAAATAATGAACCATAGCCAAATGGGAATGAACCCATATCCACTCAATCTCACTGTAATCAACACATTTTATTTACAAAGTAGCTATGCACCCGGATATGACCGACTTCCTCTGAGTTGCAGCTTGCTAGACTACACGACTTAAATAGTCAGCTCCTACATTCTGTCGACCTGGGATGTACTGAACTCGATACCTGTAGGGCTGCAGTGCCATTGCCCAGCGCAGCACCCTGCTGTTTTTCAGCTGCGCCTTTGTGCCGAGTCTCACGCTGAATATATTTGCGGAGAAAATTCGCATGGAAAAGTTTTGGTTTCCCATTCACATCAATTCGGTAATCCCGATCTACCTTTTCAGTGATGGTGAATGGTCCTTTCCAATGCATCAGCAGCTTGTTGTGATCCGTGAGAAGCAGTAACAGGACTTGATCTCCCACCTTGAGGGATTGCTTCCTCACCTTCCTGTCATATTGCGTCTTCTGAACGACCCTAGCCTCCTGCAAACTTTCCCTTGCAACCTTACATGTCTCATACCTGTGCCCACCTTTGGAACAGGGTGAGATTGGGCCAATCAGATCAACAGCCACTCTCCTGAATGGTGTGTCAATTAACGGGGGATGTTTAAGAGGCACCTTCCTCTTCACCCCTCTTGTGGCTGACCTTTGACACACGTCACATGACATGCAGAAACGCTTTATGTCTGCCATTGCCCCTGGCCGGTGAAAGTCATCAAAGATTCGGTCAGCTGTTTTGCCGGTGCCGAGATGACCCGCCATGAGCGACTCGTGACCCACTGACATGACAGTGTCACGATAACATGCTGGTACCTCTAACTGAGTTGTCACCTTACCTGTCTTACCCTTGGTGAACACTCGGTACAACAACCCGCCTTTCACCAGAAATTCTGTCTCACCTCCTCTAACCACCTGTTTCTCTCCACCTCTTGCCAACTCCCAAGACTTCACGAGCGAAGGGTCTTGTTCCTGTGCTGCCCTAAACTCATCAGGCGACACGTCTATGCCCGACTTCCTTCCTGGAACAACTAACGGTTTAACAACCTTTTCCTCCTTCTTGCTCCGTGTTTGAACTGCTGCCCCTGTAGCAGTCAACAACTCAGGATCCCCTGGATCCCTTGCACCTGGAATATTTCCAATGATCAAATCGTAAAGGGGTTTTCTCCATCACCAGCGCAGACAACTCGCCTGAGAAGTAAGGGGTACGTACTTCTATCTTAGCAACTGGGAACTCCCTCACAGTGCCATCGATTAGAGTACAGGTCTGGATTTGCCCTGTCAAATCCCCTTTCTCGACCAGCGTTGTTCTTACTACACCACATGAACAACCAGTGTCCCGTAACACTTTCACCCTCTGCTGGCCAATCCACCCTTCTTCCACTGGTAATGAACCACTCAGCCTAGTGCCCTCCATCCCTGACACTGACTGCTGTCCAGTGCTAGCCATAGGCCGCACTCCACCCTCTTCAGATTGGATCCCTTTTGGTTCCGCTGCAGGTCGTTTCCCCTGGCGACCCTTATCAACCTCTTGCAAGGCTGCTGCCTTCTGGAACCTCATGCGACAATCCCTCGCCACATGTCCCTTCTTGTGACAAATGAAACACCTATTGTCCCTTTGTCCTCCTTTCTGCCCCACCACTGGGTTTGCAGACTTTGCAGAAAACTCCCCTAGTCTCCTTGCACTCTTCTCACCTGTGTCTGGCACCTGTTTCTCCTGCACCTTAGTGCCCAAACGTGCCTCTCTATACACCTCTGCTAACTTCAGCAACTCACCTGCTGTCTCTGGCTGTCTCTCTTTCAAATGTATAGTTAACTCTGGACTGCAACCTGACAAAATCTGTTCCTTCATAACCAGCTCTTTCAATTCAGCGAACTCCTTTCTCGTACCACTCAACTCTAACCACTTCTCAAAATAGTGATCTAAACGTGCACCAAACTGAGTGTACGTTTCACCTGCTTGTAATCTAGCTGATCGAAATTTCTTTCTAAACCCTTCCTCTGTGAGGTCAAATCCCTTCATCAAAGACTCCTTCACAGCACCAAAATCAGATTGTTGGTCTGCTGGTAACGCAGTGAAAATCTGTTATGCCTTACCCGTCAATAGCGCTGACAAAATGACTGCCCACTCTTCTGAAGGCCAACCCTGACTAGTAGCAAACGTTTCAAAACGACTGATGTACGCATCAATCGAATCTGTTCCTTCAGAGAATTTTGGCAACTTTGGTCGGGGGGCATAACTGCGCACAGGGTCACTGGAAACTGAACTCCCATCCTCGGTGGTCTCCCTCTGTATTCTCACTCTCTCTAACTCTAATTGAATCCTTAATCTTTCTGTTTCCTGCGTTTCGCTAGCCTGATTAGCCTGAATCCTTAATCTTTCTGTTTCCTGCGTTTCGCTAGCCTGATTAGCCTGAATCCTCAATCTTTCTGTTTCCTGCGTTAATCTTTCTGTTTCCTGCGTTGCGCTAGCTTTAGTCCTTTCCTGCTCTGCTAATGCTATTTCTACTGCGACACGGCGTCTTTCCGCTCGTTCATCTCTTTCCATCTTTTGTTGGGTTTCAACGATTGCTCGCAACTCTTCTCCCGAGTAGCCTAAATCACGAGCGACGCTCACAAGTTGTTCAATAGGGGTGTTCTTTTCTTCCGCCATTATATCTCTTTTTTTTTTTTTAAACAAGATTTTATTACTACGACAGCCAAACTGGTGGTTACCGACACGAGTGACGTGATAGCACAATCTATGAATGATAATATTAGCTTGGGACAACGTACTTAGTTTTTATAAGACGCCTAGCGCCTGACCCAACTATGAGAGCGAATTATAGGCAATCTGTGCGAAATAAGTACTCTGGGGCTGAAATGCCAAGCCTAGTGTTAACTATCTTGGAAGCAATGCCAAGCCTAGTATTTAACTATCTTGGGAACATACAGTAAGACACTACCTTGTCTTAGGATTACAATACTTGAATCCCACCCAGCTTCCTCTCTGAGAAGTTGAACAATTATAATAAATGGCCAGAATATCCTGGCAGGCTCGCCAATAAATTGTCAACCTCGGGGTATGTCAGTGGAGGAAGGACTAGCGCACAGCCCAAACACACTCACAGCTTGCTTACAATCTCATTCATATATCATGCATTCGTCACATCAAACCACTAGTAAAGTCTATAACTTTACTACACATAATCATGGAAGAAAACATCAATGCGCATGGAGTCAAACAAAATAAAACATTCTCTCTTTCCTTGAACTCCACAAAACCATTTATCTAAATCATCATAACTAACCCGGGTATAAATAGATTTCTACTTTACCTGGCAGGTGATCTTAAACTATTCACGAATCACTGTCTTTTCTTTTCCTTTTTTTTTCTTTGTTTCTTTTCACTGTCACTTTCACAAGCACAACACAACTGCTGGCACTGGTCAGGTTGGACTGCTGGCCCTGGTCAGGTTGGGCTGCTGGCACTGGTCAGGTTAGACCGCTGGCGTTGGTCAGGTTGGACTGCTCGAAAGTGGCGCTGCTAGGTAAGAGGTCGAACCCCGGTTCAGATTGAACAGTGACTACCAGACATCGATCTGTTCTCCTTTCTTTCTTCCTGCATTAACGCATTGCACTCTCTCTCTCTTCTAGTCTGCTCTATCAAATGGACATGGTTGCTTTTTTCTTTTTCTTTTTCTTTTTTTTTCTTCATCAGTTAGCAACTCTCTCTCTCCACATCTCTCCTTAGTCCTTCCTCTGCAGACTCTATCTGGTGCTAATGCTTCAACTCGGTTCTCTTCATCTCTCTGCTTTCTCTCGTGCAGAGCCTGCACTCAGAACCTCTTCCTCTCTCTGTGTCTTTTTTCGTTCTTCCCTCCTCCTTCACTCACGCATCGCTTTCTTATTATCATCCCATGTGTCAAAGGGCGAGTACCATTGGTCAGTATTTTCCCGCCTTCTACTGAGGTTACCTCCCTCTAATTCCATTGGACGTTCAAATCGTCACAGTCACATCTACTGGCCTTGCTCTCTGTGGTGGTCAATGGGTCATTTAATTAATTAGCTTGATTTCACCCCCCACCACACAATACCTTCCCCCCTCCTACTTTAGCCGGCGACGTCCGACTTAACTTGTGGGCGCTGGTCTTGCAAATTGGCCGGATCAGTCTGACCCAGGCGCCGAGACCCGTCTGGCCAGACCTATCGAGACGTCAGTCAGCCACTCAGTCTGTCTGCCATCTCCGCAAGAACTAAAAATAGCCTCCTCGCTGTGCCTAATTGGCTGAGGCGACGCATGAAGTCGTCTACCTGGCGCCAGGATGTTTGAGTTTGGACTTATGTCCAATGAAACTGGCTGGCGACTGACCACGACTTCGGTTTTTCTTTTTTGTCCATGACATCGATCACGTCTCATTTGACGTCACATAAAAAATTGTCAGCAACAATGTGGAACTCGATCACGTCTCATTTGACGACACATAAAAACATTGTCAGCAACAATGTGGAACACGATCATGTCTCATTTGACGACACATAAAAAAAATTGTCAGAAACAATGTGGAACACGATCACGTCTCATTTGACGACACACACAAAAATTGTCAGCAACAATGTGGAACACGATCACGTCTCATTTGACGACACACACAAAAATTGTCAGAAACAATGTGGAACACGA
This sequence comes from Conus ventricosus, assembly GCA_018398815.1. Classification (NCBI taxonomy): domain Eukaryota; kingdom Metazoa; phylum Mollusca; class Gastropoda; order Neogastropoda; family Conidae; genus Conus; species Conus ventricosus. The sequence continues at coordinate 62,363,434 of CM031616.1, forward strand.
TCACGTCTCATTTGACGACACACACAAAAATTGTCAGCAACAATGTGGAACACAATCACGTCTCATTCAACGACACATAAAAAAAAAGAATTGTCAGCAACAATGTGAAACACGATGACGCCTTATATGACGACGTCTTATCTTCTGACTTGACACGTCCGTTTCAGGTTTTCCTAGGAAAAGAGTTCACGCTTGTTGTTTCGGCAGCAGCTTTTGATTAATGAACCAGGTGTTCAAAACTGTAGTCTGTAAAGATTGGTTATTGTTGAAACCACTATGGCTCTTTACACTGTCAGTTTAACAGTGTTTCACTTGCATGATTCATTATAAGTCAAGAACTCATTTTGTCATCCTTTGCAATATTTGCATGATATATCCTCAAGTGGCTTATGCTGGTCATATATTCAATTGTATGTTTAATTTTGGGGGGCCGGAATAGCTCAGTGGTAGAGCGCCGGACTCGTGATCCAAGGGTTGCGGGTTCGAATCTCCGCCGGGCCGTTTCGGTACAGGGTTTTTTCCCTCGGAGTTAACATTGGTTCGGACTCCATTTCCCATACAGTCCATTGAATGAGAATATAAACCGAGGTTCCGTGTGTGAACGCACGCGTAACATCTTGCACACACGTCAAATCCCATCACAACTTTCGGAAGAGAAGGCCAGTTTGGCTGTTGGTATGGATGATACGTTACACATAGCATGCACCTTCCCCGAAGATGGAGTATGGCTGCCTTAATGGCAGGATAAAAAACGGTCATGCACATAAAACCCCACACCCTTTGTTGGGTAGATGGGATTAATCCTTGCCTGTCTATACAGGGAGTGTCTGCAGGAGTATCAGCCTGCGTACGCAAAAAAAAAGAAAAAAAGTTTAATTTTGATTTGCTATGTTTGGATATATTATTACACGCCTTTTTCTGCGTGTAAAGCGATCATTTGTAAGTGACCAAACTTTCAACAACAACAAAAAAGTTATATGAAAACTTTTTGTTGAAAACATACATCTCATGTTCACGACCGTTTTGATTTGGTGACACAGGTTTTAATAATTACATTAATCATCCTGCCAAGTTTGACACGTTTTTGTATAAACCAGTCAAAAATAACAGCTATTCATCTGGACTATGAAAGGGCCTTTGATGTTGTTAAAACATTCTTTTCTTTTATAGAAACTGTACAAACAATTCTTTGACAATCTCATCGTTCCACTTATATATAAACGAAAGGACTGGCGTTTCGTTCAGGAGACAACGTCCTTCAAAGACTCCGTCAGACATGGAGTCCCCTAAGGCACACTATTAAGTCCTGTCCTGTCCTTCATCAGTGATTTACCGCTATCAATATCAGGTGAAAATTTCACTTGTATTTGTTTACCGTTATACGTCATTCCAAACCGACAGATGCATCTGCCAACAATAGAACCACATCTCCAGCGAAGCGTCACCGGGCGATCAGACTGATGAAACGTTCGACTGGCTGGTCAAGTATCCTGCATAGACGAATTTTCTAGTCATAGCCACTCGTCAAAAAGGTCAAATGCCTCCCCCCCATCTCTTTATATGAACAGTCTCTCGGTTGAACAGGCAAAGATAATTATGTTTCTGAAGATGAATGATGAAATGACAACCGTGTCTTAACAATTTAGAGATTATTCAAAATCATCTTAAAAATTAATTTAAAAAACAACAACTTGGTCTTATCTCAGCCTAAGCGCTATGTCAACATTAGTGCACTACAAATTTTCTTGAACTCGAGAGAACAGTCACTTATCAGTTACGTTCCAACACTTTGGGATGGGTGTGGTGATTCACAAAAAAAAGACTAAATTCTACGAACGAGTAGCAACCTCTCACAACAGATGAAAAACTGAAAACACTCAGAACTCTTCCACTGATTAAACAAACTCAATTCAATGGAGCATTGCTGGTTTTGATAAATCGAACGCCATGACAATGATCTTTCAGACTGAAAGACCAACTTGCATCGCAAAACTTTCTCCTTCCTACCACGCACACACTGATGAATAGAACTAGTCTAAGTGTATCAGGGCCATTTGCATGGAAATTCTCTTCCAAACGCGTGACAAAATA
>CM031616.1:62373124-62378703 GCA_018398815.1 Conus ventricosus
TCCTCAACTCGGGGGATTTCACCAGGTTCCCTGCTTGTTCTGCCAAGTTGTATGCTAGGCTGTGATCTCTGCAAGTTTTTTTCTTTTCTCCATTTAATCTTGTACAATATATCTACAAACCTATTCTCAGCCCATGGCATGTTTTTTTTTTTTTGGCTCTTCTCTCTTCTCCTGGCGCCTCCTTCCCCTCCGTTTGTTCAAAAAGGAGGTTAGGTGTTGTTGCAAGGCTGTGGGAATCTTAATACATGGCCGTACCGACGTAGTTTTCTTTACCTACTTAAACAGTCAGTAGATTACAAAGGTTCAAGCTGTTTTGCTTCGACGCACATGCACGCAGACTGTTGGTATCATCAGGTATACCCGATGGTTTGGTACCTTGCCTTAACAACCTACGACTTGGAATTCATTCATCGCCAATCCCGAGACCTTCCAACACCCGTGAAAACAAATTACAAGCGCGCAGAAAATTAATTTGTTTTTTCTGGAAACTAATGAAACAAGTCTGGAACAGAGTGTAAGAGTCCCACCGATAGCGGACCTCCAGAAGAATATTCTTGGAGAAGGTCGCAGACACTGGCAAGACAAATGTACTGAAGTACTCTTGGGAGCCTAAATGGTGAGACAGTAACGGTTATGCTAACTGCCATCTGTCAGCCGAGATCTGGACGCAAGTCGATTGGCGCGATCGTTAAATCGTCACCCGTCTCAGGAAAGGAAAATCTTCAAAAACAAGGCCAGAACCACCGCACCTGACAGTTTGGACAGCGTTGTGTCAGCCCAATCAATGTTAGCGTTGTGTGTGTGTGTGTGTGTGTGTGTGTGTGTGAGTGTGTTGATTTGTGTGTGTGTGTATTGTGGTGCATGTTGAGGACATGCGCGGCACGTTTGTGTGTGTGTGTGTTTGTGTGTGTGTGTGTGTGTGTGGTGTGTCGTGAGTGTGTGTGTGTGTGTGTGTGTGTTGGGTGTGCGTTGAGTGGGTGGGTGTCCATATGCACCTTGTTTGTAGATGCATGGTACTTATTGCAATATTCATCTTCCTATTGGTTTCATTTATGTTTTCTTTAACCTTTCATGTATTTGTAAGCACTTAGGGCTTATGCTGTAAGATTAAGCGCATAAGTAAATCATCATTTTTTAATCATTATTACTATTAAATCAATCCTGAATGGATTACAACCAAAAACAGATACCACAATTGCATGAATGAAACGCATACTGGCACTGGCTGGTTTCCAAAAAACAGACAGCAAGCAGCACCGAGCAAATTTCATCGGCGTGCTCTTCGCAAAAAAAAAGCACACCCGACACCAGAAGAAGTTGCACCATGTATTCGTAGACTTCAAGAAGGCGTTTGAGACGAGTCTGCAGAAGGCATTGACGGCACAATGAAGAATATAATCGGGGCAAAAGCTGACACACCCCATCCAGCAACCGTGCGCAACAAGCGACCACAGCAGTGCTCAAACAAGCTGCTGCTGTAAAGCGGTTCAGACTTCAGCTGGAGTATGTCATGGTCTGTTTTCTGTCTCTGTGCTCATCTTATTCCTGGAGCATACTGTCACTGGTGTCTTGAAGATCTTGTCACCAAAGTTAGCACTACGGGAAGAAACGTCAGGAACCATCGCTTTCCAGATGATATAGATGGTCTGGCCAACCTTTGTTTTTTTGTAAGACTGAACGAATCATCACCAAGATATGTCGTAGAAACCAGCCCCAAGAAGACCAAGTTGATGGCCCAGCCAGAAAACCACCATCAACACTGATGGCGCTGTCCACTGACAGAAGCCAGGGATCGTTCAACAATTTGCTTACGTTGGATCCATCATGAGCTGTGTGAGGCATCCACACCAGAAATCCTCTCAAGGGCAACAAAGACAACTATAGCCCTGTCCAGACTGAAACCGGCATGGAAGCACAATGACATGTCCACGAAACGCAAGATCAAACTCCTGCATGAACTGGTATATTCCATCTTCTTGTATGCGAGGCATACATGGGCATCAGAGCGGATCCAGAAAGAAGAATCCAGAACACAGGATAAAAAAAACACGAATGTTCACATCTATACACCAACCCGAGTTGGGGAAGATAGAATTTTCAAAATAAAAACCGTACAAAAACTTCGGTTCGGGGTAGAAAGGCACTAGCATGGGTTTAGAAACAATTTTTGAAAATCGGTACCCCAACGCAGGGTTGGTTAACACAGAACGAGATTCAGAACTCCAGTAACCGTAAAAAAATAAAACAAGCGATTTCAAGAAAACCATTGTTCCCGCCATTCAAAAAAATTTAAAAAATAAAATAAAAATAAAGATAAAAAATAGCAAGTTATGTGAACGAACACAAGATGACGAAACAATGATTTCACACATGTTTTAACCAAAAAAAAACACCAAAAAAACGAAACAAAGAGAGAGGAGAGAGAGAGAGAGAGAGAGAGAGGGAGAGAGGAGAGAGAGAGAGAGAGAGAAGTAGGAAGCAGGTTGGGCGTGTGGTGGGGGTGAGAAGGAAAGGAGCGAACTTAATGGGGAAAAAATGATCCTTCTTCCATCCATACACATTTTTCATTTCATCCTATTTTTTTGTTCAGTTCATTTCTCTTTTTTCTCTCTATACAATAAACAAAAAAGATCGTCTCCAAGTTGCAGAGTTGCAAGCTACTGCTGAGCGTAAAGCAAATGATCGAAAGAGACTAAAAAATGTTCATTTTTTTTTTACAGCTTAGATTTGTCAGAATGATCCATTGATTCTCAGTGTGTATGTGTGTGATCCCAGAGACTGAAGTTCACTAATTGGGTTCTAATTATTTCTTTTTACACTGGTGGCGAATTTGAAAGATCTGTGGAATGATTTTCTTTAAAAAAAATCTTTTAATGTTTTTTTTTTCTTCCCCTGCTGCCTATTGCCATGCCAATTATAAAGCACGCTTTTTGAGCTGTAGCCAGCCTCGAGAGACAGCGGGCACATCGTGGAAAGGAGGCGGTTGACTCTGGCATTATCTGGGGAGTCATGAAGTGTAACATGTGCTCCTTTGCCCCGTTATTCCAGAACTCTGTCGACAAATTGAAATGGAAATTGCAGACATATCATTCCTCTCCGTTACTCGATTACGCAGACTAATTAAAAAACGGAGGAGGGAGGGGGGGTTTGCATTGGTTCAGAAAAAATGTTATTCTGAGTTGAGTTGACAGATTGGGAAGTAGAAGAAAAAAAGTGATCATACAGGTTTGGTAAAATATTCCAAATTTCCGTATTTCAAAATGACATTTTTCGCTGATGTTTAACAAGAAAGCTGCAATAGACATGACTGAAACCTCCCCCACCCATCCCATCCACCACACACGCACACTATAATAATAATAATGATGATGATGATAATAGCAATGATAATAATAATAATGTTGATAATACTAATAATGATAATAACAATCATGATGATGATAACAATAATGAGTAGCAATGATAACAATGAATATAATAATATAACATTAATAATAATAGTTAATAACAATAATTATAATAATTATATCAATAATAATAATAATAATGATAGTAAAAATGATGATGAAGATGTGATAACAAATTATAATCATCATCATTACTACTATTCTCTTCGTCCTCCTCTCCTTATTATTATTATTAATTATTATTATTATTATTATTATTATTATTATTACTATTATTATTATCATCATCATTACAATGATAACGTTACCTTGATCTCCGAAATAAATTCTTCAAAACCCAAAAGTTCTGAATGGCGCGCAGAATGGCATGTTGTATGAGCATTCGCCTGAAAGTTAAACTCAAGTGAGAGTGATTTTAGTTCATATTTGCATAGAGAAAAATTTTGTAATAGACTGGAATATTCCATTCTGAAATGTGGGAAAAGTGAGTTTTGAGTTCACAGGAATACATACAGGATACAAACTTTTTAAAAAGCAAAAATGCACAGAAAAATAAAGCAAATCTTCTAATGGCTTCTCCCTAAGATACCAAAACACGCAATAGCATAATGAAAAAAAAGAGACATGGGGGACGGGGGAGGGAGGGAGAGGAGAGAGAGAGAGAGGAGAGAGAGAGAGAAGAGGGAGAGAGAGAGAGAGAGAGAGAGTGAGAGAGAGAAGGAGAGAGAGAGAGTGAGAGAGAGAAAGAGAGAGAGAGAGACAGAGACAGACAAGACAGAGAGAGAGAGACAAACTCTGAGACTGAAACAGAAACGTATAACAGTGACAGAGGGGCTGGCTAAACAGCTTCAGTGTCACAGTGGAGGAGCGGCAGAACCAATCATGGTGTCCCCAAGGCGCCGTTTAAGGTCCCTGTCTCGTCATCAGCTGCTTGTGAAACGACCTGCCTGTCAGCTGTCCCTCGTGTCCCCTAATTTATACCCAGGACTGTGGAGCATTTCATCAGGGCTGTTGCGGTTGTTAGCTTTCTTTGATTGGTTGGTGAATTGGATGGTTGGTTCACTGCTTTAACGCTGCAGAATTAATTTCCTTTCATCTGGTGATTTATTCAATTTCTATTCATAGACGATGGTGGGAAAAATCAATACATTTTGTGACAATGAAGTTTGTGGAATGGATAGGGTGGACAGAGAGAATAAAACATTGAATCAAACATCAATTTACATTTCCGACAGCGGAACTGATAATTCATTGTTCAATCTGACCATAACTTTTGTTTGCTTTATACTTATTTTTTAAACGGTTGTTGGAAACTGATTTGAATGCACACGTTTACGCTGGAAGTAACAGGGGGGGGGGGGGGGGGGGGGGGGGGGGGGGGGCTGGCTAAACAGCTTCAGTGTCACAGTGGAGGAGCGGCAGAATCAATCATGGTGTCCCCCAAGGCGCCGTTTAAGGTCCCTGTCTCGTCATCAGCTGCTTGTGAAACGACCCGCCTGTCAGCTGTCCCTCGTGTCCCCAGGACTGTGGAACATTTCATCAGGATCGTTAGAGATCATTTAATTTCAAAATTATTCAGTAACACATGTAAATGAAAAGTAAACATTGAAAATCCCTTCCCAGTTTAGCAGTAACAAAAAATCCTTTCGGAAATAGCCTATTTTTCTAAGTCTTGCGAACGTGTAAAAAATTCTCCCTTCTCAAAAATCAATCAACAAATACAATATCAAATAAATGAATAAGTAAGTGTTTATCAAATTTTGCGTGTAAGTGATTTATAGCTTCAGAAACTCAAACATTCGCTTCATCAGTTTTGTTGAAATTGGTGCCAACGATGTCCCATTCCATTTTCGTGTTTTCATTAACGCACACATTTTTTTCCCTCATGTTGTCAGAGATGATTCAGTCATATATTCAAGTCGTTGTTTCTATTGATAACCTTACAGTCGGTTTTTTTTCTTCATTTCACTTGGTTGTTGATGTTACTACCGTTTGCTGTTCACACCTAGGGTGATGATGTTATAATACAAGAGATTGAGCAGAGCAGTGCAAATAAGGCGGTCAAATCCACGCGATGTCTAAATCCAAACGGAAATGATTTTTCTGGATGATGGCTCAGACTTAGCATGGGGCTGTGATGCGTAAGTCATGGAGAAGAGTGGGGAGGGAGGC
>CM031616.1:62379703-62389703 GCA_018398815.1 Conus ventricosus
GGGAAAAAAAGGGAAAAGAAGAGCAAGAGTGAGGGGTTTGAGAGGAGAGGAGGGGAGAGAGAGAGGAAGAGAGAGAGAGGAGAGGAAACTCTGGACTGAACAGACCGTTAACAGTGATAGAGGGGCTGGTAGAGCTTCAGTGCAAGTGGAGGAGCGGCAGAACCAATCATGGTTGTCCCCAAGGCGCCGTTTAAGGTCCCCTGTCTCGTCATCAGCTGCTTGTGAAACGACCTGCCTGTCAGCTCTCCCTCATGTCCCCTAATGTATACCCAGGACTGGAAAATTTCATCAGTGCTGTTGCCGCTTGTTAGCTTTCTTTGATTGGCGGTAGATAGGCTTGCTGCTTGAATACTTTAACGCCGTAAAATCGGGGTGTCCTTTTGTTTTTGTTTTTATTCCATTTCTGTTTATAGACCAGAGATTCGGGGCGCGGGGGGGGGGGGGGGGGGGGGGGGGGGGGTCAATACATAATGGTGACGGTTTGGGTGGGCAGTGTGGTTGGGACAAGTGGACAATGCTGATTCAAATTAAAAGCACACATTCAACAGAATACTAGTAATATATTACTAAATCCGTCTATTATGAATGTACCCTTTCCTTTTAATCAGAGGTTACAAACTCAATGGATGGTACATATGTTAAAATTTGAAATTTGGAAACTCATATAATTATGACAGGTCGGTTACTTCCCACACCATCATTATTATATATGTACTGCAAAAATAAATATTGAAAATACCTTTGTAATTCAAAAATATGTGATGAAACCACCTTTATAAAATACGTCAGGTTTCTAATATTTGTGGGAGGGGGAGGAAAAAATCCTGCTCCGTTGTTTGTATCTTATTTTTTACCCCCCCCCCCTCCCAATCAAATTCGTCCACGTACAGAATGTAAGGCAAATGTTCTGTACAAGTCATATCTAAACTTCAGAAGAGCAAACATTCGCTGCAACAGTTGTGTTGAAATCTGTATTATGCACGTCAAAGTTTCTTTTCCATCTTTTCCTTCAAGCATCTTCCTTCCCCCCCCCCCCCCCCCCCCCCCCCCCCCCCCCCCCCCCCCCCCCCCCCCTGATCTGTATCCCCCCCCCCCCCCCCCCCCCCCCCCCCCCCCCCCCCCCCCCCCCCTGTGTGGGTAATGATTTTATATTATTTGGGTTTATTGCTGCTGTAAATGAAATTTCAATCAAACTTTCTCTTTTAGCAAAGTTCATTGTTGATGACAATGATGATGGGTGATGATAACGATGATGTTGTTGTACCGCAAACGGTCGAGAAGAGCGAGCGTTTATTTGGGCGGGCGATTCATACGATGGGATTCCTTGAGGGAAATGATTTTTCTGGATGATCAGTACAGATCTTAGCATGGGCCTCTGGTGTGAGGGCATTAGAGAGGAGCGCGGGGAAGTGGGACGGAGGGTGGGTGTGAGGAGTGGGGGGGGGGGGGGGGAGGAGATTGGTGAATGAGATTGTTCTCTGGACAGCGTAGGGCTTTCAATTTCACGCTTGGGTGTTGAATACTCGTTCTCATATCCAAGCAGCCTCGTGAATGCTCTCTCTCTCTTCTCTTTCTCTCTCTTTTCTCTCTCTCTGTGTCTCTCTCTCCCACACAACATACACACACAAAGAGACTCACATTCACGCACACACGCTTCGCTCCCTCTCATTCACACTCAGAGAGAGAGAGAGACAGGCACATGCATGCACGCATGCAGAACACGCACGCAGGCACACGCACACACGTTTGTCTAATACCACATAATTTTTTAAAAAGACGTAAAATGAAATACTATGACAATGCACACACGCATGCGTGCACACACACACACACACACACACACACACACACACACACACACACACACACACACACACACACACAAGGACCAACATCATCTGAGAAACTTAAACAGAATTAGTTCCACGAGGTACGATCGGTTAAGTCAATCACAGTGTTTCCCGATGCGACGCTCAAGGTCTTACGAGTCTTCCTTGTCTCCTTGCCAAGACGCTATCACCCCTTCCCCCACAAATCGCCAATTTCAGTCTCAGGCCCAGGGAACCATCTCTCTCCCAACGGGATAATTGCGGGGTAGCTGGCGCTCTTAGAATGTCCTCAGAGCTAGTAGTAGAGGCAGTTCTTCAGAGCTAGTTGAGGCAGCGAGGATTTTGAGCTCTTTCTCTCACCAAGCTCAAGGTGCAGCCAGTTACGGTGCTTAGAATGGAAGCGAGAGATAGAGAAAAAAAGCTTGGTTGGCATTTGATTTGATACAGAAGATGCTTTTGTCTGACTAGAGCCAGAGAAACAACATTTTTCTGGTTTGTTTGAGAATGAAGTGCATTTAAAAGATGAGGAAGGTGTCGAATCAGAAGCTAGGTTCTCTGGTCGTTCTTTGTCATCTCTCTCTCTCTGTTTCTGGTTTTTCTTTGTCATCTCTCTTTCTGGTCTTTTTTGTGCCATCTCTCTCTACCTTTCTGGTCTTTCTTTGTCATCTCTCTCTCTCTCCTCTCTCTCTGTGGTCTTTCTCTGTATCTCTCTCTCTTTCTAGTCTTTCTTTGTAATCTCTCTTTCTGGTCTTCCTTTGTCATCTCTCTTTCTGGTCTTCCTTTGTCATCTCTCTCTCTTTCTGGTCTTTCTTTGTCATCTCTCCTAGTCTTTCTTTGTCATCTCTCTCTCTCTCTCTCTCTCTCTCTCTCTCTCTCTCTCTCTCTCTCTCTCTCTTTCTCGTCTTTCTTTGTCATCTCTCTCTTTCTTTCTTTCTTTTCTAGTCTTTCTTTGTATTCTCTCTTTCTCCCCCTCTCTCTCTTGCTTATAGATGGCACTTTATGTTTTGCACTACGTGACTGGTCGAATTCTGCAGACCCCCTTGCGACTGGTACAAAGCGGGTGGGGGGGGGGGGGGGGGGGGCGGGGCATTCGTTCACCTGTTAGGTTGTATGGAGAGATGGGCGAGTGGGTGGATGGATGGCTGAGCTAGTGGGCGACACCACACACACACACACACACACACACACACACACACACACACACACACACACACACACTCACGTTAACGTATGCACAAGAGGTGTTCTTCAGTGCACCCAAATACCTACTGAAAAAACTTCGAAGTATTGATTCCAAAGCATTAAGATAGCCATGGGACTACCAGTCCATGCCTTTGTACAAAAGCATACAGTGCTGCTGGGATATTACCACTGGAAGAGTGTAGGAATCTTGCATGCACCAAATTTGTTATACGAAGTTCTACTATAGACAACAATATACGCCCTGAAATAAATATCAAATCGGACACTGATTTTTCCAAAAGGGCTAAAAACAGATAATCTCAAATGACTCTAAGAACATATACTTCTCGATTTTAGAATCCTCAGATATCAAAACTAACATCTATTGCAAAAAGATCTATTGTGTTCCTATCCTCCCTGGAAACTAGTACGAGCACATTTTGATATTGAGCATATAGATTTAACAAAGGCTGAAAATACTAATTTGTTATTATCCAATATGAAAATGCATTTGCATGATCATACTCCAACCATTTTAAGATATACACTGATGGATCATTAATCAATGAACATGCAGGTGCAGCATATATTATCCCAGACCTTAACAAAGAAAAGTCCTATTATCTCGGGAAAAAAAAAATCTATATTCACTGCTGAGTTAACTGCTATAATTATGGCCTTAAAGCTTGTTGTTGATTACCCGCAAAATTTATTTAAAGTTGTTTTATGTGTAGATTCTAAGTCAGTTCTTACTGCAATGAAGAATTTTAAAATAAAAGTTCGACCTGAGATGATCACTGAAATAAATAAACTTAGTCCATTTCCTCTCAGTTAGGGATACTGAAATAACATTTCTTTGGGTGCCTTCCCATTGTGGGTTATATTATAATGAAAAGGTTGATGTTCTAGCAAAGAGAGGAGCAAAACGATCTTCAGATTCACATTTTTTGAACTTCTCTATGTCAGTGCAAGAGTGCTATACTTTGGTGGAAAAAGTACAATTTTCTAATTTTCATTTGATAGACAGAGAAACTGGGTGCTTTGGTTTACACGATGAAATGAAAAATATGCATGAAAAGTTAAGTAAGTACGATCAAAACATTTATCGTAGACGACAGATACGTTCCTTGATCTGTAGATGGAAACTGGATTGTTTAAAAACAAAGTATGTCAAAAATATACATTATATATGTGGTCATAGCATATAAGCTGATCACATTCTTTTGTGTAACTTAATGAAAAAATTCATTCCAAATACGTCTGTACAGCCTATTCAAAATGTTTTCTGTCGGCAAGTGAAACATTTTTCTTTTTACACTTAGCCAAAAGTCCAATTGGCAAATATCTTATCACAGATAGCAGTCAGTAGTGAGATGAGACCAAAGAGTTATACGTTGTTGTTGTTTTCTTTATCTTTGATTAAGTGGATTTCCTATTTTTGTGTTAGAGTTGTAGATAAGTTATTTTTTTCTTCTTTTTTTTTTTGACTCGTGTTAACCTTTTTCCCCCCGGCCCTGATTTTTTTTTCGTCTAATATCACGTAATGTGGAAAGACGTAAAGCAAAACAACACAACAACAACAACAACAGCACACACAACACACACACACACACACACACACACACACACACACACACACACACAACACACTTGGTTGGGTGGGGAGGATGATAACTGTCGATTATATTTTTGCACTTGATTGTGGCGTTTGCTTGTTTTTATGTTCCTGTTATCATTGCCCTTGACGAGAACAACGACCTAATTGCATGACATAGTGCTGAATGTCTTCACGACCTTTGGTGTGTTCACTATACGTATGTTCTGGCACGTTTTCAGAGAAACTCCCCGAGTTTGTTCTTCACGTTTGTTTTCCTAACCCCGCGAGTCCTACCACTCCGGAATACTCTTTCAACTGTGTGGCGACTTTTTAACCGGATTGACGTTAAGAGGAGGATACGTCAGACAAACGCATGAAGAAGTCTCGACTGCCAAACCGTCTAAACACCGGAAAAGGAACATTCTGGCTTGAAAAGTCTTCCATTTCTCTAGCAATAACGGGGGAACGGAGCACCGATAAGGTAACGTTTTTGCTTTTAAAGATCCACATTTCTCTGGTGATAGCGGCAATGGGGTGCAGTGCGTGCACAGCCAAATGTCTGTGATTCCTGCTGCGGGCCGATTCGTGAAATTCCAGGATCACATGGAACACATTCTGTTCAGATGTAAAGAAGCAGATTCGCCATTGTCCACCCAATCGAAACTTGAAAAAGGAAACGCCCTTGCCTCTTTTAACTTCGCAATTCATGTCCGAATCAAATCGCTAAACAGATTCACCGGTGTCAATTCCTTCCCAGATTCCACCGCGGTTTCAACATTCGTTAAAACGAATCTAATAAATTTGCTCTCCCGTGACGCGGGCTGCTCGGCATGCAAAGGGCAGCAACTTTCGACGACAATTGTTGACAGGAAGAACGCTGTGACTTTGCTTGCTTGTCTTCTTTATCGCAAGAACGTGACTGAATGCTAAGGGAAAACAAAAAAATGAAGTCATCGGGGAAATAGGTCGGTAACAGTGAGGATTGAGACCCCCGTTTTGTGATTCATCGACAGAACCAAAATTAAAACTGTGTTTTTATCGTTTCCATGGCCACGAAATGGAATTTTAAAAAAGAAAAAAAAGAAGGATTTTCCAGGAAAAATTCCCTGCTCTCTACATTTTTCGCCGACAATTTACCACAAGCTTTTTTTTTTTTTTCCCATGATGTATCCGGTTGGGGCACTTCAAGATGAAAATAAAGTACATTCTCAATGGCAGAGTTGTCACAATGCACACAATTGCTGTTCTTTGTCTGTCTGTCTGTCTATCTTTCTCTCCCTCTCTCCTTCCATCTGTCTGTCTGTCTGTCTGTCTGTCTGTCTTTCTCTCCCTCTCCTTCCATCTGTCTGTCTGTCTTTCTCTCCCTCCCTTCTTCAACCTGTCTTTCTCTCCCTCCCTCCTTCCATCTCTCTCTCTCTCTGTCTGTCTGTCTTGTCTTTCTCTCCCTCCCTCCTTCCATCTGTCTGTCTGTCTGTCTTTCTCTCCCTCCCTCCTTCCATCTGCTTCTGTCTTTCTCCCTCCCTCCTTCCATCTGTCTGTCTTTCTCTCCCCCCCTCCTTCCATCTGTCTGTCTGTCTGTCTTTCTCTCCCTCCCTCCTTCCATCTGTCTGTCTGTCTGTCTTTCTCTCCCTCCCCCCTCCTTCCATCTGTCTGTCTGTCTTTTCTCTCCTCCCTCTTCCCTCTTTTGTTGTCTTCTCTCCCCCCCTCCCTCCTTCCCTCTGTCTGTCTTCCTTCCCTTTCCCCCCCCTTTTTCCAAAATTTTTTTTTTTTTTAAAAGGGGTTTCTTTTTCCCTCTCCCCCCTTACCGGCCTCGGTTTTTGCCTCCCTTTTAAAAAAAAAGGGTTTCCGCCCTTTTCCCTTTCCCCCCCCTTTCCCCTTTTTTTTTTTTTCCCCCAAAGTCTGGGCTGGGTTTTTTCTCAAATCCCCGGGGTTGGGCCCCCCCCTTTTTTCTTTGGGGGCCTTCTTTTTTTTCCCCCCCCCTCCACTGGGTTTTTCGCGGGTTTTCCCCCCTCCCTTTTTCCCCTTCCCAACGGGGTTTTTTTTCCCGCCCCCGTTTTTTCCCGGGTTTCCCCATTTTTTTTTTTGGGGGGGGGGGGGGGGGGGGTTTTTTTTTGGGGGGGTTTTTTTGGGGGGGGGGGGGGGGGGGGGGGGGGGGGGGGGGGGGGGGGGGGGGGGGGGGGGGGGGGGGGGGAAGGGGGGGGGGGGGGGGGGGGGGGGGGGGGGGGGGGGGGGGGGGGGGGGGGGGGGGGGGGGGGGGGGGGGGGGGGGGGGGGGGGGGGGGGGGGGGGGGGGGGGGGGGGGGGGGGGGGGGGGGGGGGGGGGGGGGGGGATTTTTTTTTTCCCTCGGATTAACTTTGGGTTCGACTCCATTTCCCATACAGTCCTTCGAATGAACTATAAACCGAATTCCTTTGTACCACCATAACATCTTGCACACACTCAACCCCCATACAATTTGGAAAAAAGGGCCATTGGCTTTTGGTATAGACACTTACACATACATGCACCTTTCCCCCAAGTTTGGAGTATGCGCCTTAAGGGCGAGAAAAAAAAAAGGGGTCACCCCAAAACAAGATGTCAGAATAACAACATGATGATTGTGACACAAAAGAAAGAAGAAGACCCAAATAACTCGCTCTTCAACCTCGGGCGGGCAAGGAAAGGGAAAGGCAAGGCAAGCAAGGAAAGGGCAAGGAAAGGGAAGGGTAATAAGGTAAGGAAGGAAAGGTAAGGTGGGTAAGTTATTTTAAGCCCACCGACCGCAGGGGGCATATCAGGGCTTCACAGTTTAAGGGTCAATTCACAAGTCATTTTTTAAAAAAAAAAATTATTCACACAACACCCTTTAAAAATTCACACACCCCGGGTTTTTTTGTTGTTGTTTTTTTTTTGCTTAAGATTTTTCCCTCCGTAAAATCCAGACCAAGGGCACTGTTCATTTTTTCAAAACCCAAAAGACACATCAGCGGGGACATCTCGAAAAAGGTTTTCGGGAGTCGCCCCAAGTGGTTATGTCCACATCAGCAAGAAGTACCAACACTGTAAAAAAAACACTTTTCACCAAACTCGGGCCAGCGTCTTTATGGTAGGGTTCATCGGTCGTCGGTCGACGCGGGAAATTTTTTTTAAGGGGGGAATGTTTTGGGAATAAGAGGAAAATTGGTCGATTCTTCCCGGGGGGGGGGGGGGGGGGGAGGTTTGGATACATGATTCTCCACTCCCCGGGGAAGATTTTGGGGGGGGAACTTTAGGGGACAGACCCCGGGAGCCAACAAACCAACCGACAAGACAGACACCTGCGGGGGTTAGTCGGGAAAGTGAACGACATTCTCAAAGACTGCATCCGTGATCAGGGGGACGAAACGACACTCCGGTTCCAGTTTCTCATTTGAACCGGGGCAACACAAGATCGAACCTCTACCTGCCAACCCGCATCGGTGCAACCCCGCCCAAAGCTGCATACTCCCCACAGTCCACGACATCAGGAAAAATGATGCGGGGGATTGATTGATGTTGATTAGAGTACGCCACGATGAGACGACGACGACGACGATGATGACGACACAAAAACGTCGAGAAGATGTATGTATGATGAGGAGAGATGATAAAGAGAGACGCCACGACGACAGACATGATGATGTTTTTGACGACGACGACGATGACACGACACGAAACAACGAGAAGATGATGTGAAACGACCACGTAACGACGACGACGGAAAAAGAGACGACAACGACGACACGACATGATAAAGATAAGATGAGATGGGGGGACGTTAAAGATGCAAGTGATTGATTAGAGATGTTCAGATGATAATGATGACGATGACAAGACGACGACGACGAGATGATGAAATACTTCTTTTGCGCGCGCACTGCTGCGCTAATGACACACGACGACAGAGACAGATGATGGCATAATGGAAATGAAGTGACGACGAACGACGATATCACTGCTCTTGCCCCTTGATGGCTTTATAATGACAATGGGGGGGGGGGGGGGGGGATGATTTTTTTTTGGTCTTAAAGGGGGATCGGGCAATTGAAATCTGTTGTCACCGAATTTCTTTTTCTTTTTTTTGTTTTTGTTTTGTTATTTGTTGTTTTCTCTTGAGAAGTCTTTTTTGTCTGTTCTCCTTTTTTCTCTCCTTCCGCAATTCTCGCCCCCCCCCCCCCCCCCTTTTCCCTCCCGCCCTAAGCTCTCCCTATCCGGGCATTTTCCTCCCCCCCTCCTCTCCTCTCTCTCCCTCCCTCTTCTTCCTCTCTTCTCTCTCCTCTCTTCTCTCCTCTCTCCCCCTCTCCTAACATCGTTTTTACCTCAATTGTTAGAAAATCTGTTTATCTCCCATTTTACTGGAAATGCAAAATTGGTTTTGGACAGGGGCGCGCCCTTTAAATTACATTTTTATTCCCCTTCACGCTTTTTGTTTGGAAAAGCCATTCTCACTCTCTTTTCCATTCTCACTCCTCTCCTCTAAAACACCACCACGCGCGCGCCACACGCCGCACACGCACACACACACCACACACAAACACACAAAGGCGTGCCACCACGTGTAAAGTACCCCTTTTTCCCCTTCCCCAGGGTAAAATTTAAAAATCTCTACCCCATTTTGGCAGGCCCCTGTCCCCACACAACAAACCCCCTCACTCATCTTCCACCCCACTCCCACCCACCCACCCTACCACCCCCACCCTCCTTTTTTCTCCCCCCTCTCTCTCCCTCTCCCTCTCCCTCTCTCCCTCTCTCCCCGGGGTCATCCATTTGCGACATGAATCACAGTGTATACCCCATTCAGTGGGCCAGGGTTTTTAGAATAAAACATTTTGCGCTCGAGTCCTTTTCTGTCTCTCCTCCCCCCTCTCGTTCGTCTTTCTTCTCTCTTTTTTATTTGTTTTAATTCTTTTAATCAATGTACAAAAAACTAAAAACATTGGTACAGAAGAATAAAATTTTTTTTTTTAAACCAAACATACAAAAAAAAAAGGGGCTATATAAAAAAAACAACAACAAACAAAAAAACCGTACACTACATCTAGTGACAACACTATCGATAAACATATAATTAAACAGCAACATCACAAGAAAAGACATTTTTTTACTGTATGTTCATTATTGTTTAAAGCCCTTAAAAATTTAATCCTGGGGAATCCAACCCCAAAACATTATTTATCAAGCAACAAATTTTCAGGGGAAAAAAATTTTACTTTACTAATATAATTTTTTAAATTTCTTTCATCTTTTTCTTTTTTTTTTTTTTCCCCCTTTTTTTTCTTTTTCATGCCGTGTCAAAAATGGTAAATATGGAACCACTTTTTTTAAAAACAGTTCATTTCCCAATTTAACTGCATTGATTTTTCATTTTATAACGTTAAAGTATACCTTGGGAAAG
>CM031616.1:62404064-62406564 GCA_018398815.1 Conus ventricosus
TTAGTTGTGAGTTGTGTTTGTGCTGTTGTGCTGTCGTTTGTTGTTGTTGTTTGTTGCTGTTGTGCTGTCTTGTTTTTGTTGTTTCCCCTGTTTCCGGTGCTGTCGTTGTTGTGTTTTGCTTTGTTGCATGTTGTCTGTCGTTGTGTTGTTGTTTTGTTGCTGTTGTGCTGTCGTTGTTGTTGTTTTGTTGCTTGTTGTTGTGTGTTTGTTGTTGTTTTCTTGTTTTGTTGCTGTGTTGTTGTTTGTTGCTGTTGTTGTTGTTGTTGTTGTTTTGTTGCTGTTGTTGTTTTGTTGCTGTTGTTGTTTTGTTGTTTATTTGTATTGTTATTTTTGTTGTTTGTGTGTTTTTTGTTGTTATTGTTGCTGCTGCTGCTGTTATACTGTAGCAGTGACTAGAGGTCAAACAACAGGGAGTACTTGCGAATGTCTGCATAAACTGCTTTGCAAGATAGTGCTCTTGTAAAACAAGTCGCGCGTGCGTCCGTATGTACGTGCGTCCGTATGTACTGCGTGCGTATGTACGTGCGTGCGTGCGTGCGTGCGTGTGGTGTGCGTGTGTATACGTGTGTTGTGTGTGTGTGTGTGTGTGTTGTGTGTGTGTGTGTGTGTGTGTGTGTGCATGTATGTGTGTGTGTTGTGTGTGTGCGCGCGCGTGTATTTGTTTGCCTCTCTCTCTCTCTCTCTCTCTCTCTCTCTCTCTCTCTCTTCCTCTCTCTCTCCTCTCTCTCTTCCTCTCTCTCTCTCTACTTCCTCTCTCTCTCTCTCTCTCTCTCTCTTCTCTCTCTCTCTCCGTATGACAGGGCAACATCAGCAGAAAGCCGCAGCATACTGATTTGACAGGCAAACACACAACAGCAGTGGACACTTTCACGCAAAATTTATCCACAGGGTTCTTTTTCTTTTCAATATATTCTTCCTCTTTGGAGAGAAACAGAACGCGTTAGAGAAAGGGTGGGAGGGTAGGGGTAGGGGGAGGAACAAGAGACACTGGACCCTCCTCCCACCTCCCCCCCCCCCCCCCAGGAACGTGAGTGGCCCATTCACTCCAGTGAAGCATCTCCACAGAGGATGTCCGGCAATGGTGCTCCACCGGAGCTAGAGAGCATTTGGGGGGCCCCCGTACTGCCAGACGGCAAACGAGAAATAAACACTGGAATCAAAAAAAAAAAAAGACAAGCAAACAAATAAAGTGGGGGGGGGGGGGGGGTAAAGAAAGAAGCGTTAGGGACATAAAGCAAACACTCCAAAAGGTAAGTGTTGTTGCTCCGGTTTGTAAATTAAGAGCGTGAAGCTTTGGAGAAACGTGTTGAGTATGTGTACACACACACACACACACACACACACACACACACACACAAAACACACACACACACAACACACAAGACGGACAGAAAGACAACAAGAGAGACAGACTGATGGAGAGAGAGAGAGAGAGGAGAGAGAGAGAGAGAGAGAGAGAGAGAGACGAGAGAGAGAGAGAGAGAGAAAGAGCACAGAGAAGGAAAGAGAAAAAAGAGGACTTAGAAAGAGACAGAGAGAGACAGAGACAGAGACAGAGGCAGACAGATAGACAGGCAGACAGAGAAACAGAGAGAGAGAGAGAGAGAGAGAGAGAGAGAGAGAGAGAGAGAAGAGAGAGAGAGAGAGAGAGAGGTGGGGGGGTGGTCAGAGAGAAAGAGAGAGCGAGAGTGAGCGAGCGAGCGACAGAGAGAGAAGAGAGATAGAGGGAGAGAGAGAAGAGAGGAGAGAGAGAGAGAGAGAGAGAGACAGACAGACAGACAGATACAGAGCGAGACAGAGACAGAAAGAGAGATAAAGACACAGAGAAGACAGAGACCGAGAGAGAGATAAAGACCGAGAGAGAGAGAGAGAGAGAGAGAGAGAGAGAGAGAGAGACAGAGAGAGAGGAGAGAGAGAGAGAGAAACAGAGAGAAACAGAGAGAGAGAGACAGAGACAGAAAGAGAGACCAGAACCTCACCTGGGGGCAAGCCCACGCGCTCGTGACGCGAGTTCTATCCTAACGCCCCCTACTCCTCTCTGCTCCCCCGGCGCCCCCTCCCCACCCCCACCCCCATTGCCTAAACCCCACCTCCTTCCCACCCACCCCCATAACAAAAACAACAACAAACAAACAAATATACAAACAAACAAATATACAAACAAACTGCGGCCCAGTTCGGCTCTTTCAGATTTTCAGATACATAGAGCACCGAATCTTTACGCGGCCATCATCTTCTTCACTCAGGTTGTTGCGATGATATACGAGTTGAAATGCGTCAGGTTCGTATTACGTGATTAAAATTCTCTCTCTGTCTGTCTGTCTGTCTGTCTGTCTCTCTCTCTCTCTCTCTCTCTCTCTCTTCTCTCTCTCTCTCTCTCTCTCTCTCTCACCACACACACACACACACACACACACACACACACACACACACACACACACTGCGTTCAGCCTCCTCTAACCATGTTTCTTTTGGCGTTTACATATTAGAAATGAGTAGG
>CM031616.1:62419064-62424064 GCA_018398815.1 Conus ventricosus
TGCAGCCAAACACAATCACTGAATCACCTCTGGTGGTGGCGTTTCTCAAGGGGAAGCATGATTTGCATTGCATTGAAAATCAACAACTTCCGTCGAAGCATCGTTCGGGTTTATGGGGTTGGGGTGGGGGTTGGGGGGTGAGTGGGGGGTGGAGAGGTTGGGGGTAGGGGTGTTGGCGGCATTGCAATCCTAGAGAAGCACTGGGGCGTGTGTGGTTTTAGAGTTTGATGGCTCCACTCGGTGAGATTAATCGTTGTTGTTGTTATTGTTATAATTATTTTTTATCTATCACTGTCATCATGATCATGACCATCATCATTGTTATCATTTTTATTGTTATTAATGTCTCATCATCATTCTTCATTATTGTTATTACCATCATCATCATTCATCTATCATCTTATTACCATCATCATCATTATATTAGTATCTCATCATCATTTCATTATATCATTTATCATTATATCATGTCAGTAGTAGTAGTAGTAGTTTAGGTAGTAGTAGTAGTAGTCTAGGGTAGTAGTAGTAGTATGTTTAGGTTGCTGCGCTGCAGTAGACGAGCAGTGCATGTATCGTAGTCCACGTAGCTATGCTGCTGTGTACTACTAATTACTACTGCTGTGACAATGATGATGTGATGATATGATGACGATCATCATCATCATCATCATCATCATCATCATTCAAACACAATAATACACATCATGACATAATATGTTGGCATCATGATGCCTGCGATCATTGCCATTCATATATTACAAGACAGTATTAGGAAAAAATCGAAATAACAAAACATAAGGTCATAACTTTGCGCATAACAGATATGCTAGGAACATGCAGATCTACATTACAACACAGTATGATTGAAAGAATAATGTAAGAAACACTGACGATACTCAACTCAATTTAAACAGAATAATGTAGAGAAACACAGAATCCTATCAATTCAAATCATAAAGAATAATAGAGAAACACAGGATCCATCAACTCAAATTAATAAAGAATAATGTAGAGAAACACAGAATCACTATAACTCAAATACTATAGAATGAATAAAATAGAGAAACACAGAATCACATCAACTCAAATTATTAGAATAATATTGTAGAGAGAAACACAGAATACATCAACTCAAATTACTATAGAATAATGTAGAGAAACACAGATCACATCAACTCAAAATTATATAGAATAATGTAGAGAAACACAGAATCACATCAATCAAATTCATATAGAATATGTAGAGAAACACAGAATCACATCAACTCAAATTAATATGAAATCGGTGCAGCAAAGAGCCACTGTACGTCTGAACTCTTTCATACCAGAAAGATGCGGGGAAAGAATGTAGACCTTCGCCACAGTCGAAAGGATTCGGAATGAACGGATCTGGATTCGTCCTTTGATCCAAATCCACACTAAAATTCAGTGGGTTCTTCTTAGACAATTGCATCACCCTTCCACCGAGTCTCGTTAAAACAAATTCGGCAGTTTTTGGCGTAATTTGTGCTGTAAACCAAAACTAAACCAAACCAGAGAGAAAGACACACCTGAAGATACCGTGTGGGACACAGAGAAGCACTGTCCTCAACTGCCGATTCCAACCAGCTGGGAGCAGTGCTGCACCACCCTTGGAAGCCTGCGCTGTGTTCACCTAGGGTGCAGGCGGCAGGCATTCCAGAAGGGCAGGGCAAGGCATTCCATGAAGACGTCAAGGGACAAGGCATTCATGAAGACGTCAGGGACAAGGCATTCCATGAAGACGTCAAGGGACAAGGCATTCCATGAAGTTGTGAACACGGCGCAGGCTTCCAAGGGTTGGTGCAGGACAGCTCCCAGCTGGTTTCTTCCGCCGTTGACGACAGTACTTCTCTGGGTCCCACCCGCACCTTCGAGTGTGTCTTTCTCTTGCTGTAAGCCAGACCAAACCGAACCGAACCGAACTCGAGTCGAACTAAACCGAACCGAACCGAACTAAACCAAACCGAACTGAACCGAACCGAACTAAACCAAACCGAGCCAAACAAAACCGAACGAACTAAACCAAACCGAACTGAACCGAACCGAACTAAACCAAACGAGCCAAACAAAAACCGAAACCGAACTAAACCAAACCGAACCGAACTGAACTAAACCAAGCCGAACGAACTGAACCGAACCGAACTAAACCAAGCCGAACCGAACCGAACTAAACCAAACCCAACCGAACCAAGCGAACCAAACCGAACCGGATGCGGGCAAAACCATTGCCTCTTCGACGAATACGATTCGGTTCTCTCATACACACAACCTCTTGCACCCCAAGTACTAAAGATTCATTTTTTTTCTTCTTTCTTTTAGTTTCAGTCATTACTTCTGAACAAGCGCCTGAATCGTATGTTTCGTGTGACATGACGTGATATGCAGGAGAAGGGACCGAATTGCAGCTAGCACCATGATGACGAAACGGTAAACTTCTCCTCGGTTTTGTTATGGAAACGGCATTCGTTGTCTTCCTCCCTTTTTCCTTCTATTCTCCAATTCTTTGTTCTCTGTTAGTCTTTCTTTCTTTCTTTTTTTTCTTCTTTTCCTCCCCCCCCCCCCCCCCCCCCTGTGTCTCATGACCTGAAGACTTACTTGACATAGATATGGATACGCATTAAAAGCATGTAACAGCAAATTCAGATGAGGAATATCCGCATTAGCTTGCCATTGTTTTAGATATCGAACGTGTAGTACTTGTGAATTGATTTTTCCTCTATGTGAGAATTCACAGGAAACAGAAATACATTTTGTTCTTTGCTGTCCAGCTCTTAGGAGCCTCAGAGATAAAGAGTATTAAGCCCAAATAGTATAGACAGCCATCTTTGTTTTAAACTAAATCTGCTTCTGTCATCCACTTCCGCTGAAATTGTCAAACCTTTTTCGTTGTTTCTGAACAAAGCCTTTTAAACTAAGAGAAAGTGTTTTCGTCTTGAATATGTGACAACGATTTCCTTTTTGATCCATATCATATGATTGTTTATAATTACTGATGCTTAACATGTTCACACACCCCTTCATTACGGACTAAGGCCTGAATGAATAATTCATCTGAATCTGAATCTGAATCTCTCTCTGTGTGTAAAATGGACTGAACTGAGTTAGGAGTCGCTTCATCCTCACAAAAGTAAACATACGCTTATCACAACCAGGAAAAAAATATATCACAATTAAATTCTCTCCACTGCATCTTACAGACGAACCCGTTGAACCGGTTACATACCACAAAGTGGCAAGAATAACAGTTGACAACAACTCTTCTTTGGCACCTTCGTATAATATCTCGTATAATATATATATATAAAAGTCACAGAAAGTCTATGGACTCTCCAAACATAAAACGCTTCCTCGACCTTCACTCACGAAAGCTCTTTTCCAATCCCATTTTTCAGTCGTGTACACACTATGGGTCTCCCCTATGGGACTCTGCTAGCGCTAACATCCTGAAACCATTGCCGAGCCTACACAAACGAGCACTCAAATTAGTCCTCCTAAAAACAGTGGTCTCCTGGATTCAGACCATAACAACCTCCAAGTTCTCACCATTTAAGTCATAGATTAGAATACAGCAAAGGGATCATAACGCACAAGAGTATGTCCGGGTGGCACCTTCCACAGTAATTCACAGATTCACGATCAATTCCTCAAGGACCCAACCCGCTGAATCATCAAACACACCAGTGTTTATCAACCGTCAGACGCCATTATTTCGACCACCTTATGTGCTAATGTTGGCGAACTCCGCAACCAGCCCACCACCTCCACCACCACCAACTGGCCAGATGTAATAACCCTGACTATTATGAATGCGTTTCGCTCTCAAAATGCACACGTTGTTCTGTCTAGGAAGGTGTGTGTGTGTGTGTGTGTGTGTGTGTGTGTGTGTGTGTGTGTGTGTGTGTGTGTGTGTGTGTGCGTGTGGTGGGGGAGTGAGTGAGTGAGTAAGTGACTGACTGACTGAGCGAGCGAGCAAGTGAGCGAGCGTGTGTGTGTGTGTGTTGTGTGTGTGTGTGTGTGTGTGTGTGTGTGTGTGTGTGTGTGTGTGTTTTCCCATTACCTTCTGTCTTCTGGTCATAATGTACTGAAGGAACTAAACTGGGATGACATCATTTACAACTATACCATTAAGGAAAGCACAAAATACTATCTCTATTGGATATTTGTTCAGTCCAAGTTCGAAAGATATTTCATCAATCAGTTTGATCATTCACTCACGTACACTTAACATGCTTTTTATTGGTATATCACATAACACAACAGTTCTAATCCTACATGTACACACTCAATCTACATACATTCTTGAAAAAGCATTTATCCACTACCGGTCACAGGAAGAGATGTATTTTCAAGCCTGTCACCAGTGCCGTCAGATAAAACAGAGTGCCTGAGACACTGAGCTGATTTTGGTTCCACGCTGCCGGGGCTTGGGGAAAGAGGGATACCTTTTACCGTTGGACTTAGTTTTATCGTGGTCGGACACGAGAGACGAGCGCTAGAGGAAAACCACAGCACGGGGGTGATTTCCCATTGTCTTGTTAAGTAAATCACAAACAAGGAGCATAACTCTTGGCTCCCATGATGAACTAAATACACGCCCAGATCTCCAAACGAACGCTGCTTTCGACACCGAATCACCCGGCAGAAAAGACAACAACAGAGTAGACAGAACAATCAAGGAAACGTCCCCCCGCCCCCCCCCCCCCCCCCTCCACACACCACACACACACACACACACACACACACACACACACACACACACACACACACAATGATCTAGTTGCAAAGTGAGACGACTGCAGGGGGAAATACAAACAAATCTTAAATAAATGTTGTTGTTTTTTATGATTAAGATCGAAGAAGACCTAAGAGGTCGAAACGCGTCGTGACTCTCGTTTGTCCACGTTTCGCTTGGCGGGTTCGCCTTCTTTGCGCTGAACTCCGAGGCGATCCAAGCTATTGAATTGTCGTTGTCCTATTTG
>CM031616.1:62431564-62434033 GCA_018398815.1 Conus ventricosus
GTGAGAGGAGTGAGAGAGAGAGAGAGACAGACAGACAGGCAGAGAGCGGGAGAGGAAACAGACAGACAGTGAGAAGAGACAGGACATGAAGAGAGACATACAGGCCGACGAGAGTCAGGGAGAAGACAGACAGTCAGTCAGACTTTAGAGACAAGGAGAGGGAGAGAGAGAGAGATGAGAGAGAGAGAGAGATGAGAGAGAGAGAGAGGGAGAGAGAGAGAGAGTTGAGGAGGAGGGAGAGAGAGAGTCAGCAGACGGAGAAGTACCTAGTAACTGTTGGAGAGAGAGAGAGGAGAGAGGTGAGAGAGAGAGGATGAAGAGAGAG
The DNA here is from genome assembly GCA_018398815.1 of Conus ventricosus. NCBI lineage: Eukaryota > Metazoa > Mollusca > Gastropoda > Neogastropoda > Conidae > Conus > Conus ventricosus. The sequence goes on from CM031616.1 coordinate 62,431,890, forward strand.
AGAGAGAGACAGAGAAGAGCGAGGGAGTAGAGTGATGACGAGAGAGAAGGAGAGAGAGGACAGAACAGAACAAAGAGAGGACAGCGCAGACAGAGCGAACAGAGAGAGAGAGAGAGAGGAGATGAGAGAAGAGGAGATGAGAGAGAGAGAGAGCGAGGACAGAGACAAAGAGAGGACAGAGCGAGAGATGAGGAAAGACAGAGACTGACAGTCAGAGAGCGAGAGAGGGAGAGAGGGAACAGAGAGACAAGACAAACACTAACACACACCACACACACACACACACACACACCAAACAGAAAGACAGAGACAGACCAAGACAGAAGAGCGGAGTGGGAGAGAGAACAGAGAGACAAGACACACAACACACACACCACACTCACACAACACACAACACACACATACCACACAACAATCACACGAGAGAGAAGAGAGAGCGAGTGAGAGGAGAGTAGAGAGAGAGATGAGAGAGTAGAGAGACAGAGAGACAGAGAGACACAGAAAGAGAGACAGAGAGGAGAGAGAGAGAGATGTGAGAGACGAGAGAGAAGAGAGGAGGAGAGAGAGAGAGAGAGAAGAGTATCTGAAGGAGGGTCAGGGATGGAGGAGACCCCTAACAAAGTAAAAAAAAAACCGTTTAAAAAAAAAAAACATAAATAAAAGGAAAGAAAAGAAAGGATAACGGAGGGGAACGTAGGAAAAGCAGGAAAAGCGGACAACCACTGCCATAATAAAGCCAGCACAAAACGACGTCTTTCAGCCGCCTGTTGACAACATGAAATGAAACCAAAGAACCGACCCGCTGTTTGCTCCTTCAGCAAGTGTGTGCTGCAAACACACGGCGCAGGGAAAGAAGAACACACCCACACACGCACGCACGCACGGTCGGGACGCACGGCACGACGCACGACACACAACTCACACAGACTACAGATACACACACGCTCACACACTCACACAACGCTCAAACACACGCACACACGCTCACACACCGCACACTCAAGCAAACACACGCTCACACGCACACACACACACACTTTTACACACTCACACACACACACACACACACACACACTCACACACACACACACAACACACAACACACACACACACACACAACACACAGGAACGAAAATCTTGCAGTTATCAATGTGGATTTTGTTATCGAAAGGAACGAAGAAACAGAAGGAGGATTATGTCGCGAGTAGAAAAAAAAAACAAAAACAGGACGCAGCAGGGGAAAAACAACTGTATGAAATTAAAGGAATAAATAAAGATGGATTAAAACAGTTTCAAGAAATGAATTGAAAAAAGAAAGAACCTTAGACAGAAATAAACGAATTATTGTAGATAAGTATGGGGGTAGTGCAGGTAAGAACGAAAGCCAATGCAAGAAGAAGGGAAAAAATGACAGAAAAATGAACAAAACCTAGAGAAGAAAGAAAGGACGCCATATTTAAATGGTGGTGGGGAGGGGGAGGGGGTGTTAATACGTAGGAAGTTATACTTAAAAAAAAAATAGAAACAAGCTAAACAAACAACAACACAAACAGAAATAGAGAAGGTAAATTTAGAGGAAGGGGTGGCAGAAACAAATATCGAGAGAAAAAAAGAACTGAAATAAAAGAAGTTAAAAGAAAAGAAATGATGGAATCTAAGACAACAACCCCCCACCCCACACCCCAACCCCCCCCCCACAAAAAAAAAAGAAAGAAAGAAATCAAAACGAAGTAAAGACAGAAAGGATTCCAGGTGTTGTAGGTTGCGCCCAGCGACCGCAGGAGAGCACCACATCAGGATGAGACTAGGGAAGAAGACCAGTAGGACCCGAAAAAGAAGCGGAGTGAAAAGAGAGTCGGAAGAACAGAAGAAAGAAAAGGAGAGAGAGGCGAGAGAGAATAAGGGAGCTGAGAAGCAAGGAGACACGGAAACAAGAGGGAGGAAGTAAAATAATGGAACGACGAACGGAAAGACAGGATTGAAGTTAAGGAAGATGGAGCGTTTAAACTACATGTTCTGTAGTGTCTCCGCCCAAATAGGAACTAGGACGAACCACAAGACAAAAACATTGCGCGGTTCGACTCTTAGGGTCCTCTTCAGGCAAGAGAAACAACATCTCCGCGCCGAATTTGTTGAAGGTAAGT
>CM031616.1:62441633-62454133 GCA_018398815.1 Conus ventricosus
ATAGAAGTCGGGGCAAAAAACTCTCTGACAAGATGTCCTTAAAAAACGAGAGCATATGGCGGCTATTCCGACAGGAGTTGGGCGTGAGCGAGTGCGATTTCACCCCAACCATAATCCCCCACAGATATGCTAAGAGCATTGTGTGATTGATGGCCTCAGAATAACAACACATCTAACAAAGTCCATTATGCAAGAAGCAATTCAAAGAGAAGAAGAGATGGCGTAGAGTGGAGAGAGAGGAGAGAGAGAGAGAGCGAGGTGGGGGGTGGGGAGTGCGTGTGGGAGAGAGAGAGGGGAGGGTGGGGGGGGAGGCGGGGAGGGGTGGGAGGTAAGAAAGAGCCTGAAACAGGAAGGCAAGAACAACCAAAACAGGTCAGACAGTACAACGATCCAAGAGACAGACAGACATAACATGAGAAACTGAGAGACGGAGAATGAGAGAGAGAGAGAGAGAAGAAAGAGAGAGAAAAGAGAGAGACAGTAGACAGAAGACCATATACAGAGAGGAAGAGGGAGAGAGAGAGAGAGGAGAGAGAGAGAGAGAGAAGAGAGAGAGAGAGATATAATTAGCCCATCTTAATTGCGACATCGAGATCAGCGAGTGCACAGTTTTCTGCAAGTAAGCGACCGCGCGTTGCATATGAGACGTACCTTATCAATCATTCCTCATACCTACAAGTCCTCATCATCTCGGATCCCATCCATAACAAGGTTCAGGCGAGACGGATGATAAGGTGGTATGGCATTGATGCCTTTCCAGACCAGCATCTGTGTTTATTCTTATTTTTTTTTTACTTTTCCTTTTTTTTTTGTCAATGATCGGGAGATGTGGCGGGTGGCGATGGTTGTGGACGATGAAGTAAATTGACTGTGGTAGAATTTGAGTTGATTGCAAGTGGAGACTCGCCGAGAATATGTTATTATCACATGCATTATAACCCAAACCGCGCGGAAGAATTCGATAGTCAAAAACGACCGCAGAGTTGGAACAGTGTTAGTCAGGAACCATCATCTCAAAATGGGGAGAAGTTCAAACGTTTGACACTCAAAAAAAAAAAATTTAAAAAAGAGAAGAAGAAGAAGGAGAGCGAAGAAGAGGGAAGAAAAAACAGTTGGAGTAATTTTAAAATCCGTATGTCTAAATCAGGAACAAGGTGGGGTAACTCTTTAGTGTCACACTAACATCACTATCTAGCTATACCCCATTAATGAATCATTTATACTTCAATAATGTCCATACGCAACACGCAAAAACCTTTTCCACATCAACACTCAAAAGGAGCACTAACCCAGAATGTTTTTCTGATTCCTTTCCGGCGTTCTCCTTCTCCCCCTCTTCCATCTTCAGGGAAAACACATTACTACGTCACAACAAACAACTTGTAAAACAGATTTTCAACAAACCTGTATCCTCTTCCGCACTGAGAGACTCAATAAAATCTGCAAACACAAGTAATCTTCTCCTCACTTTACTCCGGAAGACAAATCAATCTGCTTCCACACATTAATCTCTCCAACTAACCGAGAGATAAAATAATCTTCATCACACAAAGGTATCACCTCCCACGACTGAGAGATAAAATGCATCTAGTTCCGCTTCTTGGGGGGGTCTAACTATAAACGCCGTGGCCCTTTTCACATTCCGTTATCCCCAAAAAAAAATCCGGACCAGGAGAATACATAACTCCCGTAATCACGTGAAGGACACTTGCCGCCTCAAGAACAAGCGCCCCTGCTTTCTCAATTCCTGTCTCACTGAACAAAATATACTTGCCGCCCTCGAATTCATCCTGTCCTGAAATACGAGCTCGACTTCTCTTCCCGCGACTTCTTTGTCTCTTGAGAACGACCAGCTTCAACCAATACCTCCCTCCCTGGAGTTGGGCACTTGCCTGGGGCTGAACTAACCGGTATGTTCCCGCCACATCCATGGCCAACTTTCAATATAAACCACCTCAACGAGGGCGAAAGATGAAGGGTGAAGGGCGAAGGGAAAAGGGTGAAGGGTGAAAGAGGCTCGAAACCACGACTAAATTAAGGTTCGTGTAAGTAACCGCTTCCAAATTAACAAACAAAGTGGAATTTTTCCCTATTTCTTACTTTAAGTTTTTACCCCCCCATCCCTCCCCCACCCTGTACTTTCCCCCAACTTGTCTAACGCTCACTCTGGTAATAACTGGTCCCAGCAAAAGAGGACCCTCCGGCCTGAACAGGTTCGAGTCCTACTCTTCTAGGGTGCCATCTGCTGGGTTGAAACGGACTCTTTCTTCCCCCTTTCATCCTAGTGAGTGATATACATCAGTGTTCAAGAACACATGACCAGAGCACCTTACCTTACCAGCCCATGTTAAACTATCATCTCAGTGGTCACTTTCATTCACCCCAGATGCAACACATATCGTTTCTTGAATAGATCATACTCACAAAATATGTCTTGGGACGCCCGCTACACTATCAAGGCCAACAATGAATATTCTTCCTTAGCGATGGGCACTGGGGAAATGAAATCATATCATAACTACATGAGCGATGGAGCGACCACAAGCCTTGATGTGAGCAACGTCACATGACACCACCCATCACTGGGATGAAAAAAATTTTCTCCAGAAAAATTTTTTAAAGTATATACAACTTCACTGAACCACAACATCAGCCATGAATCACAAAGTGCGTAACATCACACAAGATTCACACAATTAAGAAACAATTACTATAGAAAGCAATCATCATGATCCAACCATAAAATAGCATAATTCAAAACTATACAGGTCTTTCTAAAAAAAACATCCGATAATTGATCACCACATCTCAACCAAATACATATCCCAAATACATGGATAAACAATTAGGATATAGCCAATTCCAAAGTCACAAATTGTGTTCATAAATTAAGATGTGAAGCAACATATTTTGGCCATCGATATTTGTCCCCACCCACATCTTAATAATTCAAAACCCTCATAAAATAGAATACTATTCCAAAGTGGCTGAAAAGTTTCTCAATAGGACATGGAAACAAAATAAAACATAATGTTTTTAAATAAACATAGGTCTCTTTAATTCTTCTCTTCCTCCTCCTTTCGCTCGTTCTTCCGCCTTTTTTCCCCCCACATGTTATGTTTTAGAGACCCTTGAAAAGGTTTCACAACATTGCTTTTTTTGACATACAACACACATGCTAATAACAGAGACAAAACAGAACAAATGCTGGTGCCTATGCTTACAAATGCTGCTACTCATAATGCTAGCATCTATGACAACAACAATATAGCTTATATTTGTTTTCCCATATTTGTTCGACAAGAATGACAAAAATATGAAAAACAATTATTGGTTTGTCGGCTCTCATTGTAGAGCAGCACAAACACTCGCCGCATTGCAACATAATTAAAACTTGCAACCAACAAACTAAATCAAAACATGTGTATCTTACCATGTCTAAAAGCGTATATTTGATTATTATTTGATTTATTTTTTTGCAATCAACACAATACCACATTAAAACATACCTATATATACCATCAATCTTATTCACACACTAAGGGCAAAATATACCATAAAAAGTACTACTAATGTCTTTATTTTTCCCAATGTAGCAAAGATAAATATGTATAGTCTCCATCAACATCATAGTTGTTTGCTTACAAAACAATAGACCTTCAATAAGCAAATTATGCATTTTTATAAAAATACCACTTGATTTAATCGTCAGTAGCATACAATGCAAGCTGTCAAAAGTGATCACACCGAAATCATTCACGAAAGACATAAACAGGAATAGTCTTTCCCTTGAAGACAGATACCTTTGTCCAATGAATATTCATGCACGTGACAACAAATCCTGCATAACATATGTGTTCCGCAGCACTGGTTCAACAGATAATTGGATATTCCTCTGCAATGCAAAGACCATCTTTAATAACCTGCTGTTCTTAGTCATTTGAACTGAATACAAGAATGGCGTCAGTGCCTATGGACAGTCTGAAACTAAACTTATCTTCCAGTCAAGACCTGGCGAACTTCTCCACATGCCCATACAATAGCCAATGCACTCTCTCTCAATAGTGGATTATATCTCGCTGTGTTCTTTGGAGAGAACGTTCTCACTGGCGTATATGCACTGGATGTAACCAAACACTTTTATCCTGCACAGTTACCGCTCCCATTCCTTAAGACTGGCATCAGTTTCTTAAAATAAAGTCTTCTGAAAGGGAGGGTAACAATAGAACAGAAATGAAGTTTGAGGGTGTTCTGAACACACTCCAAAGCCTTCTGGCACTCATCAGAGCCACACCTTACTTTTTGTTCTTCGTCCTTTTCTCAGTTCAGTCAAGGGGCCGTCAGGGACGCAAAGTGGGGGTACATATCGTACTATAGGTTCAGACCACAACAATCCGATGATGACCCTGATCTGCGTTTCTTTGTATGGTTTGTGTAAGGAAAAAATCTTTTCCACTTTCTATCCCTCATGGCATCATTTCTTTACCCACTGAAATAGTGTGATCCCAAAAAACCGCGGGAGTATGAAAACCTGCACAGAAATTTTTGATGGTCTTGCAGTCAACCCCAAACTCCTATCTGCAAAACACAGCTCGTTAATTTAGAAAGGGAGGTCCCTACCATGACTTGCATAAGCCAAACAAAATAGTCAACAAAAAACAACTGACTGCAACCACAATCTCATGAGTTTTCAGGGCTCCTCATCATATCTGAGGCGAAAGAAGCTGTGGCATTTTGCAAACCAAATGGCATTTTTCATTAGTTCGTGTCGGGTCCACTTGGAAACGACCAAAATGTGTATAGAAAACCGCTGTCTGGTTCCCAATTTTACCAGTCCCGCTATTTTTCCTCCCCCTGTCAGCTCAATCAGCCAATAATGGAATCTGTTACTGGCATACGTGTCTGTCCAGTACCCTATTAGGCTTTAAGTCTAAAACATTCCTATTCAACAAAAAATAAGTTTTCCCCCCCTCCTTCTGTGAGATGCTGACACTAGAAGTTCTTTCAATGCTGATGGGGCTCGGCAACGAACCCATTGATCTTATTCACTTATTATGTCGTCTGAAATCGAGCTTGGCAGAAACGCACAGGAACTGCATTCACGATCCATCATGTTTGTCCACCAATTACAAAAAACTGGTGAGCTGTACGGAGATGTAAAGGTTCTATCACTTTAAATCCAGCATTAACATTAATTCTCTCTCAAACCCAACCTTCTTTTTTTTGCAAATGGGAGGGGGTATGGTCCTGGTTTCGCACTGTTATTCTAAGTTTAACTGAATACTCTATGGGTCAATACCAGTTACAGGTGTACCTGGTGTAATCTGTTCAACCCATCCTGAAAGTCTATCAAAATTTCTTTGAGCTGTTCTGTTTGACCCTTGAAGACAAATCGCATTCGTCAAAATCACATCAACATAAGTTTTCCACCTTTAACAGACAGAATAGGAAGGGTACAAACATCATCTTGCACTGGTAGATGATTTAAACACTCTCTACAGTTTGCTGTATTTTCATAACTTAGGAAACTGTCCCTGAACGTTATACAATGGGTACAAATTCATCACTGGATAAGTCTGTCATGTTTGACATCAGTTTCTGGACATCAGAGGACATATCCACTCAACGACCTGGTTGAATGGCAACATTTGTACGATCAATCATACTTCTTCAACATGTTCAACATGAAATACCTCTCTCATGTTTGCCATTTTGATCTATAACTTAACTGACAGAAAGTTTTTCGACCACCTGCAAAGGACCCTTCACAACGACACGAACTGGTTATGTCATTGCAGATGAGTATACAAGAACATTTATTATCTCCCCAAGAGCACTGAAGGAACGTGCCTTTGCTTATTTCTGTCTGCTAAAGTACCTTTTTACACATCTGTTTTTCTATACAGCTGACTGTTGAGCAAGCTCACATGCATCCTTCAAACGCTTATGGAGTTCATAGAACGTATTGGAAAACAGTTTTAAACTGTCAGGATATGTCCGTCCATTCCGTCCATTTGTGTCATCATAAGATCAAAGGACCCCTTGGTGAGTGACCAAAAAGAAAGCTCAAATGGAGAGAATCCCACGATTTCTTCGAACATTTCCCTGTATGCAAGAAAGCAAAGCCTGTAGTGAAACGATCCCATTCCTGGGGCTCTTGCCCTAGCAACCTTCTCAACCAGGACTTTCAACGTTTCCATTGAAACGTTCAAGCCATGCCTTCGATTGGGGATGAGAAAGGGCGATAGTTGAGAAATATGGAAGAGATTGACAACATCTGTAAATTTCTCATCATGAGAACAGGAATGGAATGTGCGTTCCACAATCCGAGAGAATTTCGTCTGGAAAACCCCACACTGGAACAAAATTTGCAGAGTAAGAGGCTTTATCAGCGAGACAGATACGTGTATCAAATTTCTTCAGTGGAATCGCTTTCAGGATACCATGTAGCTGTAGTCCACCCAAGTCAAGATATACGATATCCGAAGAAGACAGGAAAGAGTCAGTTTAACCAGCAGATGGCCTAGAGACTCGGAACCTGTCAGGACGTGTGGTCCCTTTGCTGACCAGTAAATTACCTATGTTACGATTAGAAAGTAAGGGGAAACTACAGGTGGGGAAAAACTTAAAGAAGAAAGAAAGACATTACATATTTGAATTTATGGAAGCAGTTACTTACAAGACGAACCTTAATTCGTGTTTTCAGTGCAGGAAGGCCCCATCACAACCCTCACCCTTTACCCCTTCGCCCTTCACCCTTCATCTTTCGCCCCGGTAGAGGTGGATGGAAGATGGCCATTGTGTGGGAACATAAACAATACCGGTTAGTTCAGCCCCACAGAGTGCCAGACCCAGGGAGAGAGTTAAGCTCGAACGTTTCTTCAAGAGACAGAAGAAGTCGCGGAATAGAAATCGAGACTCGTATCCACCAGGACAGAGAAATCGAGAGGGGCAGGATATTGTCTCAGAGAGAGCAGTGGAATATGAAGAAAGCAGTGGGGAAGCTATTTACCTTGATGCAGGCAGGTCCTCAGTGATAACGGTAGTATATAATTCACCTGGTCCGGTTTTTTTTATGGATAACGGAATGTTGAAGAGGCCACGCTATTTATAGAATCGGCACTAGATTTATTTTATCTCTCAGTCTGAGGAGAGATAACATGTGTGCAGAAGATTATTTAATCCTCGGTGTGAGTAGAGATACATGTGTGAAGAAATGAATATTGTCTCTTGGAGTGAGGAGAGATACATGTGTGCAGATTTATTTGCTCTCTCCGTTCCGGAGAAGAGATACACGGTGTAAACTCTTTTACAAGTTTGTTGTTGTGAAACTTAGTAAAGTGATTTTCCCATGAGGAGATGGGGAGAAGAAAAACATTCGGTAGTGCGCCTTTTGGGTGATTGGGAAAGATTTGCGTGTGCGTATGGAGTAAAATGCTGTCAAGAATGCGGGTATTCAAGAGGAACAGGTTACAGTTGAAGGTCCAACAGATCAATAGCTACCTTCCGAAAATGGAACAGAAATGAGAGAGGCATTTTGTGCAAAGGTCACATGGGAAGTCGACCTTTCTGAGATGTCTTTTGGCAGATGTCACACGACGGCAGTATTTCTGTAACGTTCCTTTGTGGAACACCCGGACCAATAAATAAGAATCAAGAACTCTCCTTTTAACGTTCTTTTGTGATCCCACATGTAGACCAGCGAACAATGCCTCAAGAGCCGTGTGCATCACGAGTTTCTCTAAGTGGATTTCTGGAACCACAAACCTGTCGTTGGTCTGATCCAGGTACGACACCTGGACTAGAGAATTGTTTTAAGAGTCCAGTCTAGTACGATTTTAGTTTGTCCGTTTGTACGTAGTGACAGTCTGTTTTTGCACAGAAAGTAATGTCGTCAGCGTCCTCGGCTTTTCCCTGCATTTCTTTTAAAAATCAATCTGGGGTAATCTGTAGTTTCATAGTTTGACCAGTTATATGAGACTTTTATGTAGGGATGTTACGTATAGGTAGAGGTGGGGGGATATAAGAGTAGCGGTATGTAAGCCTTTTTTCTTCCACTGCTCAAAGAATGAAGTGAGACATTGATCTAGTACTCACTACTTTCACAATACAAGGAACAAACGATCCCGGTCCTCCAGCAATGACAACCACCTCTGGCACAACACCAGTAAACCATCAACCCAGCAACCAACCCAGTTTACTGTAGATCAACATAGAAGCGATCGCGCAGCGCGGAGATGTAAAATACGAGCGAAAAGATCGACACCAAACCAGAGGAGAAGAGCGACAACACAAAAAAAACCAGCAAAAACAGCGAAACGCTGCTCAACCATGTCTGGCCAATCATTGCCTCAAAGATATATCAAGTCGCCGCTCAGACGGTTATCACTGGACATCACAGCCGCGGTAAGAAACTCCGGATTGAGTACGGTGTGGTCGACAGAAATTAATCGCCAACGGAAAACGTTTCAATCTGCCTCCAAACGACCTAAACACTTTTAAGCAGTGTTTGCGATACTGGTCTTGAAGCACGAAAGATTTCCGTACAACCAGCAGTTGGAGCACGCCCATGTGTCTCGCAAAACCGCAGGCGATAGCCTGCAATCCATTGATGGCTTCCGTGGTCTTTTTCTAACACCATTCCATCAAGCAGATTGACCTGGTGGCAAAACAAGGCCTACTTCACAATCAGTGGAGCACAAATAATGCGGGTTATTGATCACCCGTCTGAAGAGGGCAATTCTGTTTCAGAGATGGAACTATGCCATCTACCAAAGAAAGCAGAGCGCCATGTCCTGTATTAACGCAGCTGACTGATATAGTGAACTACAGTTTTCTGGCCACGAACATTCCCAAAAGGCGGTCTAACGTGGTGGTCCCGTTGTCCACACCTCGGAACGAATGAGCTGAGAAGTACCGGGTCATGTTCCCGACCCGTAGATTCTGGTATTGACGAAAGTCACTCGAACCGCGGAAAGATCCCTGACCTATCTAAGTAACATGTATATCCTTGAGGACTACAAAAATACCCACGATTTCTTTCCCTGTAACATAACATCCTGTCCGTGATGGTATAGAACATGACGGGCAAAGAACTCAAAGATGGAAAATTCCTCCTTTCCCTAGCCACGCCCTTATCTCAGGGTGAGCTCGATACATACAGATCAGCCATCTGAGCACATTTCCTCCACACTTTTTCAAATTGCCATTCTTATAAGGAACTGTTGGTGCCAAGATCTTTGCTCACGACTCTGCTGGAAAAAGTGTTCTCTAAGAAGGAGATCTCGCAGAGACTGAAAAAGCCCTTGTTCGTTTTAGATAAATCGATTCCATCGATCCAAGACAATGACTCATAACGGATCAGAAAAAGAACGGAAACGAGTTCTCTTCCCTTTTTTCATTAGGCGCACAGAACGGGACACGTTTCGTGAAAACGATCCATCAGAAACATTGAAATTTCTGAGGAGTTTCCTTCTTTTCAACTGAATCCCAAGTTAAATCTTTGTTTGCGCTGTGCAAGTGAAAGTGGTACAATGTCAAAGCCGCTAACCCTTAAACTACTGACGTCAATTATACAATGTCCACATGTTTTTTCCTTTGGCCAACCACAAGACGTTGCCGTGACCTTTCAATCGGAAAAAGAAAACTAACAATGTCATCATCCGTATTATTTTCCTCAAAAGGCGGCAAACTTTGGATATATGCCGCTTTTGGTTGAGCATGGCTGCGGAACCGACCTGGTGGAGGTTCTCCTCCGAGCTGGATTCTACTTTTAATTTCAGCATCAGTCTCTAGTTCTACTCCACTGCCATTCAACTTAAATTGACGTTACATTCCAGCTTCAGCTCCTCTTCCCTCTGTAATCTTTTTTCCCCTCATTCTCTTCTTTCGAATTTTTTTTCGGCATGGCCCTCTGTAATTTATTTTCTACTTCTTTCTTTCTCTCAAAATGCTTCCTCCCTTCTGTAGTCTAATTTCTTCTCAGCGTTTCCCCGATCCAGCTCCTGTCATAAGCGCAGGCCTGTCAGGCACCCTATCTGGGTGCATGTTGCCACATAGTTTAAGTAATTTTTTTTCTCACACAAGAACCCCAAGCGTTCCGCTTGTTTAAAATCGTATATCTAATCAAAATCTTCCATAATGAACCGACAAGATATAAACACCAACAATCTCAAAGAGAGATAAAAATAATAGGCGATATCATGATTAACGTATGTTTCACAAAAAAAATACCCGGTAATTACATAGTATAATACCAATACAGAGAATTCAATTTCCGGTAGTAAATCAAAAAACCGCTTAACTAAAACCAGGGTAGATATGAAATGGCCAAATGGAATTATTTATTTTTCCATTCTTCTCCAAAAAATAATTTTGCAACTGCATATCAATTTGGAATTAAGAAAAACAAAAATGAAGTCTTACATAGACAAAACTGTTTTCCCTTAAGAAAAAAAAAATAAACACAAAGTTTTCCTGAAAATAAATTCTTTATAAAATGTTTTAGGTTCTTAATGTTCTTGTTGTCCAGTCTCTTTCTCCTTTCCTTTACTTAAAATTCCAAAAAAAAAACGAATTTACAAAACAAATGGTAAACCACGTCCACGCGCACCTATGCCTTATACAAAAAATCTATTAAATTTACACAACAAATGAATCACCAACAATTAAAAAGAGGGGAAGAAACACACAACAACTGAAAATACCACGTGGAAAACTTAACCTAAAATGATGAAAGTGTAGAAAAGAAAAACAAGATATAAAGGAGGGCGGCTTATTGATGAGAAGTTTAAATTAGATATTGAAAAAGGGGGTGAATAAGGAAATTGCAAAGGAACAAACAGACGCCACCCGAAGGAATAGTGAGTCAGAAATCAGAAAAGGGAAAAGGAAGGTGGGTGGGAGAGGGGCCCTCAGTGAGAGAGTAAACAGACACCACCCGCAAGTGGTCCCACTGTCTCAATTTTATCACATTCCCTGTCTCAGCCCATCCTTCCTCCCTCTCCCTCGATTCCGTGAACGTAAACAACAAGCGTCTCCCTCCTCATCCTCCTCGTCCCTCCTCCTCCCCGATGAAACTGAGGACGGGAAAAACAAAATCACCAGTCAAAACACTAAATAATCACTTAATTGCAACTAATATTAGGCACCGACAACACAACAAGTAATAATTAATAGACAAAATTAAATTACTACAAAACAATCAAATACAATCAATAAATATATGCAAACATTTCAATCACACATCATTTTCAATTCAAACAATCATACAATTCAAAATGTCATAACATTTCTCTTATCATACACCTCATTCCCATCACCAACTCCAAAAACACTCCACCAACATTCTTTCTTTCAAAGAAATGATGCACAATCATCACTTCACCTTACAAACTCAAAGAAAATCCTCGGCAAAATTCCTCGCCTAATCATCCCTCCGCAAACGAATCTTCTTCTCTCGCCTCGCAAAATCTCTCAATCTCCAATCTCTCCTCTCGCTAACCACAACCCAAAAAAAAATGAAACACAAGATAAAGATGTTTATTTGGGCAGAGCGTAATTCAACCTCACCACCTACACTATAGCGTGACGGAAGGAAAGTGATCCCACACTCTGAGGGGCAAGGGGAACAATCCAAACTGAAAACAATAGGAAAAGCGAAAGAAATAGATATTTATGAGAAGGGGAAAGACTATTGACTCCCCAACGCCATGACCCCTCTGCTAAACGCAGGAAAGAGGTTGGGGCTATCATTCCTGGAAAGGGGAAAAAAAATCTAAAACTTCTAGGGAAGGACAAACCACTCCTCAACGCCGCTGCCCTCTTGCCTGCCAGGTTCGAGCAAGAGAGGTTTAGAGGCTATCGGTCCTACTGTAAGGTTGGGGAAGGGTCCAAAAGAAATCCTACCGAAAAAAAAAAACCCTTAACGGCGTAGAGCAACCAAAAGAAAACTCAACCAACCTTAACCACACATAAAATAGGCAAAACCAACAACAAAATGCAAATATTATACACAATCAAGTAAATCAAACTAATTTTCTTTTTTTTATTCCTTTCCCACAACCCTTGAGGGCACAAATAGAAATCCTTTTTTTTCCTCTTTCCTCAAACACCATGAGGGTACAAATATAAACCTTTTTTTTTTAAAAAACCCCCCAAGGGCACAAATAGAAATCTTCTTTTTTTTTTTTTTTTATTTTTCCCGGGGAAACAAACGCAGCAACGGCCGGTGAAACTGGAGTCGGGGTCCACCACTGACACAAACACACTGTCACTTTGCATACCCTCATTCATTGACAGCATTTACTCATACGCACACGCAATCATTCCAAACACCCAAAAGGAGCACTACGAAATGTTTTTTCTTCTCCCCCTCTCTACAGGGAACACACTTTACTAAGTCACAACAACAACTTGTTAAACAATTTTACACCTGTACTCCTCCGCACTGAGAGACAAATAAATCTGCACACAGGTATCTCTCTCCTCACTCCAAGAGA
>CM031616.1:62469133-62471633 GCA_018398815.1 Conus ventricosus
CAGCGTTGTCGCATGGAGTTCACCAATGTGCGCAGAAAGGCCTGGGGGACAGCAGCCCACTCCTGCTGGAGTGACTCAAACAGCTGACCCAGGTTAGCAGGAGGAGGACGACGCTGCTGCAGTCTCCGGCCCAGCTCATCCCAAAGATGTTCGATGGGGTTCAGGTCTGGGCTGTTTGCGGGCCACTGCATTCTGTTGACACCAGCAGCTTGGAGAAACGTGTTTACTGCTCTAGCGCGATGGGGCCGTGCATTGTCGTCTTGAAAGACTGCCTGAGGTCCAAGCTGTTGAAGGGATGGCAGCACCAGGGGTTGCAAAATCTCTGTTTGGTAGCGCACACCATTCCAGTTCCCTGCCACATTGTAGAGAACCGTTCTGTAGCGTGTGCTTATGCCGCCCCAAATCACAACGGATCCCCCACCATAGTCATTCCTTTCCAGGACAGCTTCTTCTGCAAAACGCTTCCAACGGCATCTCCAGACCCTGTTCCGTCTATCGGTGGGATCCAGGCAGAACTGCGACTCGTCTGTAAACATCACGTTAGCCCACTGTTCATGTGTGCATCTCACGTGCTGCGTGCACCATACTCGGCTGCTCTGTGGGCATCAGTCAAACGAGGTCTTATGGCTGGTCGTCGAGCATGGAGGTTAGCGGCGTGTAGGCGGTTTCGTATGGTTTGATCACTGACAACAGTGTTGGTGGCATCTCTAAGGCGACGTCTGATGTTGTTTGCACTTGCTGTTCTTTCTTGTGTGGCCTGCCTTTCAATGTATCGGTCATCTCGTGGTGTTATTCTGGGTCGACCAGAGCGTGGTCGTTCTTGCAATCTTCCTGTGTCTTGAAAGCGTTGTCTGAGTCTGATAACAACAGAGTGTGATACCCCAAGTCTCCGTGCCACTTCCCGGACTACAACTCCTTCTTGGAGCCATCCTCTTCCTCGATCCAGCTCGTTCAGTCTTCGACGTGGAGGCATGCTGTTGCATTGCATTTTTCGCCAGTACAGTGGCTTTTAAAGACATTTGGTTGAGCATACTTTATGACCTACAGCCTGATTTAGCTCGTGCTTCACATGATTTTGATTCAGCACATTCTCTTCGGATCCCAAACACATAAGAAATTCACCCCAATTTGTTCCAAAAATGACAAGTCGCGACACGTGTTTTTCAAGGCGCGTGAGAAATGTGTGCCACAAAATTGCAGTTGCCGCATTCACCATCAATTTGTGCGTGTGGTTCAATTTGTTTGGACCACAAAGGCGGTACAATTGAATTTTTGTGAATTTTTAAAAGTTTTTGTGCATTCTCAATGTTGGTCCTTAACTTTTTTTTTGAACAGTATACATAATCTATCTATCTGTGTGTGTGTGTGTGTGTGTGTGTGTGTGTGTGTGTGTGTGTGTGTGTGTGTGTGTGTGTGTTGTGTAAACGAACACACACGCGCGCGCACACACACACTAACATTATTTTAAACATTCCCATTCTTTGTTGATACGTTTTTTTCCTACATCGAATATCTACAGAACAATGGCCACAGTCAATTCGATGTAGGAAAAAAATACGTATCAACAAAAAATGGGAATGTTTAAAATAATGGCTAATCAAATTTGCTTTGTCTGTCAGTTTCTACAAAATGGCATTTGTGACATACGTACGCATTGTGCATTTATCCATCTCAAATGGTCACACACACACACACACACACACACACACACACACACACACACACACTTTCACACATACACATGCGCGTGCACCACACACGCATACATGCGCGCACTTTCGCACACAGTCAAGTGGACTCTTATCTGTGCATTCTCTCTCTCTCTCTCTCTCTCTCTCTCTCTCTCTCTCTCTCTCTCTTTCTTCTCTCCCCCCACCCCCCCCCCCCTCCTTTTTTTCCTTTTCTTTTTCTTCTTCTTCTTCTTCTTCCTCTTCTTCTTCTTCTTCTTCTCTGTGTCTCGCACTCTCTCAGCCTCCCAGCCATTTAAGTGTCAGAATTACGTGACTTATCTCTCCTAGTCATCCACTTTCTTTCACGCCCTCCTTCACCAAACACACTGCCCCCAAGGTAAGCACACACACACAGTAGACGCTCATACTCACGCAACCATATTACACGCAGTGTTAATCATCAGTCTTTCTTCCCAGAAGCCCCCCGGCTATAATAGTAGCTTCTTCCCTGATGGCCAGGGGCGACAATTTCCTTCCGCTAATCTTTCTATCACAGACAAAGCGACGAAAATCTGAGAGGAATGATGGAAGGGACAGGAGAGGTTGTGAAAGAGTTGACTCGGATGGGATGAGAAGGTGGATGTGGGGGGTGAGGGGCGCTGGTCTCTAGTGAACACAATCAGAAGAAGTCAGTCCTTATTCGGAAAATACTCGGTAGTGCGTAGAAGAGACAAAGTTCGAACATTTTCAAGGGAGGTAATCTGTGTTAGAGCTCTTGCTCAACGAGACTTGACGTACCTTGCTGTTTTCGTGAGACAGATACTGGAGGA
>CM031616.1:62474133-62476633 GCA_018398815.1 Conus ventricosus
TCTTCTTCTTTTTTCTTTCTTCTTCTTCTTCTTCTTCTTCTTCTTCTTCCTCACTCACCTTCCCAGCCACCGTTCCCGTGTTTCTCTGGGAGAGTTACGTTCATCTCTTCCAATCACATCATTTTCTTCTTGTCCCTCCTCCTCCGTACACACACAGAGACCCCCACAGTAAACACAGCAGACACACTCACACACTCACGCAATCAGTTCAGCACGGCAACATATCACCCTGATCAGCAGCAGACTTCCCACGAAGCCCGCGGCTGGGAGGTAACCATCATCCCTGATGGCCAGGGGCGACAATTTCCTTCCGCTAATCTTTCTGTCACAGACAAAGCGGCGAAAGTCTGAGAAAAATAGTGACGGGAGAGGAGAGGTTGTGGAGGAGGTGACCGAGATGGGATGAGGAGGGAGGCGGGGAGGGGGTGGGGGTGAGGGGGGGGGGGGACTGGTTTTAGTGAAAACAATCCGAAGACGATAGTCGTGGCACAGAGAAAACTTACTCGGGAAGTACTCCTTAGTGTGTAGAATCGATAGACGAAGTTCGGAAATTCGCAAGGGAGGTAATGTGTCGCAAGGGAGGTATTCTTTCGCAAGGGAGGTAATCTGTGGTTAGAGAGTTCGCACTCAGCGGGACTTGGCCTACCACGCCCTTTCCATGGAAACAGATGCCGCTGGTGGGCACGCCCAAAGCAACTTTGCCCCCATCAGTTAGTTGAACAGTTCAATCAGAGAGAGAGAGAGAGAGAGAGAGAGAGAGAGAATGCCCAAAACACGGATCTGATGCAGTGTATATTCCAATCATCATCCTTGCGTGCGCTTCTAATCAAATATTCGATTCTCTAAATCTATTTGTGGGGGCCCACAAACTGAGAAAAGATAACTCTATTTGCAGATGGAAAGACAGGCGTTATCTCTCCCCGTGTTTTGTTTGCTTGTTTCTTTGTTTTCTGGTGCAGGTCTTGTCAGTTGGTCGCTGAGATTCATTCAGCACTTTCTGTGACTCTTTTCAGTCCAGTTCTGGAGAGGCAGACCTCGCTACAACTGCTACAGGTGAAAGTGTTACATCTGGGTTGTAGTGGCTGGAGGAACGTTCTTCACCTGCCTTGCGCTCACCTCTTCTTTCCTGTCATTGTTGGCTCCTCTGGATTCTCTTCAGAGAGCATGTAGGACCTCACGGCGAAAGCTTGGCCTGGGGTTGTACTGTCTTCCCCTGTCAGCAAAACAGCAACGAATGAGGTGCGAGACGCGCATGACAGTTGCTTCACCGAGGTGTTTTTTTTTTCGCCGATGGGCTCTGCATGCAAACATGAAGGCTGGTACACCCATGGGAACGCTGCCGTGGAGGCTCTGTCGTGTCACATCCAATAGTCATTACACAATTGCCTTTGCCGCGGAGCAATTATGTCCCTTGACGTCTTCATGGAATGCCCTGTGTGTGCTTGCATCCTATGTGAACACAGCGCAGGCTTCCAAGGGTTGGTGAAGGATTTGCTCCCAGCTGGATTGTTCGGCAGTTGAGGACAGTGCTTCTCCGGGTCCCACCCGCACCTTCGGGTGCATCTTTCTTCTCTTTTGATCAACTCTGATGGTCTTTCTGCACTAAAGCCAACCGCCAAAGCTTCCCAGCCTGCCGGGCTGATGTCGCTGGCTTCCACGTCTAGTTTTCAGATATCTTTAAGCGCAGTGTAGGCCTTCTGGCAGGTCTGGCACCAGAGACAAGCTCTCCCTATAGCACGTCTTTGGGGCTTCAGCCGTAATTCTCTCTGCTGACATGGCCGGGCCTTTGAAAGCGTTTTCTTTATGCGTAGAGTGACGATGCCGTTACGTGTTCCCTTTCGCTTTCTTTGTGTCTTTTGATCTGTCGATAAAGTGCTGAATCTTGAATCCATACATGGAATGACCTTTGTTGAAAATGTTTGTCTGACATCTCTGAAGTGTTAAGGTTTCTTTCGATTTTTGTTGTTAAATGTTAGGACAATCCAAATCTGGTCAAAACGAATGAGGAGGGGCTGATTCAGTTCATATGTCTCACGCCTTTTTTTTTTACACCTAGTTTTAATGTTCAGCTCTGTGTTAGCTTGTTATTCACAGCCAGTTTTGCCTTGCAAATTAGAAATTGATGAATATAATGTTGAATGTCTGGAGGCCTATTCGGTTTAAACAAAAGGAGCCGATCAGAAGCAAAATCAGAAATGTTCATATAAACATACATGACTGTGCGTATAGTATTTAACTGTTATAACAAGCAGTCACACAATAGCATGTAATTTACGTTTACTCTCGGGATGTCACACTATACTCACTCAGAGAAAATACAGTCGATTATTGCATTCGTTATAAAGTTACATTTACGGCCATGTTGATCATGTCTTTTTCCCATTTTCCCATCGATAGAAACGGAATACAGAGCACAGAAATAAGACCAGTGTCTAGACAAAGTGCCTCTTTTCAAATAGAACATGCTACATTGCACTGTCTGATGGTTTAGATGTATACA
>CM031616.1:62486633-62494133 GCA_018398815.1 Conus ventricosus
CACACACACGCACGCACGCACGCACGCACGCACGCACGCACACACACACACACACACACACACACACACACACACACACGTTTGTTCTCGAAAAAAAAATGGTTCTAGTGAGAAAAAAATTACAACTTACAGCTAAAAAACAAAGAAAAGGTTAAAAGATATATGGATATTTTCAATCGCCAAACCACTATTGGTTTATACAGCGAACACGGTTAGACAGAGACCAAGACAGGAGCAGAGACAACAATTTGCATTGTTCCTTACAGAGAAACGTCAGGTCAGATGGAACTCTTGAACGGTGAAGGTAAGGAAAGTAAGCATTTTTCCTGTTACGTCAAAACCGGAAGGATCCATAGAACCCAAGGCAAGCATCTCCTGTTACAATTATTTTTAAAAAAACTTGTAGAGAACCCTTGAACCCAGAAGGTAAGGTAAGGTAAGGTAAGGTAAGGTAAGGTAAGGTAAGGTTAAGTAAGTTAGGGTTAGGTAAAGTAAGGTAAGGTAAGGCAAGGTAAGTTAAGGTAAAGTAAGGTAGGTTTAAGCTAGATAAGGTCTTTCAAGGCAAGTATTTTTTTCTAAACAAAGAAAAATCGGAGGGAAATAGATCCCTCAATGCAAGCATTTTTCTGTTGCAGAGAAAAAATCAGAAGGAAACCCTCGAACCGTAAAGATAAGCACTGATCCGTTGCAGAGAAAAATCAGAAGGAACTCCTTGAACCGTAAAGGCAAGCATTGATCCGTTGCAGAGAAAAATCGGGTTGAATCAGATCCCTCAACACAAGCATTTTTCTGTTACAGAGGAAAATCCGTGGAAGCCTTGAACCCTGAAGGCCCGCATCGTTCTGTTATACAGAAGGAAAAAAAAACAAACAGAGGGAAACCCTTGAACCCTGAAGCAACTTCATCACCAAGAGCAGCAGGATGACGCAGCGTCCACCACTGCCAGACCTGGCCCTGGCACTTGCTCTTCTGCTGTCTGTGGGGCTTCAGCTCAGCGGCATCCTGGTTCCAGGGTGGTGGTACCTTCCTCCAGACCACCCCTATCATCACCAGAACAGCATCAACGTCATCTACAGCGAGGATGACAGCAAGGCTGGGCAGCTGAACGACAGCAGTGGAACGACGACCTACGGCTTGTGGACTATCGTGCATTGCCGTGAAGGCGGTGTGTGCGTGGAGGTTGCTCTGGACACTTCTAGAGCCAATGGTATGGGACGCAGTTTGATGCTATCGGTGTTGTTGGTGGTGGCGTTCTTGTGGTTGTTGTTGTTGCTGCTGCTGTTGTTGTCGTTGTCGTTGTTGTTGTTGTTGCTGCTATGGATACCTCCGGAGCCAATGGTATGGGAATCAGTTTTGATGTATTCAGTGTTGTTGGTGTTGTTGCTGTTGGTGGTGTTGTTGTTGTTGTTGTTGTTGTTGTTGTTGTTGTTGTTGTTGTGTTGTTAATGCTGCTGTGGACACATATGGAGCCAATGGTTTCGGCATCAGTTTGATATTTTCAGTGTTGTTGTTGTTGTTGTTGCTGTTGTTGTTGTTCTTATGGTTGTTTCTGTTGTTGTGGTTGTTATGGGAATTGCTGTTGTTGTTGTTGTTGTTGTTGTTGTTATGGTTGTTGTGTTGATTTGTTGTTTTTCTTGTTGTTGTGTTGATTTGTTGTTTTTCTTGTTGTTGTTGCTATGGTTGTTGCTGTTGTTGTCATGGTTGTTGCTCTTGTTGTTGTTGTTGTTGCTGTTGCTGCTACTACTGCTGTTGTTGTTTTTACTATTGTTGTTTCGCTATGGTTCTTGCTGTTGTTGTTTCGTTGTTGTTGTTGTCGGTGTTGTTGGTGTTATGGTTGTTGCTGCTGGTGTTGTGGCTATGGTTGTTGTTGCTGTCGTTATGGTTGCTGTTGTTCTTGTCGTCGTCGTCGTCGTCGTTGCTGTTGTTATCATTGTTGTTGTTGTTGTTTATCAGAGTCAGAAGACATAAATACAAACCTGCTTCCATTCTTATTTTACACGGGGTTACATGATGTGAAAAACGTGATCACCTTCCTTTTAATGCTGGGTTGCGTGTGTTACAAGCCGGCTCTCACTTTTGCTAACTGTTACGGTTAGACACCGTTACAAACGTGCTCCTTAATGATGGGCTGAGACGCCGTTACAAACGTGTTCCCACTCATGTTAACGCTGGGATTAAACGCTGTTACAAGCCTGCTTACACTCTTGTTCACTCTGGATAGTGCTATGTTACAAAACCTATTAGTGCTGGGTTGCATAGTGTTACAAGCCTACTTACACCTTTGTTAACTCTGGTTTGCATGATGTTACAGATCTGCTCATACACTTGTAAACATTGGGTTACCTGGGTTACCTTATGTCACTGCCTGCTCACACATTGTTAAGACTGGGTTACATTATGTTACGAACCTGCCAACGCTCTTGTTAGAGCTGGGTTTCATGATGCTTGGTTACCTCCTCGTTAACGATGGGCTACGTGACGTTACAAAATTGTGTACACTCTTGTCAACACTTGGTTGTGTCAAATTGCAGGCCAGTTTACATTCTTTACACTGGGTTACTTGGTGTTCCGAGCCTCTTACATGTTTTAACACGGGATTAAATGACGTCACAAACCTGTTCATACTTTTGTTCACACTGGGTTACATTATGTTACAGCTTGCTCACATCTCGGTTAAAACTGTGTTACATTATATTACAAACCTGCCTACACTCTAGCTAGCGCTGGGTTTATAATAATAATAATTATGGTATTTACAATGCGCAAAATCTTGATAAAATCAACTCATTCATGGCGTTCTATACCTGGCTACATTCTCGTTAATGCTGGATTATATGACGTTTCAAATCTGCTTACGCTCTTAATGATGCTGGCTATCCTGATGTTAGAAACTCACACACTTGCAAACACTGGATTAAATCATGTTTGAAAATGTGCTTGCACTCTTGTTAACACTTGATTACATTATGTCACAAGCCAGCATACACACTGAACACTGTGTTACATTCTGTTACAAACCTCTTACATACTCTTTAACGCTAGATTACATGATGCCACAAACCTGCTTCTACTTTTGTAAACACTAGTTTACAGTATGTTACAAACCTAATAGCACTCTTGATTAAGTTGGATTTCATTTGATTTGACTAAAACTGTTTCGACCTACCCGCCAAAAAAAAAAAAAAAAAAAAAAAAAAAAAGTTGGATTTCATGACGTTGCGAGCCTGCTCATATTGTTAGTTACGCTGGGTTACATGGTGTTACAATTCTGTTTACATTCTTTTTATGAAGCTTTATTTCACGATGTTACATACCACTTACCAGCTTGCTCTTCAGACATCGCTGGGTTTCACGGTGTAACAAAGCTACTGATTCTCTTCATAACGCCGGGTTTTACGATGTTTACCACACTGCTTACTCTCTCGCTAACGCTGGGTTTTACCATGTTACAAATCAACCCACACTTTCGTTAGCGGTGTTACAAGCCCTTCCACACTCTAGTTACCGCTGGGCTTCATGATGTTAAAAGCCTGCATGCCTGCCTACCCTCTCGCCACCAAGGCTGGGGGTTAGACGGTGTTACCATCTTGCTTACATTCTAGCTGACGCTTTGTTACAGCCTGGTTACAAGTGACGCAGGTGTTCGAGAGCGGAGCAGTGGCGTTTGGTGTCTTGGCCTTTCTGTGTGACGTGTTGGCCTGCATCAAGGACATGAAGATAGAGACCCACTTCCTGCTACGGAGGCTGACCGTGGTGCTTCTGGCTGTTGCTGGTGAGTGTGGAACCGGACTGGATCGTGTCGGATTGGACTGTGTGAATTTATGGGAATGGACTGTGTGAATGTATGGGATTGGATCGGATGCCATTGGGTTGGATTTGACTGGGATGTTTTGGATTGCTTTGTGTTGCCTTTGAATGTGGTGTGTGTGTGTGTGTGTGTGTGTGTGTGTGTGTGTGTGTGTGTGTGTGTGTGTGTGTGTGTGTGTGTGTGTGTGTGTTTTGTTCGGTTATGTGGGTGTGTGTTGGAATCGGGTCGGGTCGGGTCGTATCGTATTCATTTGTGGGGCTTCTTGTTTTTTACCCCGACCGGTTCCAACCCAGCAGAGCCGAGCTTCCCATAGGCTGAATTAAAGCGACTGGGACCACACAGTTGAGTTTCATCCACTTCATGGATACATCTGTGAGAGTGTGGCTCAAATTTCTTGACTAGCACAGCAGGTGTCTGTATCTCTCGGGCCTGGTTGACGCGGGGATGTTATGACAGGAGGGGAAGAGAACAGCCCTGTCATGTAGTCTCTGACCGGGGAACACCTCAGCAGCTGCCGTGGCGAGGTGGACAGTGTCACGGACTCCCGGGTGGAAGAAACTCGTGGGTACGATTGCCGTAGGAGCCTCTTTATTTCTGGGATTTTTCTGCCCCGACCGACTCCTACCCAGAGTTGAGTTTGCTGAGGGCTCAGCTGAGAAAAACTGGGACCACGGTCAAGTTTCGTCTACTCAATGGATGCCTCTCTGAGAGGTCTGCTCAAATTTCCTGACCGACACTGCAGGTGTTTATATCTCCCGGGCCTGGTTGATGCCAGGATATATTATGAAAGTATGCTTAAAGTACCGCCCTGTCACGTAGTCTCAGACCTGCATAGAAATCTGTAACATCATCTTCATTATCCTCATTCTCATCGATCAGCATGGAAGAAAATGTCTTAGATTCTATGGGCCTTCATGTCCTGCTCTGGTGGTGAAGTCCATTCCGATTACCTCTCCACGGCTGTGCCCTTGGTCTGGTTCTGTCGGGGTCACTGGTATCAACAACTTCATGAAGACTCTTGTTGGGCAGACGTCGTGACGCCCTCCGGAGTGACAGCTCACCCACGTTGGCTCCGCGATTAAGCAGATATTGACGTCAGTATGGAGCTCAGTAGGTGGTGTCCTGCGTATGCCGGATCAGAACTGTACCGCTAAACACTAACAAAGTGACTCGGCAGCATGGCAGCGTCTCCTCTGCTGGGTTTCCTCATGACGACTTGACATTGACTGCTCCCTGTGGGTTGCCGGTGCTGGGGCTGTGGAGGGACGGACCAGGCTGTGGCTGTGGACGGGAGGCCGGGGTGATCGGTGTGAGTGCAATGTCACTTCGGCAGCAGTGCAGCGTCTTCTCCGGCGGGTTGCTTCTTGACGGCCTGATTTTGACTGCTCCCTGTGGATTGCCGTCGCCGGGGCTGTGGTGAGACAAGTCTAGATGTGGTTGTGACAGGAGATTGGGAATGAGCGGCATGAGAGAAATGCCACTGAGATGGCACAGAAAGTCCAGATATTCCTCCATCGGGCAAAACTTCTGAGGTTCCAAAACCAAGACCGTATGTTGCTCTAATGAGCCGGAATAGCTCAGTTGGTAGAGCGCCTGACTCGTAGTCTTGGTGATCCTGGTGTTGCGGGTTCGAACCTCCGCCGGGGCGTTTCGGTACAGGGGGATTTTTCCCTCGGAGTTAACATTGGTTCTGACTCTATTTCCCATACAGTCCTTCGAATGAGACTATAAACCGAGGTTCCGTGTGTGAACGCATTCATAACATCTTGCACACACGTCAAATCCCATCACCAACTTTCGGAAGAGTAGGCCAGTTTGGCCGTTGCTATGGATGACACGTTACACATAGCATGCACCCTGCGTGAGAAATGGAAAGAATGAAGGAAGTAAGGAAAATGAGTGATCGATATTGAACGATACTGACTGGATGACACGGGAAACGACTGAATGAAGCGCCAGCTGGCAGCTCTTCAGTCGGCACTACCCAGGTAGGCAGCCCGTTGTGTAAACGAGTGTTGATTGTAAAGCGCTTAGAGCTTGGCCTCTAGCCGAGAATAGGCGCTATATACGTATTCATTATTATTATTATTATTAATGACACGTACCATCACCAACGATCTTTGGCCTTCATCTCACGAACTGTTGGTTCACCATCCAAAGTCGGTTCTGTTTCACGTCACTCAATGTCCCAGTCGACCGCTGAGGGCCATATCAGAGCGGTCACCAATGAGAATGGAGAGTTTGTCTTGAACACAAACACAACCATGGCAGCCGGAATAGCTCAGTTGGCACAGCGCCGGACTCGTAATCTTGGTGATGCTGGGGTTGCCGGTTCGAATTTCTGCCGGGTCGTTTTGGTACAGGGGGATTTTTCTCACGGAGTTAACATTGGATCTCACTCCATGTCATCATAGTCCTTCGAACAGGACAATAACGTGTGTGAACGCACGTGTTACATCTTGCACTCACGTAAAATCCCATCACAACATACACCCTGCGTGAGAAATGGAAAGAATAAAGGAAGTGAGGAAATTGAGTGAATGATATTGACTGGATGACACGAGAAACGACCGAAATGAAGCGCCGGCAGGTTGTGCTTCAGTCGGCACTACCCGGGTAGGCAGCCCGTTGCGTACACGAGAGTATCGATTGTCAGCGGCTAGAACCTTTGGCAAGGCGTTTTATAAATGCTATGTTATCATATTATTATTATTATTATCGATTGTTGTTGTTGTTATTATTGTTGTTGTTATTATTATTATTATTATTATTATTATTATTATTATTATTATTATTACTATCATTATTATCATCATTACTATTATTATTGTTGTTGTTGTTGTTGTTTTTCCTGTTGTTATTATTGTTGTTGTTATTATTATTATTGTTGTTGTTGTTGTTATTATTGAAACCAATACGGCAATGTGTTATAATATACACATCCTTTACTGTAACGTAATAGCGGAACTATTGGTGTCCCTTGGTGTCCCTTGTTCCTAGTCCTACAGAGGGCGCCACTTAACCCCGCTAGATTTTTTTCACCTTCAGATTACAAAATAAAAGTGGTAAAAACAAAATGATAATAAAAAAAAAACACGTCACGTTGCCGTAAACAAATCTACTGAAAAGACCACAGTGGCGAACAGGCCTTGTAAAATGGACGTCTAGTGTTCACTATAGACAGTGTGTACAATGTCCCTACTACCTAGACTCTACACTTCAGCGGGAAAGCTGGTGCATTATAAATGACAACAAAGAGTGGAAGCGGCTAAGGAGATATGCGTGTATAAATTACCCATTTCTTGGCGTGTACAGAAATATTGAAAATAAATGCAGACTAAGGAAAATGTAAAGACGTTCCGAAACAAAGACACGCAAAAATGGGCCGCAGAGGCAGAAATATCAGAGAATGACAGTCAAGGCAGAGAGAGAGAGAGAGAGAGAGAGAGAGAGAGAGAGAGAGAGAGGAGAGAGAGAGAGAGAGAGAGAGAGAGAACGAACGAACGAACGAACGAAGTTTATTACTATTACAGCCCATGCAGCAAATCGGCGCGATCAAAAAAACAAAACAAAACCGCGACACGACACGATCTCATTGTCATGGAAACCACAGCAATGTTGTTGTTTTTTCTATACACACACAACCCGTTCTGCAAAAGACCGTCCCAGACAGAATTGGACCAGGCCGTGGA
>CM031616.1:62501633-62507683 GCA_018398815.1 Conus ventricosus
AAAGGGGGACAGAAATAATTGAAAAGTTTAAAAAGGGAAAAGGAAACCCCAGGATTTGCCAAAGAAGCCTAAAAAAAAGTTTGAAAATTTGTTAAAAAAAAAAAAAAGGGGAAGACAAAAAAAGGGGAACAGATCTTTTTAAAACGCCCCCAAAAATACATAAATTTTCATATGCAAATCAGGCGACATCAATCAGCAATTTCCAGAAAAGTTTTTACGGACAGATTTTTTCTGAAACAGCAAATGAAGCTAAAATTGTAGAAAGACTACAAAAAGGGATGAAAATTTTGAGGAGGCAAGATGCACAGTCCTTTTTTAATTTTTACGTTCAGTTTTTGGTAACTTTTTGGGATTTTTGTAAACAATGGCGGGAAAATAAAAGGGAAAAAAGGGGGAAACGAAGGAAACATGGGTTTTTTGGGGTTAAAAAAAAAAACCGGGAATTCCGATTTTCACCACAAAAATTACGTGCCTTTTGAAAAGGTTTTTTTTTAAGGAACCCACGGGGTTTTTTATGCTGTAGGGCCTTCCCCCCCCCTTTTAAAATTTTTAGCAACAAAAGAAACAAAGCCATCCCTGCAAGTGCCAAATTTGCGCAGGTCGGGAAAACCCAAGAATCCCAAAGGCCCAAAAAAAAACCAAGGGGAGGCCTTCCAAAAAACCGGGGTCCCAGTAAAAATTGAACCTTAAATTCCCTAAACGCGGGGAAATAAATCGAAAAGGGGAAACATAGAAAAAATAGCCCTTGGGAAAAAATTTCAAGACCGTAAAAATTTTCCCCCTTAAAAAAATTCCCCCGCCCGCCCCCAACGCCCCCCGGTGAAGGGGGCCGGGCCTGTTTTTAACTTTGTTTTTTTTTAAATTTAACATTTTTGTTAAAGCCCCGGGAAAAGGGTTTGAACTCAACAAAAAAGCCTTCACAAAAAAACGCAAGACGCTTGAACCGGGGTGTAAAAACTTCCCCTTTTAAAAAAAGCTTGGGGTTACCCACCACCTTAACCCCCTGGGCCCAACGCCCCGGGAACCCCCAAAAGAGCCCTTTTCCTGGGGGGTTTTTTAAATTGTTTTAAATTTTTTTAAACCCCCCCAGTTAAAAATTTTGGGTTTAATTAAAAAAGGTTCTTAAAAAAGGTTCTTGAAAGTTTTTAAAAAATTAAAAAAGTTCTTGTTAAACACCCCCCAAAGCCCCCCAAGGGGTTCAAAAAATTTTTTTAAGGGGTCCCCCCCAAAGGGAAAAAATTCATAAAGGTTTTTTTGGGGGGTTTTTGAAATTTTTTAAATTTGGGGGATTTGTTTGGTCCCCCAAAAAGGGAAAAAACAAGTCATTCCAAGTACAACCAAGGTTCTTATTATTATTTAAAAATTTAAAAAAAAATAAGACAACTAGGAACCCAAAATTTTGGTGGATTTTAAGGGGGGGGTCCCCCCTTCAAAAACGTTCATCTTTTGAGGATGTTTCCCTCACTTTTCTCTCATAATCTTAAAAGGGGTTTTTAACCCCCAAGCAATCGCTTTGATTACAATTCGGGCCCAAAGGAAAAATGTTTTTTATAGACCCATGTCTTTTTTTTATTGACTTTAAATCTTTTAAAATACGCCATAAACCTATTTTTTTTAAAAAAATTTTAAAATATTATTGCATTATAAATGGAAAAAAAGATCTTTTTTTGTTGATTTTTGGGGCTGCAGTTGTCTTTTTCTGTTTTTAAGGGTTCAGGTTTTTTTAAACCCTTTTTTTTTGTTTTTGTTGCCATTGGTTATATATTTTATAACCAAAAAAAATGCCCCCACAGCAGAAGGGGGGCCAAAAATTTGGGAACAGTTTTAAGTTCAATATTCCATGAAGACTTTGGGGGCCCCTTTAATCACCATTTGGGAAAGCTGGCATTTTAATCAACTTGTTTTTGGGGTTGGGTGTTATGTTTTTTATGATGAGTCATATTCTGTAACATTAATTTTTTTTTTTTCTGTTCCACCCCTGCTAATTTTTTTCCTGCTTCAAAAAACGCCCAGGATTTTTTTAAAGGTCCCCCCCCTGATTCAGCGGTTTTTTTTTGCTGATTTTCGGCTTTGGTTTTCTTTCTCCACCTGATTCTGATTCTGTTTTATTTTTTTGACTCGTTCTTTTGAAAGGGGAAAAAAAATCTAAAATGATTAAAAGTTATTAAACCCAGGGTCCCCTGGGGGACAATAATGTTTTCCCAAAACATATAAAAAATTTACACCCTAAGACCTAATGACCCTTTTTAAAAAATGGAAACTTGCGTTTAAACCCAAATTAAAATCTTGGGTTCCCAAACAATGGGAGCAAATCTACTACTGTTTTTGTTACAAACTAAGAAACCCTTTGCCCCACACTTTTTAAACCCTTCTAGACCCCACTGCCTTCCCTACCGTTTTTGATACTTTAAAATGTTTTCGGCGACAACTTTTGAATCTGTTCAAAGCGAATTTTATTTCCGAGGGAAATGTTTTTGTTTTTTCCCCCATGCGCCAAAAAATCCCGCCTTTCCTTTTGGGGGATAAATTGCTTGATCTTTAAATTGGGCATTCAAAAGTTTAGGAAGGGGTTTTTGGGCCCCTTGTTGCTGTAGTAAAATCATCACTGTTCATGTTTTTTAATAATTTTTAATTATTTTATTTTAAAAAATGAGGGACCGAAAAAACTGTTGCTAACCTTTTAACCATTCCGCTGTTAATTTTTAAATAAGTTAGGAACTCAATGCTTGGTAAAAAACCTGTTAAAATTTAACCCGCAAAAATCCTTTGGAAACTAGACTTTGAGGATTCAGCAAAGCTTTATTGCTATCATTTCACTTCGGGCTACGAAAGATTTTTTAGTTAACAAGAAAAATCCAGACAATATAAATAGTAAAAAAAAAAACAATTTTAAAAAAGGGTTCCCGCAATAAAGATAGGCGGGGCTGTGGAGAATCGCTTTTCTTTTAGCGGAAGTAATTTCCATTTTTTAAAATGGGGGAAAGACGCAGAGAAAAAAACCAACAAAAAACTATGGGGGCAACTACAGCTGCACACGACGCCCATGAAAGGCAGAGACTTGAGCAGTTAGATTTTTTTTAAATGACACACTGAAAAACAGGGGGAACCAAACTTACACATTTTAAAAAATTTTTTTGGGTCAAAAACCCAAAAAACAATATTAATCTTTAACCAAGGGCCAAAAAAAACCCAAACGAGAAAATTGGCCCCCACCAAAATTTGCCCCAAATTAATTATCAACCATCAGAAAAAAAACCAAAAAAATGCAAAAAAATCACGTTTTTTTGTCGTTGGTTTTTGAAATGTTGTGGGAAAAATTTTTGCACATAATATTCGGGAAAAAAAAAATTAACAAAAAACCAAATTTTTCC
Organism: Conus ventricosus; assembly: GCA_018398815.1. Classification (NCBI taxonomy): domain Eukaryota; kingdom Metazoa; phylum Mollusca; class Gastropoda; order Neogastropoda; family Conidae; genus Conus; species Conus ventricosus. The sequence goes on from CM031616.1 coordinate 62,505,005, forward strand.
CCCAAAGGGTATTGGAAGGGGACACAGCAATTAAAAAGGGGAACCCGCGGGGAGGAGTCAGTGAACAAACACAAAGGAATGGTTATCTAAACAAGCAATTTGGCAAATTTATTACCTGGGCCCCAGGGCGAAAACAGAGACCACACTTGTTAATACAATTTCCGAACGACACCCATCAAAAAGGACCCTTTTTTATTTACCCTCTGATAGGATTAGACGAAAAAGGGTTTAATTTCCACTCACAGTCATTGACTGGGTCAAGAACAAAAATGCAAAACCCTTTAACCCCAAAAGAGTGCTTTTTTGCTGTTGGGTGTTGCCAAACCCGCTGATATACCAGCAGGCCCCCCTAAAATTACCCTCGCATGATTCAAGTCGATGATGGGAAAAAAATTTAAAGGGCCCCCTGAACAAAATTTTTGTTTAAAAAACAGAGTTACCAAATTTAAAAAAGGGATTTCCCGGGGTTTATAATCACAGGGTTTTTGGGGAAAATTTTTTTAAAAAATTAGGGCCCAAAGACTTTTTCTCCTACCAGTATCACAGAGACTGATTGACAAATTTTCGCAAACCCGAATGGGTTAGAAGACTGCCCCTCAGTTTTTTCGCGCAAAGAAAATAAGAATTTAAAGGGCCCAAAACCAGTAAAAAAAAAACAAAAGAAAAAAAATAAATCTGTTGAAGGAGACCTTTACCGGGAAAATATTACCCTTTTGGGTTTTAAAGTAAGGTACCTTTATTTTCCGGGGAAGCCCGAAGGGGGCACCGCATCAGGGGAACCCTCCGGTTTTTGGGGTGTTGATCCATACAAAAAAAAAATTGTAAAAATGAATCCGCCCCCTGTATTAAATTTTCGAAAACGACACAACAAAACAACCAGTCCTCAAAGTCTTTTGTGAAAAGGGAAAAAACTGCAGATAATCCCGCCGGGCACAGTTCCCCTTTTAAATTTAAATTTTCGGTTTTTCCATGCCCGATTGCATATGAAAAAATCTGGATTAACAAACACACGGGTTTTTTGTTTGTTCCCATCAATTTACTTCTTTTTTTCAACTTTTGGTTGATCCCATGGAGAAATTAAAATCGCAGTTTTACGTTGTCCTGATGGAAAGTCTTATTGCCAAACAAAGCTTCTTTGTAGTTGTCATGCGATATGTTTGACTGCACAACGCTGCGAGATATTCCCTTTGCTTTCTTAATGATTTTCTCCTGGCTCGAAATACTGTACATTTTGACCTTAACCCCACATACTCCTTGATCACCTTTCCAGATAATTCATCCTTCATCTTTCCTAAAACCTTCTTGTTAGTAATTGAATGTAAAGGCGAGTCTTTAGGATAATCGGACGTGTCATACCATCCCGCATGTCCTTTAGCTACTTCCATTTCCATGTCTTTATAGATGTCTTCAGTAGGAATATCTATAACAAAACTATCTGTATCTGTGTAAAGTACTCTGGACTCAGGATACAAGGGCTTAAAGTAGTCATAAAGAAATTCTAACATCAAAAGCTTTGATAATTCTAAAACAGTAAACCCAATAAATACAGGTTTGTCCAATTTGACTTTCTTTTTCTTCATCATTATGCCAAAAAGGTGATCATGAAATCTTCTAAAGTCCTGATAATTAGGTTTTGAAGTCAGCTTAATTGCTTCGTTCTCTTTGGTGACTAATCTAACATCTTTGCGCTTGTGCGGATTCTCCATAGTCTTTCCAAAACAGCTGTTGTTCATCAGCTTGAAAAAGTCTTTTTCTGAAGCATCTGTGGATTTAGTTCTGAGGTCAGTGTTCTTCATGATGTATGGTTTCATGAACTGTTCTTGATCAAAAGCAATTATGCGATGGACAGCTGTTAACTTTAAACCATGTCTTAAATAAAATTGTAGAAGTCTGTAATGACAGACATAATTTTTTTTGCCCCGAAGATTGGGCACAAGTTTAGGTGGCTCTCTTGGATCCATCTTTAGACTTTCTGCTGCTAATGGATAGTCATTATGCAGGTCATGGAGTTCATGAGGATATTCTAAGTCAACTTCTAGAATGTATCCACGCTGTTGACCCGGCGTCAAACTGCCCAACCACTTTAATGCTTTTTGAATATTATTTGTACTGCCGCCTGTGTACATTTTAAAGTTACGTAATGGAAGTGATTGCGCCATTGCCCATCCATACAGATTGTTTGCATCTAAATACATGAGATAGTTAGACCTTTTACTTGGATCATAGTCGTCCAAGTATTTGTTGTTTGCTTTACAGTAATGATGCGACGCCATACTAATTCCCCCACGCAATCCGTTTTCAATCATCTGAATTATTGGTAAATCTGACAATAAATCAATCTGTACTCCAGTAAACTTTAAGAAAGCGTCCCAGCTCATCCCGGGTGCAGAAATATAATGCGCAGGATCCAAACTGTAATGTTTCATGCAGGTCTTTCTATAATTTTCAAAGACGTCCGCCAACAAACATACATCTGCCATTAAATAGGAGTCATGATAGTCTCCCATCGTTTTACAATCTAACTTTTGCCAAGCATCTTGAGCATGCTGGTAATCGGAGTCGCTAATGTCCTTTCCTCTAAGACTAGAAAAGAACGCGCCTTTAGGCGGAAGTGTATCTTCGTCAAACCTTTCCCAACTGTTCATGTATTCATAAGGGTAAACACCCTTTCTAACAAGA
>CM031616.1:62508683-62541183 GCA_018398815.1 Conus ventricosus
ATGATAGGAATCATTTCATGCGTGTAATGCTATTAAGGAAACATTTTCGAGGATTAATCAATGCATGCTAAATCATCCAGATCACCTACAATCCAAACCCCCAAATTGGGAAAAAGAATATCTTGAAATAATAAAAAAAATTCGAACTCGTCAAGCAAACATGAGAAAAGATTTAAATGAATTGGATGAAGCTATGATTGATCTATAATAAAAGTTGATGAAAAATATAAAACCCCCTGTTTATGCGGTCCTCCATGCCCGATTGCATATGAAAACTCCGGATTAACAAACACCCGTTTTGTGTTTGTTCTATCTAACGACTTCTTTGTTACAACTGTTGTGTTGATCTCATGTAGATTAGATCGCAGTTTTACGTTGTCATGATGAAAAGTCTTATTGCCAAACAATGCTTCTTTGTAGTTGTCATGTGATATGTTTGACTGCACAACGCTGCGAGATATTCCCTTTGCTTTCTTAATGATTTTCTCCTGGCTCGAAATACTGTACATTTTTGACCTTAAACCCAAAATACTCCTTGATCACCTTTCCAGATAATTCATCCTTCATCTTTCCTAAAACCTTCTTGTTAGTAATTGAATGCAAAGGCGAATCTTTAGGGTAATCGGATGTTCATACCATCCTGCATGTCCTTTAGCCACTTCGGTTTCCATGTCTTTATAGATGTCTTCAGTAGGGATATCTATAACAAAACTATCTGTATCTGTGTAAAGTACTCTGGACTCAGGATACGAGGGCTTAAAGTAGTCATAAAGAAATTCTAACATCAAAAGCTTTGATAATTCTAAAACAGTAAACCCAATAAAAACAGGTTTGTCTAATTTGACTTTCTTTTTTTTCATCATTATGCCAAAAAGCTGATCATGAAATCTTCTAAAGTCCTGATAATTAGGTTTTGAAGTCAGCTTAATTGCTTCATTCTCTCTGGTGACCAATCTGACATCTTTGCGCTTGTGCGGATTCTCCATAGTCTTTCCAAAACAGCTGTTGTTCATCAGCTTGAAAAAGTCTTTTTCTGAAGCATCTGTGGATTTAGTTCTGAGATCAGTGTTCTTCATGATGTATGGTTTCATGAACTGTTCTTGATCAAAAGCAATTATCGATGAACAGCTGTAACTTCAAACCATGTCTTAAATAAAATTGCAGAAGTCTGTAATGCAGACATAATTTTTTTTGCCTCGAAGATTGGCACAAGTTTAGGCGGCTCTCTTGGATCCATCTTTAGACTTTCTGCTGCTAATGGATAGTCATTAATGCAGGTCATGGAGTTCATGAGGATATTCTAAGTCAACTTCTAGAATGAAACCGCGCTGTGATCAGGCGTTAAACTGCCCAACCACTTTAATGCCTTTTGAATATTATTCGTACCTGTGTACATTTTAAAGTTGCGTAATGAAGTGATTGCGCCATTGCCCACCATACAGATTGTTTGCATCTAAATACATGAGATAGTTAGACCTTTTACTTGGATCATAGTCGTCCAAGTTATTGATGTTTTTGCTTTACAGAAATGATGCACGCCATACTAATTCCCCCACGCAATCTCCTGTTTTCAATCATCTGAATTATTGGTAAATCTGCAAATAAATCCAATCTGTACTCCAGTAAACATTAGAAACGTCCCAGCTCATCCCGGGTGCAGAATATAATGCGCAGGATCCAAACTGTAAGGTTTCATGCAGGTCTTTCTATAATTTTCCAAAGACGTCCGCCAACAAACATACATCTGCCATTTAAATAGTAGTCATGATAGTCCTCCCATCGTTTTACAATCTAACTGTGCCAAGCATCTGAAGCATGCTGGTTAAACGGAGTCGCTAATGCCTTTCTCTAAGACTAGAAAAGACGCGCCTTTAGCGGAAGTGTCTCTTCGTCAAACCGTTCCCAACTGGTTCATTATTCCATAAGTAAACACACTTTCAAACAAAGTTGGGTCAAAATATTCTTCTGTATTGGGCAGACATTAAGGACATGGCCAGTGACCTCTTATGACCCCATCCTGTTGCTGCTAGAGTCGTTAGAAAGACATGTTATTTAAAGTGAAACACCTGTACTTTTCTTCTGATGACCTTGGCAATGCATGCTACCAATGAAGGCCTCGTCCACGCTTTCATTATAAGGTGGAGGTCGTAACCTCGCAATTATGAAAGAATACAGGCAGCTTCCAAGTCCTTTTGGATTCAAACTTTAGTTGAAATTGCATTTGTTGTGCCCCAGCTCCTCAGAACTTTTCCCGCAATGTGAGCATGGTCTCTTACTTTGGATTCTCTGCGTCTGCTGAGAGACCTAAACCGCAATCCAACATGTGTGGCTGAGTCCATACTGTTGTTGTTTCTCAAGGTTCATTTTGATTTCAGATAAGTTAGATTTATTAAACATGCGTTACCCCTTGCTGCATGCGTTTAAGAAGTTTTCTGCAGCATCTGGTCCTCCTATATAATTCTGGCACTGAATAAACGCATCCCGACCTAACAATAATTGAAGGCAAATGAACAAATCTGATGATTACTCATAAAACTGTTTTTTCGGAAGTTTTGGGGGGCTGGCCTCATAAGAACAATAGCGACTCGAAGTCTGCGTAAACTACATAATGGAGAATGTTTGCAGCCGGTTCCATTCTTAAACTAACTTTAAGATCCGGTGGGGGCTTAATTAGTTCTGTATTTCAGTCTAACAAACTTTTACAATGTTGCTATGTTCCGCTCGCAGCTTGAACAGATGGCACATTCTTGTAAACATTTTCTACAATTCTGTTTGCCATGATCTTTTGAAGTAGCTGCATTTGTCTACTCATTGTTCGTATCAATGTGTAATTGGGGCAAGCCCTGCTGGCGAAAACATTAGGAGTAAGTCCACATGACTTTGGCTGTTCGCCTATTGTTGGACTGTTCTTACTTGGACACTTTAATTGGCACCTAAATTTTTTCCGTCATCCCATGGTATACATTAACATTATTGGTGGTTTTGTTCTTCAAACTGATCAAATTTGTCCTACACTAACACAGAAGGATATTCCATTGAGTAGAGATCTTTGCATGCCGATAGTTAGTTCACTCTCGCTGCGTGTTCGCGGACATGATGCAGCCTTGCAAGAACGCACCACATGAAACATTTGTCGTCTGATGTTTTTGATGTTTAAAACTGCTCTCTTTAAAAAAAACCACTCCCGAGTAGCGGAATGTAAGCTGCCTACCAATCGGTCATACTAGCCTGTTTTTAATCTGGATCCTAAAACTTCGCCCTCGACCAACCAGAGCCTCTCATTATTGGCTCTTCAGGCGGCAGCGTCAGAAAACTGTGCAAGCAGTTCGTCTGCCCAACCGGGTGTGTAAGTCATTAGAAAAGAATAGTCTGTTGTTTAGTCGATACCCAACTTCTAAGCTTTTCTTTTCAATTTTATTGTTACATAGTCGATTAAATCACTAACATTACTTTAAACCGTGGGTCTATTGTTAGTTTGCCTGGAACTTGAGAAATAGCATGACAACGGCTTGCCTGTACGTTTTGGGTCAATGACTTCTAAATCAATAATCATTCAGTGCTCTTGAGAAACGCTCTCCTCTCGAGCATTCTTCAAAAAATTCGTCTTTGTCCCTTCATATATCTTAGCCATGCCTGTCCTTTCTTTTTCTGAAGCCAACATATTTAGTTAAATTAAAAAAAATACTATGGCTTAATCAGAATCAATATCGAACGGTCTTTTTGCGCTGAGTACTCATAAACTAAAGTATAAACACCCTTCGGATGTTGTTACTGTGAGCTCGTTTTAACAAGTTGAAGTGTCTCGTTTACTTTTTTCAGCATTTCCTTTTTATCCTGTCCTCGCGTCGGCTTTGACAAAAACTGTCCTCAGGCCTTTCTTGAAGATCAAACTTTGTCTTTTTGTTTATCATCAAAATCGTCCTGTAAACGATTTAAATACTTCATCCCGGATGCTTGATCAGCTAGTGTCTTTATTTATTGTCATTTTGAACGACTAAGTTTAGCTGTTATTTAGTTGAACCAAGCTGGTGTGCTTTTTGGAGTTTAGTTTTTATTTTTTGCTAGCAGGCACCTACAGCGAATGACACAGCCGAAGCTTAAAACTACCGTTCCTAGAGGTAAAGCTGCGGGCCATTAATGACCCGAGCTAGTAGACCAACACCTCGTCCAGCTGATAGGGCCGCTTATAGCCGATGCTCCAGTATTGGACATATGTAACAGCATAAAGGCAGGCAGAATACCGGCGTGGGGTCTGTATTTTGAAAGGTCTTGCTCTAGTTTTGTGCATTTGCGTAATGGGTTGTTAATCTGAAGGCTTTTAGGTCAGGGGTTTCTATAACAGCAGAATTGCCTGCTATCTCTTCTCTTTGCGGCGCTGTAGGCTCATTGGATAAAGCTTGAACAGACAGCTTTTTTATAAAATAAAAATACTTTAGTATTGTATATCTTTTAATCTGTTATTTTCAATATTCAGCTGCGCATCTAATAAAAACTAATGTACTTAAGCGGTTTTAATCCCGGCCCCTTTTTTTTTCCCCTTTTTTTTTTATCTTTTTCCTTTTTTTTTTACAATATCCAATTTGAAGTTTATTAACTCCTCCTCACAGTTCTCCGCTCCATGCAACTATTATGCCTCTGTTTGACCTTAGTACAATCCATTTAAAATAAAAAAAGCCGTATTCGTTGTTAAAAAATCTCCAGCCTTACAATTGTGTAGATGTAAATCTTTAGACAAGCAAGTCTGCTGTAGACTTCTACCCCTCACACCCCAAACAATTTTCTTATTTCGTCAAATGATGATAAGTCTAAGCCCCGCAGCGTAGATTGGTTAGGACTACCATCAAATTGTACATTGCAACTTTCGCTATTTTAGGATTAAAAAACTTTCACTGCTCTTTTGAACGGTTTTCTTCATCTTCACACAGCAATAAAATACCTTTAAGCGATCTTTGCTGCGACACGAAAAACTAAAATTCCATAATCGTGTCTGCCCCTGCCTTCTGGATATGTTTAGGATGAATCACTCTTTCGTAATATATGCCTAAATTTACTGATATTGTTGCTCAATCACCTTGCTAAATAAGGGTTGCTAACAACTCAAACTCTAACGAGATGTCAAAAATGCGGTACATGCTTCGGGTGTCTGTAGATCTGATAACACGTTTGTATTCGTTAAAGTAGTTCAGATACGTCCTGTCCTTTTTAATGCTCCTTGAAAGTATGGCGCATGCGCTTTTAACAACTCAAAATCTAAGGGAATTGAAAAGCGATTTCCATAACGCAAACTTAAACGGCTAACATACTTTTTGCCGTCTTTAGTATCTCAGCGCCTATGCTATGTTTTAGTGCTTCTACATTTTCGATTCCTAGAACCGCACAGATCAGCCCTTGTTCATTCCCGTTAGCCATAGATCAGAATATGTAACAAAGTAGTCTGCATTGTGGGTAAAGAAAATCTTACATCCCTCAAGTTTTATAAAAATTTTCTAACAATTGCCCGCCCCAAATTCTGGACAACTGTCCTGTTTGTGTCTGTTGTTGATTTTCAAGTACTATTTGAAAGTAAGACGCCAGGAGCCTGGGCACAAATCACATTCATCTGCTCCTAGGTCCGCCGAAAATTTTTGACAGTAAGAATTGTTCTGCATCAATAGTAGCATGGATTAATTGGAACAGTAATATTCCCGGTTTTATTTCCCTTCACCCAAAGGGTTTCTTTCAGTCTTCTATGCGGGTCGAGAATCAAGCCCATATGCATGTAAACATTTTTTTAATAAAAAAAAATAAAAAAATTAATTATTAAAGAAACAATGGCAGCATTGAAGATGAAGATTATGATGTTTTTGATCGGGAGACCATGAGTGATTCCCCTTGGACGCATCGCTCGGGCTCTCATGCATGATGAATTAGCAGAAATCGGAGTAACATTACCACCAAGTCGGTATAAATTAACAGAAAGTAAGGGGTCAGATCATTATAACCAAAGTTAGGCCAAGAACCTCCCGAAATTTAAATAGACCCTAATGATTTTTGAAGTAAAAGATGACCATGTTGGTGTATGAGGAGCGGCCAGGACCAACTTGTTCAGCTTACAACTAAAAATGAACCCATCAAAGTTTTAGGCCGTGGGTTCAATGTAGAAATAGACTCATGAGAAAGATCAAAATCGCCGTTCGCCTTGTTTAGGGCCAAAATTATGGGCGGAGGCAGTTGCTAAACTTCAAACACACTGCAATAACTCCCAACATATAACCAAAATGCAAACATGGAACTCTTAAAGAATTTAATCAATCAGCAGTGAATAAGTAAATGAAATAGAAGCAGAATCCAGTTGTTCAGAAGAAACAGCGTTTAAAGACGATACACGACTCCACCGCTACCCATGCAGAAATAGAGGCCCTTTGATCATGCTTTAAGACCCATCAGAGCGAATTAAAACAACAATTAGGCAAAACTAGGTGAACTAGATGGGCATATAGAAGAGAAAGAAGAAAACTCGTTGAGGCTGATGACGCCAACTTAGGGCATGATATTAAAGAAAGAATAACCCAAAGACTAAAAGATCTTGACCATGAGAGATCAGCAATACTAGAAGTGCTAACTCTAACCGAGACCAATTACGAACTCAAGTGAATAGAATAAGAGAAACTATCCGAAAAAAATTTATATGAAAACACAACGCTAGCAGAACGTATCCGAACACTGTTAGGAGAGCAAGAGTCACATTAGTAAGCGTTATCACAGCCTTAGATTTGCAATAAGTACACTGTGTTGGCTTATTACAGAGCGGCGGTGGAGGTCAAAGTCCAGTGCCTCCGCGACCATCGCCTCCACCCTGGGTAAATCATGGTAAAAAAACAGCTTGATCATCTTGCGAATTTATTAAAAAAATTTAGCCAGTAAAGCCGTGGAGAGACCGCTTTAACCGGGTTATTAGGGGTTTGTTAGCTGGCTTTTGTCTACTGCAAGCAAAGTAGTTGCTTTATGGCGAGCACTTATGGCATTAGTCTCCTTAATAATTGGGTTAATATTTAGTAAAAATAAAGACCGAGTACCCAGGCCAGTTAATCCAAGAACAGCGCTTGTCCTTTTCATATTCAATGGTCATCGCGAACAGAGTCCGCAAGCTTTGCTGAGTCTTCAATGACTTTGTGGGTTGACTTCACGGATTAGATGAATTAATCGTGGGCGTTCTTTTATTGTTTGAAATATTACTGGCTCAGAATTTATGTCTTTTTCTTTCCCAACCTCTGTTCATTGCCTGCTATAAGAATCATTATTATAGTTATTATTGTACCTAACTGGAGTCTGAGGTCAGAAGGCATGCATGTATAGAACCAGTGCCAACAGCAAAGTCACCCACTTTCGATCTTAGCGTATTGTAAAACATGTTTGTTACCTTGAATAACTTGAGAAGTTAAATCTCTGTAAATTAATGGCGTCCTCTAATTCTAGTATTGTTTTTGTGCATCAAAGCCAGTAGAAAGATCAGTTATCTCGATCTTGCCTTGCTGCGAACCTAGCAAACACCAATCGTAATTACAATAGAGTCGTTTATTCGTTCTATTCCCGCTCTAGTTTAGGCCCTTAGAATGTCAAGATAAATGTTGTCCATGCTGTTTTATGCTCTTGCTCTATGGACCAGCTGAACAATTTTGAAGGAGGTTTCAAGACATAGTTTATACTTTTCGTGGCGTGCCCCGAAAATAAGGGGTGCCTATGCCATGATCAAGATCAACCTTTTGTCTAAAGTCTGTCTGATGTAATATTGAATTCGTTACAGATCCTTTTCAAAAGCTTCATGTCTATTCTGTTTGCTGAATGGATTAAACGAGTTGTCATTCGTAATGGCGCTGCAGTTCAGTCAAAATACTCTGAAGTGTAATAAAAATGAAATCTGTACACTGACCTCACCAAAGGATCAGGATGAGTTAATTGATTAGCATACGACACTCAATATTTGATGCACAAAACACAGCAGAGTTTTAACTGGTTCTGATAAACTGCAACGGATGACTATACCACGGCTTTCTGGATGTGCTCATTTTCAATAGGGGGTTAAGATAGCTCGTCAATGGAGTACTCACCTTTGTTATGAAAAAGAGGCAGTCTGGGTCACAGCAATGTCAAGAGTACATTTGCTAATATTTTTTAGGATTGTAGTGCGGGCCCCACCAGAATATTTTGCACTCATTATATTTGAAGCACTCATTTTTAATTTGGGGGGTTATTAGGGGGTATCAATACAACTCAAGACCGTCCCTTCTTTAGAACATGCTAGTGATAACAATTGCGGGGCCAAAAACGGTAGCGGCTCCATGAAATATTTTACAAGTCGTTGGTTTTAATGATAACTGAAGCAAGGGGAATAATAAGATTACAAAATAGTGAAAGGAGAACAAAAGACGTTAAACAGTTAACAATACCTGTGTTATTACGGGTTTTGCTCACTTAAAAGAAGCAATGAGTAACTTAGACATTACTCTTAAACTTAACCATGCAAATCTAAAAACAATAATAACATTCAAACCTGAAGAACAAAATACGATGTTGATAAAGAGCTAGCTAAAATGCTAGGCTTACAACGAAGACAATCTACCCCACTCATAGTTTTAGTGTTTCGCCAGATGAAAACTACGTTGGAGGGGAAAGTTCCGCTCGATCTTGCATTACATTCATTACTCTATGTATCATTTGGATAGCTGAGCACTGATAGAAAACTTCTATGATGGAAGGCCCTCAACCTGTTTTTAAGAGCTCTTCCGTCAGGGAAAGCTGCATATTGCGATTATGAAATTATAACCATTCCTAATTTACAGTTTAAAAGATTAGTTTGTGGAGGGTTGACATTTATATAAAAATCAAAGACATAGCGGGGAAAGTGTGAAATGTGATAACCTACACATTGTTTTAGAAATAAAATAATAATTGTTCTAAAAAATGTCGCGTGGGCCAAAGAACCAGGAGCTACATTAGCACCTGTGAGGTGTATAACTTTAGAATTAAAAGACCTTGCAGACGTTGCGGACTTTGAACAAATGCGGTGAATAGGCACTTTGTATGTTTTGAGTACACTAAAGATGGTGATTATAACCGCAAAGAGGTTGGCGACAGCAAAAAGTTTCCCTAAACCTAGAACAGCTGCGCAATCTAGAGGCAAATAATGTTGGCCATATGAATATAAATAGTTTCGAAAACCTGAACCTCAAATGGCACTTAGAACCATATTTAGAATGGGAAATAAAATTTGAAGTCATAAGCCCATTTACATATTTAGCCGTCAAAAAAGTTTTCAGAAAAGCATTCAACTCGGGCCCTTTACAGGTAAGTCTTATGCCCGGACGACATTAGTCGGAAAGAAATTGAAATTAACGCCAGTATGGAAAAAAGCTTACATCCCCACAGGAAAAGAACAGTTGTAAAAAAATGCTTCTACTAATTACAGTTCTTTCCAAGCATAAAATTAGGAACACGTCACAACGATATTTGAAAGTCTGTCTTTAAAGATGTGGAGAGGGATGGGGTGGTGGGCGTTAGTGAATGACCTATAAAAGGAATTAATATTAGTCTGGCAAAACTAAGACGTTAAACGCTTAACGTTTTGTCGTCGTTCTTCACAATGGTGAGGGATATTATGAAATCATAAACAACAAGCAACAAAGCACTGTTGAATTAAATAGAAACAATCGTACAGAACTGAATGGATTAATCTTACACATTAGGCCTCAGTAGGGGTTTTATTATACCTGATCAAGTTTTGAAGTGAGAGTATGATAAAAATAATACTGGATTAGATTATACTCTGTTTATTAAAAACTATGGAGCAGTTAAACGTTAATGACAAAAAACTCCTCAATGCTCATTGATTTGTGGCAAGGACTGGTTGTGGAAAAACATCTTTATCCTCGACCTGTTATCAAAACAGTTTTCTTATCGTTATAAATTTTAATCATATTGTGGTTTTCGTCCAACACTTAATGAACAAAGCATATCATGATAGAAGGGTTATATGACAGATGATGACCATATATTTAGTTGATCCCACAATAAACAAGTGAAGTTTTTTTAGAACAGTTTATAGAATGTTTGAAGACCGCAGTACACTATTTATTATAGATGACTGTTCACAGAAAGAACTAGTTTAATAAGAGAAACACTTTGTCGAAACTAGCTTTCAGTGAAACCTGCTTTCGACTAAGTGTGTTGATTTTATGCCAGAAATATACTTAACTCGTTTTAAAAGACTTTAATTCAGTCGCATTAAAGACTGTAGTTTATTTCACATAAAGAACAGAGACCTCAATTGAAATGTTTTGCGCAAAATGTTGTTAGTGAAAATGACCCATGAAAACATAGGATTAAACAAAAACTGAAATCTGAAAAGTTAGTAAATTAGTATGAAAAACGGATAACCTGCACAGTATGTTTGTTGTAATAATGCGTATGTTTTGGTATTGAAGTCTTACTTGGCAGAGAAAAGATAACCTTTATTCTGGCCACTTTTCCGCCCGAAAACTGTTGAGGGCGAAAGGTGGCCCAGAATGAAGGTTTTCCTGTTCTCGTATCCCCCACCCCCCACCCCCCACCCCCACCCACCCACCCACAACTCCCACACACACACAACACACCCCACTCACACACACAACGACTAGAAAAGAAGAAAAATTGAAACCACCACGCACGACAACGCACGCACACGCACGCACCACACACACACAACACACACACACGCGCGCAGCGCCATTTACGCACACACAAGCGTACACACGCACCACACCCCACGCACACACACGCACACACACACACACAACACGCACCCACACTCAGACACACAGTTCATACGCACGCACACACGCAACTACGGTGAAAAGATCCCCATTCACGTTCGCTCAGCACGCACGCTCGCAGCGCACGCACGCACGCACACACACCACACACACCACACACAACACACACACATCACATGCACGTCTTTGTGTGTGTAATTGTAATAACTGATGAAATTTGTAATGAAGGATAAAAAAACACCAAATAAATAGAAATGAAAAGATAAAGAAATGGAGGGACGACAGTGGAAGAGAGAGAGTGAGAGAGAGGAAGAATGAGAAAAGAGAGAGAGAGAGTGAGAGAGGAGAGGTGAGGGATGTAGACTTTAACAACATGACAGACAGACAGAGAGAGACAGAGACAGAGAAAAATAGAAAGACAGTGAGGACTGAGCATCAGAAAGCATGCACAGGGCTCCAAGACATCCCACCTTGCGGTGGCAAGTTCCCACATCCCCTTCGAATTAATTCCCCGGATTTGGAAACCTGGCGTCAACACCAGACCATTAGCGCCGCGCAAACCGTTGCCTCATTATCGTCTTCATTAAGGTGGGGAAAGAAGGCAAACGCCATGGCAAGACCCAGGGCAAACAAAACCGTGAAATGATGCTGAAAAGGGGATAGGGGGTGGCGAGAGGGGGGGCGGAAGGATGAAGGGGAAAGGGAGGGGGGGGGGGGAGTATTTTGTTTGGTAAACGGGGGTCAGGGGGAACTAGGGGGGGGGTGGGGGGGGGGGAGAGGGTCGTTTTTTTTGTGCTTTGAAAGGAAGATGGTGGAACATGAAAGGAAGTTACACGGTAAGCCAAAGATTTTGTCTTTAGTTCCCCTTCACCTCGTTGTGTGTGGTGTGTGTGTGTGTGTGTGGTGTGGCCCGAATCTTTTATAGACTACCAAAGTATTTGGTGTTACTTCTCCTCCTTTTAACCATTCAATTCTTGATCTTATTTGTCCCTTTATTCGCTTTGTCCAATTGTAGTAACTCTAATTTCTGTTTTAGCTCTATAAAGGTAGCTTCCATATTTTTTTTTTATTCAGGGATCACTAACCATCTGTTTTTCAATTCCCTGAAATCTGCAGACATAATCCATGTTCACGATCTAGTCTGATGCACGCTAACATTTTACCCAAATCAACACACAAGTTTCGAATTTGGAGGTAGCAATATTTCAACTTATCTCATCAAGAAATACTGTCCTCAACTGCATTTTTTAATTGTTTTCGCATGGCTAATCAAGTTTCTGAATGAATTCTGCATTTCTTCTTTTTTAAATGCCCAAAAACCCTGGGGACCGCGCGAAAGCTGATTGGTTTTTAACCTCTCCACTACATTTTGTTTAGAGAACTAATAATGTCTGTTCTGGCCCTTGCTCCTCCACCAAGTTTTCGGGCGAAAGTGCCCTGGGGTTTGGGCATTTATAACGTTCTCTAACAGCAAGACTTCAATAACCAAAAATAACGATTATCTACAAACAAACATACTGTGTACGGTTGTCCGTTTTTAATACTAATTTACTAAAGTTTTCATAGAGTAGCGTAGGGAAAGTAGCCAGGACTGAAACTTTTCCCATAGAGAACGCGGGGAAAGCAGTTGTGGCTGAACGCGCCCATATACACGGTGGGTGCACTAGGCTATCCGATTACTTCGCGGTATGTTAATTGCAGCGTGGGGAGAGCCCTGACAAAGTTAAGTTGCCCTCAGAACAGACAGACAGACGACAGACAGAAAAGAGAGACAGACAGACAGAGAGGCGGGCACCACACACTAACACGAACACTAACACACACAGACACTTTCTCTCTCTTTCTCTCTCTCTTTCTCTCTCCCTCTCTCTCTCACAACACACACACACACACACACACACACCCACGCAAACTAACACGGACACCTGCACACCCCAGAGAAACACACCCCACTCACACACAGGCCAAAAAATCAATACTGCTGCACCTCCTCCCCCCCTTTTCCCCCCCCTCCTCACTGCCGCCGTTACAGCCAAAGCCAATCAGCAGCTGCTCACACCACATTCCCACGTCGTCACATCAGATCGAGCTGTCGTTGTGGCACGACTGGGGCTGCCATTGTTGTTTAATCCACTACTCAAGAAGGTTTGTGTGTTTCGTCGGCGCTCTGTTGACCACTGTGTTTAATTGTGTTATTTTAAAATGGCTAAAACGTTACTAAAGAACAGGTGTTATTCGAGGGCCATAAGTTTTATTTAACTGCATGTTAGAGTATTTGTTGAAAGAATTAGTTGAGTCAGTCATGAGGCAAGCCAACTATTCACATGTCTGCCTGCACAGCGGGTGTGTGCTAACACTTTCCCCTCGCTAACAGCGAGGGGCCGCCTCTTTCTCTGTTCTTTATTGCGCTTAACTGGTTAGGCGAAGCATGTTGTAACCGGAGAGTTTGTTGGTTAAAGGGAAATGAAACAAGATGTAGCTAGTTTAATACGTGTTCGTCTATTGATGAATGGTTTCTTATTTAATAAATGGCGCTGCATTGTTGAAAGTTGGGCCGAAGCAAAACAAACCATCACGCGTTTGATTGTTGGGAGCTGGCTTGAGACGGCTAAAGCCATTTTAAAAAAAACCCTGGCGTTCATTTCTTAAGGCGGAGGTAAACACGGCTGATTCGTATGATAAAAACTTATATTTAAACATTTTGCTGTTCCTCCCAAGTAAAAAATGTTCTCATTTGTATTAGACTTGATTGTTGTTAACTACAGATTCAGTGTTCATGGGGCAAGCTGATCGTGTATTAAGATGTGAAATACTTTTCTACTTTTTAATTCTAACCATTTATTCTGCCTTTAAGTGTGCCCTTATGCAACTGGATAACGATTTTCGAATGTTCCTGGCAAACAAACTAGATGGGGTTAGGCAGACCTTAGTACATCTACCAGTATGGAGAGGAGTAGTGTGTGGCTTAGCACTATCTTCATATAAATGCCCAAATATACAATGACGGATGTACTACTACGGGCCCGATTAGAGCCGCCATAAAAGCTCGGCTACACAGTAATTGCTGTAACTCTGCCATAGCCAGTTGCAAGCCTGGTTGAAAAAAGAGGAGCAGAGCAAACTAGGCCAAACAACCCTATGTGATCGCTTGCCGCCAATGACGTTAGCACCTGCAAAGCTGGGTGGCAAACAGGTAAAACGACCCTATGTGATCGCTTGACTGCAAGCGCGGCAGAAACCTGCGTTTTTTAAGAGTTGGCTGCTTTAGCCAACAGTGCGCGCGGCTGTAAGACCACTGCAGGCCTACCCACTGACGTAAATCTATTTTTAGATACCGCTAATGCAGGAGCGGTCGGGTTTGTTTAGAGTTGACTGGCCCTTGAATTTCCACCAAGCACTTTATGACTTCGCTTCAACGTCCTGCTTCAACTTTTTGGCTGCCGCCCCACACACGCACATCCCCCCACCCCCACCCCACACACGCACGTCCCCCCCACCCCCACCCCACCACCCCACGTCCCCCCCCCCCACCCCACGCACGCACGTCCCCCCACCCCCACCCCACGCACGCACGTCCCTCCACCCCCACCCCGACTGTCTATTGTGTGTTTGTTGTTTGTTTTGTGTTTGTTGTTTTTTTTTGTCCTGCCCCCACGCATGCACACCCCCCCCCCCACCTGCCCCCCCCCACCCACGCATGCACACACTCAAGTTCCTTCTAAGTTTTAACAAGTTATTCTTAAGTTCTTACTTAAGTTACTTCTAAGTTGTCCTTAAGTCATTCTCAAGTTATCCCCAAGTTCTTACTTAAGTTACTTTTAAGTTTTTAATTAAGTTGCCCCAAGTTTTTAATAAGTCTTAATAAGTTCTTGATTAAGTTTTTAATTAAGTTCTTGATCAAGTTCTTATAAGTTCTTGATTAAGTCATCCTTTTGTAAAAACCAAGTTCTTATTAAGTTATCTTATAATTATCAAAAAAATACAAGCTATGTTTTTATCTTAAATAGTAGATGTCTAAATAGTAACACACACGCCTCAAAAAACGGTCATCGTTGAGTATGTCTTGCTCAGCGTTTTCTGCATAGATTTTAAGGAAGGTCCTTTCATCCGAAGCAAC
Organism: Conus ventricosus; assembly: GCA_018398815.1. Lineage (NCBI taxonomy): Eukaryota > Metazoa > Mollusca > Gastropoda > Neogastropoda > Conidae > Conus > Conus ventricosus. Next base: position 62,523,588 of record CM031616.1, read on the forward strand.
CGCATTGATTTCATTCGGGTCTATGGAAATGTCCCTTTTTTAGACTCCAGGTCTTTATTTTTGACTTCATCATTTTATAAAACGCCATGATCTATTTTTTATTAAAAAATTTAAAATATTATTCCATTTGAAATGGATCAAAATGATGCTTTGTTATTGGGGGTTTTGGCGTGCAGTTGTCTTTTTCTGCATTTAGTGGCTCAGATTTTTTTGATAGCTTTCGTTTCTGTTGCCATTCTTTATATGTTTTATAACAGTAATAACCGCCCCCAACAGCAGCAATGGCGCCAAAAATGGCAACAGTTTTAAGTTCAATATTCCATGAAGACTTTGGGCCCTTGAATCACATGGAGTTTTTATAGCTGGCATTGAATCAACTTGTCTGGCGTTGGAGGTGTTATGTTTTTATGATGCGTAACATTAATTTTTTTTGTCTGTTCCACTCTGCTAATTTTCTTCCTGCTTCAACACGCCCAGATTTTTAATGGTCTCCGCCTGATTCAGCGTTTTCTGGTGATTTTCTGGCTTGGTTACTTTCTCCACCTGATTCAGTGTTTTCTGTTCTGCTGATTTTCCAGATCGTTTTATTTTGAAGGGAAATAAAATCTATAAGATTAAAAGTTATTAATCCCATGATTAATGGCGATAACAATGTTCCAAATCTAAGTATAAATCACACCCCAGAGACTCCCAATGACTTTGTTAAAACTGGATCTTGCGTTAAATCATACGTAAGATCTTGTTCAGAATCAATGGGAGCAAATTTTACTGAAATAGTTTAGTGTACAAACTAAGAACCGTTTGCCCAACACTTTTCAAACCCTTCTAGACCCTAGCTTTCGCTTCATACCTGTTTTTGATACTTTAAATGTCTTGCGGCGACATCTGTTGGGAAACTGTTCAATGCTGAATTCAGTTCCGAGAACTGTTTTGTTTTTCCACATGCTGCCAAAGAATACAGCCTCTCCTTTTTGGGCATAAAGCTTGGTCATCAACTTTGGGCATTCATAAGTTCGGAAGGTTTAGGCTGCCTTGAGCTGTAGGAGGGTCATCACTGTTCATGTTTTTAATAATTATAATTTTTTTTATTTTCTAAAAATGAGCACCGAAAAAACTGTTGCAAAACCTTGTATACCATTCTGCTGTTATTGGAGGGCTAAGTGTAGATACTCAATGCTTGGTAAAAGCCTGTTAAGAATAAACCACAGATCTTTGGGAAACTAGACTTTGAGGATTCAGCAAAGCTGATTGCTATCATTGCAGCTTCGGTTGCCACGAAAGATTTTCTAGTTAAGCAAGGAATAATTCCAGACAATATAAATATGTAAGAAAAAAAATACATTTATAAAAAAATGGCTTCACTCGCAATAAAGATAGGCGGCGCGTGGTTAATGCGCTTGCTTTTAGCGGAAGTAATTTCGCATTTAGTAAACTGCGGGATGACAGCGAGAGAAAAAGACATAACAAAGCTATGGAGCAACTAGCAGCAGCACAAGACGCCTATGAAAGGCAGAGACTTGACATTAGATTTATTTAAAGACACCCCGAAAAAACAGGGGCATGCAGCTTACACATTTAAAATGTTGACCAAGCAATAAAAGAATATATCTAGTAAACAGGCAAACCATCCAGACATTGCCCCCACCAAAATTTAGTGACTTTTATCAACCATCAGAAAAACAAAAGATGCAAGAAATCGCGTTTATTGTCGTTGGTATGACCGTCGTGTATTTTTTTTGCACATAATATTGGCTGAATAAAAAATGAACAAAATCATTATTCGCCCAAAGGATATTGGAAAGGGGAAACACGGCAATCAAAAAGCTAAGCCAAGCACTGGAGTCAGTGAACAAACAGCAAAAGAATGGTTATCTAAAAAAGCGAATTTGGCAAATTTATTTACCTGCCCCTAGACGAATACAGAGAACCACACTTTGTGAACAACAACTCCAAACGACACCCCTCAAATGGATCTTTTATATTTACCCTCTGATAGGATTAGACGAAAAAGATTTAAGTACGCACTCACAGTCATTGACATGGCTTCAAGATACAAAGATGCGGAACCATTAACACAAAAGAGCGCCTTCTGCTGTTGCTGTTGCCATACAACTGATATATCAAACGAGGCCCTTAACTTACCCTCGCATGATTTAAGTTGAAGATGGAAAAGAATTAAAGGCCAAGTGAATCAATTATTGTTAAAACACAGAGTTCCATTAAAAGAGGCATCCGGGAGTTTTACAAAATCACAGGGTTTAGTTGAAAACTTTAACAAACAGTTATCCGAAAGACTTTTCTCCTACCAGTATCACAGAGAGCTGATTGACAATTCTCGCAACACAGAATGGGTTAGAAGACTGCCCTCAGTTTTGCGCGCAATGAATAATGAAGAAATTTTAAAAGGGGTTAAAACCAGTACAAGCAATCAAAAAAAAAACAATAAATGTTGTTGAAGGAGAGTCTTTATCCAGCAAACTATTACCATTTGGATTGAAAGTAAGGCACCTTTATTTACCGGGGAAGCAGAAGGGGACACTCGCATCAGGGCAACCGATCCAGTTTGGAGTGTTGACCCATATGAAATAAAAAGAATTGTAAAGATGAATCCGCCCGTGTATTATTTACGAAAAACTGACACAACAAAACAGCCACCCCCCTCAAAGATCTTTTGTGAAGAAGAACTGCAGATAATCCCGCCAGGCACCGTTCCGCTTTAATTAATTTACGTAAACATATTTTGGTTTAAAATGGAAGGCCAGAAGGAAGCGCAGAACGAAACAAGAATGGTAAAGGAAGAGACCATGAAAATGATACGGGAATCATTTCATGCGTGTAATGCTATTAAGGAAACATTATCGAGGATTAATCAATGCATGCTAAATCATCCAGATCACCTACAATCCAAAACCCCCAAATTGGGGAAAAAGAATATCTTGAAATAATAAAAAAAATTCGAACTCGTCAAGCAAACATGAGAAAAGATTTAAATGAATTGGATGAAGCTATGATTGATCTTATAATAAAGTTGATGAAAAATATAAAACCCCCTGTTTATGCGGTCCTCCAGTGCCCGATTGCATATGAAAACTCCGGATTAACAAACACCCGTTTTGTGTTTGTTCTATCTAACGACTTCTTTGTTACAACAGTTGTGTTGATCTCATGTAGATTAGATCGCAGTTTTACGTTGTCATGATGAAAAGTCTTATTGCCAAACAATGCTTCTTTGTAGTTGCATGTGATATGTTTGACTGCACAACGCTGCGAGATATTCCCTTTGCTTTTTTAATGATTTTCTCCTGGCTTGAAATACTGTACATTTTTGACCTTAAACCAACAAACTCCTTGATCACCTTTCCAGATAATTCATCCTTCATCTTTCCTAAAACCTTCTTGTTAGTAATTGAATGCAAAGGCGAATCTTTAGGGTAATCAGATGTATCATACCATCCCGCATGTCCTTTAGCTACTTCCATTTCCATGTCTTTATAGATGTCTTCAGTAGGAATATCTATAACAAAACTGTCTGTATCTGTGTAAAGTACTCTGGGACTCAGGATACGAGGGGTTAAAGTAGTCATAAAGAAACTCTAAAAATCAAAAGCTTTGATAATTCTAAAAACAGTAAACCCAATGAAAACAGGTTTGTCTAATTTGACTTTTTTTTTTTTCATCATTATGCCAAAAAGCTGATCATGAAATCTTCTGAAGTCCTGATAATTAGGTTTTGAAGTCAGCTTAATTGCTTCATTCTCTCTGGTGACCAATCTGACGTCTTTGCGCTTGTGCGGATTCTCCATAGTCTTTCCGAAACAGCTGTTGTTCATCAACTTGAAAAAGTCTTTTTCTGAAGCATCTGTGGATTTAGTTCTGAGATCAGTGTTCTTCATGATGTATGGTTTCATGAACTGTTCTTGATCAAAAGCAATTATGCGATGAACTGCTGTCAACTTCAAAACCCCTGTCTTAAATAAAATTGTAGAAGTCTGTAATGACAGGACATAATTTTTTTTGCCCCGAAGATTAGGCACAAGTTTAGGCGGCTCTGTTGGATTCATCTTTTAGACTTTCTGCTGCTAATGGGTAGTCATTATGCAGGTCATGGAGTTCATGAGGATATTCTAAATCAACTTCTAGAATGAAACCACGCTGTTGATCAGGCGTTTAAACTGCCCAACCACTGTTAATGCCTTTTGAATATTATTCGTACCTGTGTACATCTTGAAGTTACGTAATGGAAGTGATTGCGCCATAGCCCAACCATACAGATTGTTTGCATCTAAATACATGAGATAGTTAGACCTTTTACTCGGATCATAGTCGTCCAAGTATTTGTTGTTTGCTTTACAGTAATGATGCGACGCCATACTAATTCCTCCCCGCAATCCGTTTTCAATCATCTGAATCATTGGTAGGTCAGACAATAAATCAATCTGTACTCCAGTAAACTTTAGAAAGCGTCCAGCTCATCCCGGGCGCAGAAAATATAATGCGCAGGATCCAGGCTATAATGTTTCATGCAGGTCTTCCTATAATTTTCAAAGACGTCGCCAACAAACATACATCTGCCATCAAGTAGGAGTCATGATAGTCTCCCATCGTTTTACAATCTAACTTCTGCCACGCATCTTGAGCATGCTGGTAATCAGAATCACTGATGTCCTTTCCTCTAAGACTAGAAAAGAACGCGCCTTTAGGAGGAAGCGTCTCTTCGTCAAAACCTTTCCCAACTGTTCATGTACTCATAAGGGTAAACACCCTTTCTAACAAGCGTTGAGTCAAAATATTCTTCCGTTATTGGGCAGGACTTTAAGGACATAGCCAGTGCCTCTAATGAGCCCATCATGTGTTGCATAGAGTCGTAGAAAGACATGTTATTTAAAGTGAAACACATGTACTTTTCTGATGACTGTGCAATGCATGCTACCCTGAAGGCGTTGGTTACTGCTTGCAATATAAGATGAGAGTCGTAACCTCGCAAGTTGTGAAAGAATACAGGCAGCTTCCATGTCTTTGGATCAAAATTTTAGTTGAAGATTGCATTTACTGTGTGCTGCTCCTCTGAACTTTCCACTAATGTGATCATGGTCTCTTACTGTGGGGTTTACACTCTTGGGCGTTAGCTCTAAACCGCAAATCCAACAATGTGTGGCTGAGTCATACTGTTGTTGGTCTTCAGGCGCCATTATGATTTCAGATAAATTCAGATTATTAGAACAGTCATTGCGCACTTGCTGCATGCGTTTTAAGAATGTTTCTGCAGCATCTGGTCCTCTATATAATTCGGGCTCTGAATAAACGCCATCCGACCTGACAATAATGAAGGCAAATGAACAAATCTGATGATTACTCATTAAGACTGTTTTTCGAGTTTTTGTGGTGCTGGCCCTTCATAAGGAACAATGAGTGATTCAAAGTCTGCATAAACAACGTATGGACTTGTTTGCAGCCGTTTCCAGTTCTTAAAACTAACTTTAGATCCAGGAGGGGGCCGTAGTTAGTTCTGTCTTACAGTCTACAGAACTTTTACAATGTTTTATATGTTCACTCGCGGCTTGCACAGATGGAATTCTTGTTAAAACATTTTCTGCAGAATTCTTGTATGTTAGTGTTTTTTGAAGTATGCGCCAATAATCTGCTCATTGTGCGTATCATGTGTAATGGGGCAGCCCTGCTGGCGAAAACATTAGGAGTAAGTCCACATGACTTTTGGCTGGTTCGCTATTGTTGGACTGTTCTTGGACACTTTAATTGGCACCAAATTTGTTTCCTCATTCCCATGTGTATACATTAACAGTTATTGGGTTGTTTTGTTCTTCAAACTGATCAATTTGGTCTACACTAACAGGAAAGGATATTCCATTGAAGTTAAGATCTTTGGCGTATTGCCGATAGTTAGTCACTCTCTCTGCGTGTTCGCGAACATGATGCAGCCTTGCAAGAACGCACCACATGAAACATTTGTTGTCTGAATTTTTTATGTTTAAAACTGCTCTCTTTAAAACCAACTCCCGAGGTAGCGGAATGTAAGCCTTGCCTACAATCGGTGCATACTTAGCCTGTTTTAATCTAATCTCTAAGACTTCGCCCTCTGACCAACCAGAGCCTCTCATTTTAGCTTCTTCAGCGGCCACATCAAACTGTGTAAGCAGCTGGTCTGCCCAACCGGGCGTTAAGTCATTATGAGAAAGAATAGTCTGCTGTTTAGTCGAGACCCAGACTTCTAGATTTTCTTCATTTATTGTTACATAGTCGATTAAAACAGCTAACATTACTTTAACTGGTGGGTCTATTGTTAGTTTACTTGGAACTTGAGAAATTGCATGAACAACACTTGCCTGTACGTTTGTTGGGTCAATGACTTCTAAATCAATATCATTCAGTGCTCTTGATAAACGCTCTCTCTCAAGCATTCCTTCAAAAAATTCGTCTTGTCCTTCATTATCTTAGCCATGCTGTCTTTCTTTTCTAAGCCAAAATATTTATTTAAATTAAAAAAAAATACTTAATCAGAACCAATATCAACGGTCTTTTTGCGCTTGGACTCATAAACTAAAGTATAAAACACCCTTCGGTGTTGTTAATGTGAGCTGTTTAGAACAGAGTTTAATGTCTCGTTTACTTTTTTTAAGCATTCCTTTTTTATCTGCTCGGGGTCTGGCTGTTGAGAAAAACTTGTCACCGCCTTTCTTTGAAGATCAAACTTTTGTCTTTTGTAGTCATCAAAATCAGCCTGTAAACGATTAAATTCTTCATCCGTGATGTTTGAGTCAACAAGCGCTTTATTTATTGTCAGTTTAAACGAACTAAGTTTAGCCGTTATTAGTTGAACCATAGCTGTGTGCTTTTGGAGTTTTAGTTTTTAATTTTTTGCCAGCCGCACTTACAGCTAATGAACACAGGCCGAGAGCTAAAGACAAACCTCCTAGCGGTAAAGCTGCGGGTGCACCTATGCCGTTGCTAAGAGCCCCACACTCGTTCCTGCTGATGCAGCACTAATAGTCGATGCCCCATGTATTAACATATGTAACGGCATTAAAGGCAGCAGAATACCTTCGTTTGGTTTTGCTGTATTTTGAAAGGTCCTGCTCTAGTTTTTGTTGCATTTGCGTAATGTTTGTTAATCTGAAGGCTTTTATGTCAGGGGTTTCTATAACAGCAGAATTGCCTGCTATCTCTTCTCTTGGCATCTCCGGTGCTGTAGGCACATTTGGATAAACCTTAACAGACATGCTTTTTATAAAATGAAAATAATTTAGTATAATACATAGTCTAATCTGTATTGTTGAATATTCAGCTGCGCATCATATAATAAAAACAAATGTACATTAAGAGGTTTATCGGCTTCTTCTTCTTTATCAATTTGAATGTTTATTACGTCTCTCACTTTTCTCCCGCTTCCATACAACTCATTATCCTCTGTTGACCTTAGGTCAATCCATAAACCGTATTTTGTTGTTAAATAATCATCAAGCCTAACATTGTGAAGATGTAAATCTTTAGACACTAGGTCTGCTGTTGGATTTCTACCCCTCCCACCCCCAAACAATTTTCTTATTTCGTCAAAATGATGATAAGGTCTAAGCCTGCTAGCGTAGATTTGGTTAGGACTACCGTCAATTGTACATTGCACTTTTGTTATTTTAGGATTAAAAAACTTTTCACTTGCTCTTTTGAACGGTTTCTTCATCTTCACACAGCAATAAAATACCTTTAAGTGAATGTGATGCAACACTAAAACTAAAATTCCATATAGTGTCTGCCCTGCTTCTAGGATATGTTGTATGATGAATCACTCTTTCGTAATATATTACTAATAGTGACTTATATTGATCCCCAATCATCTTTGCTAATTTAGGGTTGCTAACAACGTCAAACTCTAACAAGATGTCAGAAATGCTGTACTTGCTTCGGTGTCTGTTGATTTGATAACACGTTTGTATTCATTAAAAGTTAGTTCATATGACAATCTGTCTTTTAATGCTCCTTGAAAGTATGGCGCATGCGCTTTTAACAACTCAAAATCTAAGGGGATAGAAAAAGCGATTTCCATACGCAAAATTTACAGCTGCATACTTTTTACCGTCTTTAGTATCTGCGGCGCCTATTCTATGTTTTAGTGCTTCTTCATTTTCGATTCCTTGAAACGCAAGATCAGCCCTTTCATTCCGGTTAGCCATAGATCAGAATAGGTTAAAAATATGTCTGCATTGTGTAAGAAAATATTTCTTGCCCCTCAAGTTTTATAGAAATTTTCTTAACGATTGCCCGCCCAGATTCTGTACAACTGTCCTGTTTGGGTCTGTTGTTGAAGCGAGTTCTATTTGAAAGTAAGACGTGCAGAGCCTGGCACAATCACTTCATCCGCCCCTAGGTCTGGAAATTTGACAGTAAGAATTTGATCCGCATTCAATAGTAGATGGATTATTTGGAACAGTAATATTCCGCTTATTTCCCTTCACGCCATAGGGTTCTTTCAGTCTTCTTTTCGGGTTAAGAATCGAGCCATGTGCGTTTGCCATTTTTTATAAACAAAATAAAAAGTTAATTATTTAAAAAACATGGCAGGAATTGAAGCTGAAGAAGATTATGATGTTTTTGACCCTGGAGACGACATGAGTGAAATGATTCCTTTGACACAGCATCGCTCAATGCACTCAATGCGGCATGAATTAACAGAAAGTAAGGTTAAATCATTGTACCAAAGTTTAGGCCAAGAACCTCCCGAATTTATAGACCCAAATGATTTTGAATTAAAAGATGATCATTTGTTTGTGAGGAGCGACCAAGGACAACTTGTTCAGCTTACAACTAAAAAAGACCATCAAAGTTTTTAGCCGTGGGTTCAATTAGAAATAGACTCAGTGTGAAAGATCAAAATCGCCTTGGCCTTGTTAGGACAAAATTAAGGGCGGAGGCAGTTTCTAAACTTCAAAACACACTGCAAGAACTCCCAACAGATAACCAAATGCAAAACATGGAACTTAAAGAATTAATCAATCAGCAGGTGAATTAATAAATGTAATAGAAGCAGAATCCAGTTTTTCAGAAGAAACAGCGTTTAAAGACTATACACGACTCACCGCTACCCATGCGAGAAATAACGGCCCTTGATCATGCTTTAAGAACCATTAGAGGCGAATTAACAAACAATTTAGCAAAACTAGGTGAACTAGATGAGCATATAAAAAGAGGAAAAAGAAAAAACTCGTTGAGGCTGATGACGCCAAACTTAGGGCCTGATATTAAAGAAAGAATAACCCAAAGACTAAAAGATCTTGAACAAGAAAGATCAGCAAGACTAGAAGTGCTAACTACTAACCGAGACAATTACGAACTCAAGTGAATAGAATAAGAGAAACTATCGAAAAAATTTTATATGAAGACACGACGCTAGCAGAACGAATACGAACGCTGTTTAGAGAGCATGGAGTCACATTAGCAAGCGTTATAACTGCCTTAGGATTTGCAATAAGTACACTGGTGATGGCTATTACAGGCGGTGGTGGAGAGCAAAGTTCAGTGCCTCCGCCGCCATCGCCTCCATCTCCGCCTGATAAATCATGGGTAAAAAAACAACTTGATCATCTTGCGAGTTTATTAAAAAAATTAGCCAGTAAAGCTATAGACTCTTTACCAGGTATATTAGGAGGTATTGTTAGCTGGCTTTTGTCTACTGCAAGCAAAGTAGTTGGCTTTATGGCCGAGCACTTATGGACATTAGTTCTTGTAATAGTTGGGTTACTATTTAGTAAGATAAAGACCAAGTAATCCTATGCCAGTTAATCCAAGAACAAGCGCTGTCTTTTCATATTCATGGTCATCGCGAACAGAGTCCGCGAGCTTTGCTGAGTCTTCAATGACTTTGGGGGTTTGGACTTCGGGAATTAGATGACTTAATCTTGGGCGTTCTTTTATTGTTTGTAATATTACTGGCTCAGAATTTATGTCGTTTTTCCCAACCTTCTGTTCATTGCCTGCTATAAGAATTTCATTATTATAGTTTATTATTATTCCTACCTGGAGTCTGAGGTCAGAAGGCAGCATGTATAAACCAGTGCCAACAGCAAAGTCTACTTTCGATCTTGCATATTGTAAAACATGTTGGTACCTTTGAATACTTGAAGGTAAATCAACTGTAGAATTAATGGCGTCCTCTAAATTTGCTAAGTATTGTTTTTGCGCGTCAAAGCCAGTAGAAGGATCAGTTATGCTTGATCTTGCCTGTGCTTGCGCCCCTAGCAAACACCAAACGTAAGTACGAATAGAGTCGTTTATTCGCTCTATTCCCGCCCTAGTTAGGCCCTTAGAAGTGTCTAAGATAAATGTTGTCCATGCTGTTTTATGCTCTTGCTGTAGGGACCAGGCTGAACAGTTTTTGCCTGAAAAGAAAGTTTTGAAAGGAGGATGCCAGTCATAGTTATACTTTCTGTGCGTGCCCGAAAATAAAGGTCGCCTAGACCATGATTATGATCCAACGTTTGTCTAAAGCCTGTCTTGATGTTAATATTAAATTCGTTACAGATCCTTTTAAAAGCCTTCATGTCTATTATGTTGCTGAGTGGATTAAATGGTTTGTCATTTGGTAATGGCGCTTGCAATTCAGTCAAAATACGTCTGAAGGTGTAATAAAAATGAAATCTGTACACTGACCTCACCAAAGGATCATGGTGATTTAAATGATCAGCATACGACACTCCACACCCAGTTGATGCGCAAAACACAGCAAAGTTTAACTGGTTCTGATAAAACTGCATCGGATGACTAAACCACGCTTTCTTGATGTGGTCGTTTTCAATAGGGGGGTTAAGATATCTGCTTAATGGAGTACTCACCTTTTTATGAAAAGAGGCAGTCTGGGTCACAGCAATGTCAAGAGTATCAGTTGCTATATTTTTAAGATTGTAGTGTGGCCCAACAGAATATTTTGCGCCAGTATATTTGAATGCACTCATTTTTAATTTGTTTTAAAAAATGTTTGTAACAATAACAACCCAAGACCGTCCTTCGTTTTTAGAACATGCTATTGATAACATATTGCGGGGCCAAAATGGTCGCGCTCCATGAATATTTTACAAAGTCGTATGGTTTAATATAAGCGAAGCCAAGGAGAATAATAAGGTTCTAAAAGTTGACAAAACAGGGGCCAAAGTTAGCCAGTTAACAATACCTGATGGTTATTACGGGTTTTGCTCACTAAAGAAGCATGAGTAACTTTGACATTACTCTCAAACTTAACAATGCAAATCTAAAAACAATGTTAACATTCAAGCCTGAAGAAGAAGGGGGTTACTATTTTGATAAAGAGCTAGCTAAAATGTTAGGCTTTACGGCTAACAATTATAGATTTAGAGTTACACCGACCAAAACTACTTATGAGGGAGAAAGTCCGCTCGATCTTGCATTACATTCATTACTCTATGTTCATTTGGATGAGCTAAGCACTGATGAAAACTTATATGATGGAAGGCCCTCAACTGTTTTAAGAGCTCTTCCATCAGGGAAAGCTGCATATTGCGATTATGAAATTATACAATTCCCTAATTTACAGTTTAAAAGATTAGTTTGTGGGAGGGTCGGATCATTTAATATAAAAATCAAAGACAAAACAGGGAAGTTGTAAAATGTGATAACCTGCACATTGTTTTGGAAAATAAAATAATAAACTGTACTAAAACATGTCGCGTGGGCCAGAAGAATCAGGAGTTACATTAGCGCCTGTGAGGTGTATAACTTTAGAATTAAAAGACCTTGCAGACGTTGCGGACTTTGAACAGAACGGTGAAATAGGCGCTTTGTATGGTTTTGAGTACACTAAAGATGGTGATTATAAACGCAAAGAGGTTGGCGACAACAAAAAGTTTCCTAAACTAGAACAACTGCGCAATCTAGAGGCAAATAATGTTGGCCAGTATGAATATAAAATAGTTCGAAAACCTGACCTCAAATGGCACTTAGAACCATATTTAGAATGGGACATAAAATTTGAATTCATAAGCCCATTTACATATTTTAGCCGTCAAAAAAGTTTCAGAAAAGCATTCAACTCTGGCCCTTTACATGTAAGTCTTATGCCGGACGACAATAGTCGGAAAGAAATTGAAATAACGCCGTATGGGAAAAAACAGTACATCCTCCACAGAAAAGAAACAGTTTTGAAAGATGCTTCTACAAAATTACAGTTCATTCCGCAAATGAAATTAGGAGATGCGTTCACAATAATATTTGAAATTTCTGTCTTAAAAGATAAGGAGAAGGATGGGGTTGTGGGCGTTAGTGACGTCCTTTTTAAAGGAATTCTAATTAGCTGGCAAAACTTAGACGTTGACAGTCTTAAAGTTACTGTTGTCATTCTTCACAATGGTGAGGATATTAAGGTCATAACAACAAGCAACAAAATCAATATTAGTCTAAATAGAAACAATCTTACAGCACTGAATTGGATTAATCTTACACATTTAGACCTTATAGGATTTTATTATACTGAACAAGTTTTGACAGAGAGCATGATAAAAACAATAACTGGATTAGATTAAACTCTGTTATAAAAACTATGGAGCAGTTAAACTTTATGACAAAAACCCCTCATTGTTCATTGATTTGTGGACAGACTGGTTGTGGAAAAACAATATTTGTCCTCGACCTATTACAAACAGTTTATCGCTATAATTTTAATCATATTGTGATTTTCTGCCCAACACTTAAATGGAACAAAGCATATCATGATAGAAGGTTTATATGGACTGATGATAACATATTTTTAGTTAATCCTAGCAATAAACTGAGTGAGTGTCTAGAACAGTTTTATAGACTGTTTGAAGGAACGCAGACACTATTTATTATAGATGACTGTTCAGCAGAAAGAGACATAGTTAAAAAGAGAAACACTTTGTCGAAACTAGCTTTCAGTGGAAGACATGCTAGGATAAGTGTGTGGATTTTATGTCAGAAATATAACTCAGTTTTAAAAGACTTTAGAGAACAGTTAAAGACTGTAGTTTTATTTCACATGAAAGACAGAGACTCATTTGAAGAATGTTTGCGTGAAAATGATGTTATTGAAAACGATCAGGAAAAACACAGGATTAAGCAAAAACTAAAATCTAAAAAGTTTAGTAAATTAGTATTGAAAACGGATAACCCTACACAGTATGTTTGTTTGTAGATAATCGTTATTTTGGTTATTGAAGTCTTGCTTGTTAGAGAACGTATAAATGCCAATCCTGGGGCACTTTCGCCCGAAAACTTGGTGGAGGAGCAAGTGGCCCAGAACAGACATTTATTAGTTCTCTTGTTTGTTTGTTATCAGAGTCAGAGATGGTCGACTGTTCACAAAACACACTGTAATGTAAAAGACTATGTGAAGGAAAGCAGGAACCTAATTGATGAGCAGTAAATGGATCAGATGTATACCACGTAATTTCTTTTTTCCAATCTGGGTTGAATGTGTTCTGTCAATTCACGTTGTACTAACAGTTTGGTTGAATTCCTTTATCTCCGTTTCCCAGTGAGACAAATCTGGTATTATGTCGCGTTTATTGTTCAGAACACACTTAAAGTATCTCAATTAGAAAATGTGAACTTGCTAACACTGCAGTTTTATCCTATAATTGTCTGGATTATTTTTTAAATTATTTTTTTTGTGCCTCATCAGGCGTAAATATAGTACATGTTCGCTGACAACAAATCGCAACTTTTATACAAAACCAAAATAACTTGTTTTTCTTATACTGGTATATCTCTGGCAGTTATGTAATTGTCTTGAAGATATACAAAGTCATATGTTAGAAAAGTAGTTGCAGACTCAGAATCAAAAACTTACTTGGAGAATATTTCGACAGGGTCGCCCTGTCTTCTTCAGCTCACTGTTGCTGTTGTGGCAGCGAGGCTTGATGGGACGACTGTTGTGGGGGGGGGGGGGGGGGTGAACGGTTGTCAGGATCTGATTGTAGATATGTTATTTGATTTATCCTGTTTTTAGACTGGAGTCCATAAAACTCTGACATTTAAAGATTTGATCGGTAATTTGTCCATTTCCTCTCGAACGTATCATAACATTGTAAACTTATGGAAACAGTACATTACGGAAACAAACATCAAAACAAAAGCGTCGTTGAAAAGAATTGAGGTCACAGGCGGAAGTTTTGTTTCCAATCGGCTGCGCTGACCGACTCGTCATACAAGAGGAGAGACGAAGGGAGGCTATCAGGCTACCGAACGTTCCGTTGGCGATGTTCATCTCGCCTCATAATATTAAGAATTAAAGTATAGATAAAGGAATGTAATAACAAAACAAAAAAATAAAAAGACTTCTATTTACAAAAAATATTACCAATGAAAACCTCGAAGCCAATTTAGAGTTTGTAATCATAACGTCTGCGTATTCCTTAATGATTACTTATTTATACTACCAGAAACCGTCAATATGTAATGATACGTAATGGTTTTCAAAGGAAAGGCTTTGCCAGCTATTCATAGTCATCTTTTAAGTGTGAATGTTTTTTTCTAATCGTTTCTGTTGTTTGACCTTCTGATTTTTCTTTTCTTCTGTCCCAGGTTCAGTTATAGTTTTCCCTTACTTTTTCAATTGTGACATGTTGAAAGTTTATGTTCAGGAACTTGAAAAGAAAACAGATGTAGAATTTTGAACAAAAGGTTTTCTCACCTCTCCGTTAGACTGCAGCGCCGTCTGGAGCGATTGCAATTGGGCGTCGAGGACCTGCTCGGAGAGAGAAGCTCAAAGGGGAGGGCAGCTGACTGGAGGGCACTGGAGGAACTCCTGTCCCCTGAGCTCCACACTCTCTGGCGATGGTGCCATCACCTCCTTCCTTAGAAGAGGCCGCAGACGCGGAATCACCGGGCTGGATGTCCGAATGTACCCCTTGGCTTTCCTCTTGAGAAATTTGAAAAAAATCATTGATAACGCTCCGCCATAAAGCGTTGACAAACGGATCACAAGACAAAACACGACGCGTTTCGACCTCTTAGGTCTTCTTCAGGCAAGATACACAAACACTCAGGACAAGGAAAATGAACGGGCAATTATTTATCTTCATCCAAGCAGTCGCCTCACTTTGCAGTTAGATCTTTCCTATTGAGTTGTTTTTCCCCGTTCTGCTTCTCTGTTGGCGCGCCTGCAAACTGCGTTTGTGACCAGCCTTCATAGTCACTGCATTTGTGACCAGCCTTCATAGTCACCATGTTTGTGACCAATCATCATGGTCACCGCGTTTGTGACCAGCCTTCATAGTCACCGCGTTTGTGACCAACCTTTATAGTCAATGCGTTTGTGACCAACCTTTATAGTCACCGCGTTTGTGACCAACCTTTATAGTCAACGCGTTTGTGACCAACCTTTATAGTCAAAACGTTTGTGACCAACCTTTATAGTCACCGCGTTTGTGACCAACCTTTATAGTCACCGCGTTTGTGACCAACCTTCATAGTCACCGCGCTTGTGACCAACCTTCACTGCGTTTGTGGCCAACATTTATAGTCACCGCGTTTGTGACCAGCCTTCATTGTCACCACGTCCGTGACCAATCTTCATAGTCACCGTGTTGGTGACCAGCCTTCATAGTCACTGCGTTTGTGACCAATCTTCTTACATTGCCTGCAGACAACGTTTTTGGTGCATTCAGTGACCAGGTGGCTTGGTTCGTGGCATCGAGAGTAGATCACCGTTTCTTTTTGAAATGTCTTTTTGCTCAGCGTGACAGGTTTCAGTCCGTGAACACACTCACTTGAAGAGGGAGGAGTTGGACGAACTGCTAAAAAGAAGGGAAAAAAAGACAAAGCTACAGAAGTGTCCAAAAGCTAGCCAACTTGTTATCATCCCAGCCTCCTCCTCGACCTTTAAAATACTTTATCCGTGACCTCAGTTCAAAGCCAGGCTTCACATGAGACTGTTCAATATCCGGGCCGGCTTCCGACATCGGAATATGGTCAGTCCAAACCTTGGCTGACGGTTTTCTTCATTTAAGTGTCCTCCCTAAGCACGTAGGGGTTCCTGGCTGCAGACCCGCAGCTCAATGTCACGCGAGCACGTACCTTTGGGTAAGATATCCGTGCCTTACCTTCTGGGTACCTTGGGTAGATCCTCCACAACAACAAAAGTCTACAGTACATGGGCATGTGGGAGTCATGACTTGGATGCGGCCCGGCTGCCTTGGAGCGTAAGGAGTTCAGGGCGGAAACATTTGTCTGAGTGGGAGGGGATGGGGTGGGGGGTGAGGGGGGGTGGGCTTCTTCTCTGAAGACCTTCTGCTGTCAAGCTCCCCCTAGAGTTTCTTCCTACTATGTCACGCGAGCACCTATCTTTGGGTAAGATGTCTGGGTGGCCGGGTAGATTCGCCACCAACCTCTGACCTCTTCCGCAGCAATGACCGTCCATTCCCTTCACCAGTAACACACTTAGTCGCCGGGCAGACGACTTCCAGCCTAGTCAACTTCCGGCCTAGTCAACTTCCGGCATACATAACTTCCGGCATACTCAATTTCCGGTGTAGTAAACGTCCGGTATAATCAACTTCCCGGCATACTCAACTGCTGGCAGACTCAACTTCCTGCATACTCAACTTCCGGCATACTCAACTTCCGGCATACTCAATTTCCAGCATAGTCAACTTCCGGCATACTCAACTTCCGGCATGGCCAACCGCTCGTTGACAGCCTGTGACATGTCTTCCTGTTTCAAACACGCTGGTTTGGGGATCGAAAACGACATCATTGTCGGAAAGCCAAACCATGCCACAAAGGGAAAACAGCAACACGTCTGCAGCAAACGTGGAAAACGGCAGCGCATTTCAAATTCATTCCTTAAATGGGTGGAAACGGGGACTGGGTGCGGTTGGGGGAGGTGGGGGGAGTGGGGGTTAGGGGATGGAGGGGGGGGGGGGGGGGGAACTACGTCAGAAACAGAAACTGAGCTTAGTTCGAAGTTGGTTGTTGAGAGAACTACGTGGACTTGACACGAACGCTTCCCTTCTCCCCCCCCCCCCCTTCCCTTTCTCTCTCTCTCTCTCTCTATGGTTGTGGTGGTGGTGGTGGTGGTGATAGAATGGTGGTGATAGTGGTAGGATGGTTGTGGTGGTGGTGGTGGTTGTGGTGGTGGTAGAATGGTTGTGGTGGTGGTGGTGGTGGTGGTGGTGGTAGCATGGTTGTGGTGGTGGTGGTGGCCTTGGGTAGACGTCTAGATAGCGGTGTTCTTGATGGCCATGGCTGATCAACCGTGATACTGTGTCGATTCCCCATATTTAAGTTCGAGGGGGGGGGGGGGGGAGAAGGGAGGGGGGAGGAGGGGGGAGGAGGGAGGGGGAGGGGGATGGAAGGAGGGGGGGGGGGGGGGGAGGGGAGTGGTGGGGGTGACGCGATCATCGACAACGTGTTGATCATTTTTTGTGGGATGATGAATCTACGTAGATGTGTGGCTGTGTGTACGGACCGAAATGTTTTGCTGTTCGCTCTTTTAGTGCGTTCAACGTCTTTTCTTTTTTTTTCCACCAGTGGTGATTGGCGGTGTTGTTTAGTGAGGTAGGTGTGATGGGGGCGTGGGGGGGGGGGGAGAAGGGGAAGGGACAGCATGTTTCAATTA
>CM031616.1:62548683-62560596 GCA_018398815.1 Conus ventricosus
GTGTCTTCCTATGTTGTGACCAAAAAAAATCAATAAACCATGCCTCGCGAGCTTACTGCGTTTCTTCTCTTACCTGGCCAAGTGCCCGCGGGCAACTTGCCCATTATTGTATAAAGCAAATGTTCGCGAATATTCTAGACTGCCACGGACACTCCCGTCAACACTACTACGCCGGCAGAGCCGGCCATTTAGCCATGGCTTCTAATGGAGAGGGAAACGTGCTTTGTTTACAGAGGAACAACTTCTTGTTTTGGAGGATCATATGCAATACTACAAGCTTATGATGGAGTATATAAAACAAAAGAAAATTAGGTGAGCGCTGTTTTTTACCTTGTAACCCAAAGACAGTATTGCGTTTTTTTGGAAGGGGGGGTGAAAAAAAAAACGAGAACTAACCATTAACGAACTAAAACAGCTACCTTGAAAGCTTGTTGGTTCCACAAAGAGATTTAGAAAGAGATTTGGGAAATATTACTAAAAGAGATTTTGATGGCTTTGATAATTTTTCGACTGTTGGACGAAATGATTCCATTTTTACAAAGTGGTGCTCTTTTACTAAAACTTGGCGAAAGAAAAACTACCCATCATGCTCTGATTATGGGTCACTGCCTTGAAAGGCGCAAACAATGTTTCAAAGATCAAAACCAACTGAGACATGGCGCTCATTTTTACGAACGCACATGAATATTGATGACTCATATGCAAGAAAACTGATGCAGCTTTCAAAACATTTTTTAAATTGCCCAAAATTTCATAACCTTTAAAACATCGGCATCAATGATTTGTTTCCCCAAACGAAGTTTGATTGCAAAGTACTCGCAGCAAAATGATGATTTCGAAACTTCGGGAAAATTAGACTAAGTTCTCTTTAGTACTTAAAACAGAACGGGGGGGGTAGTGGGTGGCTCCACTATTCTTACAAAAAGCTCCAAGTGTTCGCGACAGGTGTACTAATGGCGTTTAAAGAGCCGCCAAAAAAGCTCTGCCAAAGCAGTATTTTTTTTTAAAAAAACCCACTAACTCTCCCCAATGCCGGTCCCAACCCCGGATAAAAAAAGAGGAGGGGTGTGGTATAAACTTTTTTTGTGAAAGAAGGAAAGTATAATGAAACTCTTTGTTGTGGGAGGCAAACCTGCAGTAAAATTAGCCTTGCTGACTGTACTATAAATAGCCGTTCATGCTGTGAAACGCCTTATTTTCTTTAGCAAGAGGCCCTGCAGTAAAATTAGCCTTGCTGACTGCTACTATAATACCCGTTCTTTGCTGTGAACGCCTTATTTTAGTAGCAAGGGGGCCTGCGGAAAAAACCCACCTTGCTTAAATAGCCGTTCATGCTGGAACGCCTTATTTTGTAGCAAGAGGGCTGCGGTAAAATCCGTTTTGCTATAAATAACCGTTCATGCGGTTTGAACGCCTTTTATAGTAGCAGGGGCTACGGTAAATCCGCCTTGCTTTAAATAGCCGTTCATGCTGTGAACGCCTTATTTTAGTAGCAAGAAAAACTGCAGTAAAATCCGCCTTGCTATAAATAACTGTTCATGCGGTGAACGCCTATTTATAGCGCAAGAAGGCTGCAGTACTGCCTGTACTTGCTATGTGCGGACACTAAGGGAGGTAACTCCTGCTTCCCCACCCCACGCATGCACCCCCCCCACCCCCACGCATGCACACCCCCCCACCCCCCCCCCACACCCCACCCCGCACATGCACTCAAGTTATCCACAAGTTGCCCTTAAAGTATCCTCAAGTCCCCTAAGTCAACTTCTAAGTTCTTACTCAAGTTGTCCTAAAAGTCACCCTCAAGTCATCCACAAGTTTTTACCCAAGTTATCCTCAAGTTATTCTCAAGTCACTTCTAAGTTCTTATTCAAGTTGTCCTAAAAGTCACCTCAAGTCATCCTGAAGTCATCCTCAAGTCATCCCAAGTTTTTACCCAATTTATCCTCAAGTTATTCTCAAGTCACTTCTAAGTTCTTATTCAAGTTGTCTCAAGTCATCCACAAGTTCTTACCAAGTTAACCTAAGATCATAACTAAGTCATCCTCTAAGTACAACCAAGTTTTTATTCAAGTTATCTTTTAATTATCAAAAAAATAAAACAATCTATGTTTTTATCTTAAATAGTAGATGTCTAATATAGTACACACACGCTTCAAAAAACGCTCATCACTGAGAATATTTGCTCGGCTTTCTCTGCGCGAGATTGGTCGCATAGAAACTTAATGAAGCTCTTACATCCTAAGCACTGCATTGATTACAATTCGGGTCTATGGAAATGTCTTTTATAGACTCCATGTCTTTATTTATTGACTTTATCATTTTATAATACGCCCGATCTATTTTTTAAAAAAAATTAAAATTTTAAATTTTTTAAAATATTATTGCATTATAAATGGGGCCCAAAAAGATGCTTTGTTATTGGGGGTTTTGGCGTGTGTTGTCTTTTTCTGCATTTAGTGGTTCAGATTTTTTTGATTGCTTTTGTTTTTGTTGCCATTGGTTTATATATTTTATAACCGTAAAAAACCGCCCCAACAGCAGCAATGGCGCCAAAAATGGCAACAGTTTTAAGTTCAATATTCCATGAAGACTTTGGTGCTGTAGGTCTTGTATCACATGGAGTTTTTATAGCGGACATTGAATCAACTTGTTCTGGCGTTGGCGGTGTTATGTTTTCATGATGAGTTATATTCTGTAACATTAATTTTTTTTGTCTGTTCCACTCTGCTAATTTTTTTCCTGCTTTAACACGCCCAGGATGAGGACACTTTTCACTGGCCCCCACCTGGTTCAGTGTTTTCTGCTGATTTTCTGGCTTGGTTACTTTCTCCACCTGATTCAATGTTTCTGATTTTTGATGATTTTCCAGCTCGCTCATTTTGAAGGGAAACAAAATCTATATGATTAAAAGTTATTAATCCCATGGGTTAATGGCGATAACAATGTTCCAAATCTGTAGATAGATCACATCCTAGAGACTCTAATGACTTTGTTAAAAATGGATCTTGCGTTAAATCATACGTAAGATCTTGTTCAGAATCAATGGGAGCAATCTACTGACTAGTTTAGTGTACAAACTAAGAACCGTTTGCCCCACACTTTTCACCCTTCTAGACCCCGCGCGTTCATACCTGTTATGATACTTTATAATGTCTTGTGGCGACATCTGTTGAATCTGTTCTATGCTGGGAAATTTAGTTCCGAGGAACTGTTTTGTTTTCCCACATGCTGCCAAGAATACAGCCTCTCCTTTTTGGGCATAATAGCTTGATCATCAACTTTGGTCATTCATAAGTTCAGGAAGGTTTAGGCTACCTGTAGCTTGTAGTAGTCATCGCTGTTCATGTTTTTTATATTAAATTTTAATTATTTTATTTTTTAAAAAAGAAGCACCGAAAAAAAATATTGCTAACCTTGTATACCATTTTGCTGTTGTTGGGGGGCCCAAGTGTAGGATATCAATGCTTTGGTAAAAGCTTTTTAAGAATTAAACCAGCAGATCTTTGGGAAACTAGACTTTGAGGATTCGGCAAAAAACTAATTGCTATCATTGCAGCTTCGTTTGCTACGAAAGATTTTTAGTCAAGCAAGGAATAATTCCAGACAGTATAAATATGTAAATAAAAAATACATTTATAAAAATGGCTTCGCTCGTAATGATGATAGGTGGCGCTGTGGTGAATGCGCTTGCTTTTAGCGGAAGTAATTTCGCATTTAGTAAACTGCGGGGTGACGGCGAGAGAAAAAGACATAACAAAGTATGGGCACTAGCAGCCCGCACAAGAAGCCTATGAAAAGCAGAGACTTGGCAGTTAGATTTTATTAATGACACACTGAAAAAACAGGGGCATGCAGCTTACATATTTAAAGATGTTGATCAAACAATAAAACAATATTATCTAGTAACAGGCAAAACCGGTCCAGACTTGCCCCACCAAAATTCAGTGACTTTTATCAACCATCAGAAAAACAAAAGATGCAAGAAATCGCGTTTATTGCCTTTGGTATGACCGTCGTGTATTTTGTTGCCCATAAAATTGGCTGAATAAAAAATGAACAAAATCTATTATTCGCCCAAAGGATATTGGAAGGGTATCACAGCAAAACAAAAGCTAAGCCAAGCGGCGGGGGTCAGTGAACAAACAGCAAAGGAATGGTTATCTAAACAAGCAATTTGGCAAATTTTATTTACCTGCCCCCAGACGAATACAGAGACCGCACTTTGTGGAACACAACTCCAAACGCACCCTTCAAATGGGGTCTTCTATATTTACCCTCTGATACGATTAGGCGAAAAAGATTTTTAAATACGCACTCACAGTCTTGACATGGCTTCAAAGATACAAAGATGCGGAGCCTTAACACAAAAGAGTGCTTCTGCTGTTGCTGTCGCTATACAACTGAAATACCAACGAGGGCCACTAACTTATCCTCGCATGATTCAAGTCGATGATGGAAAAGAATTTAAAGGCCAAGTGAATCAATTATTGTTAAAACACAGAGTTACTATTAGAGAAAGGGATTCCGGGAGTTCACAAAATCACAGGCTTTAGTTGAAAAACTTTTAAAAAACAGTTAGCCGAAAGACTTTTTTCCTACCAGTATCACAGAGAGCTGATTGACAATTCTCGCAACACAGAATGGGTTAGAAGACTGCCCTCAGTTTTGCGCGCAATGAATAATGAAGAATTTAAAGGGTTAAAACCAGTACAAGCAATCAAAAGAAAAACAAAAATGTTGCGGAAAGGAGAGTCTTCATCCGGCAAACTATTACCATTTGGATTGAAAGTAAGGCACCTTTATTTACTGGGGGAAGCAGAAGGGGACACTCGCATCAGGGCAACAGATCCAGTTTGGAGTGTTGATCCATATGAAATAAAAAGAATTGTAAAAATGAATCCGCCCGTGTATTATTTACGAGAAAACTGGCACAACAAAACAACCAGCTCCTCAAAGATCTTTTGTGAAAGAAGAACTGCAGATAATTCCGCCAGACACAGTTCCGCTTTAATTAATTTACGGTTCTCCAGTGCCCAATTGCATATGAAAACTCTGGATTAACAAACACCCGTTTTGTGTTTGTTCTATCTAATGACTTCTTTGTTACAACTGTTGTGTTGATCTCATGTAGATTAGATCGCAGTTTTACGTTGTCATGATGAAAAGTCTTATTGCCAAACAATGCTTCTTTGTAGTTGTCATGTGATATGTTTGACTGCACAACGCTGCGAGATATTCCCTTTGCTTTCTTAATGATTTTCTCCTGGCTCGAAATACTGTACATTTTTTACCTTAAACCAACAAACTCCTTGATTACCTTTCCAGATAATTCATCCTTCATCTTTCCTAAAACCTTCTTGTTAGTAATTGAATGCAAAGGCGAATCTTTAGGGTAATCAGATGTATCATACCATCCCGCATGTCCTTTAGCTACTTCCATTTCCATGTCTTTATAGATGTCTTCAGTAGGAATATCTATAACAAAACTGTCTGTATCTGTGTAAAGTACTCTGGACTCAGGATACGAGGGCTTAAAGTAGTCATAAAGAAACTCTAACATCAAAAGCTTTGATAATTCTAAAACAGTAAACCCAATAAATACAGGTTTGTCTAATTTGACTTTCTTTTTTTTCATCATTATGCCAAAAAGCTGATCATGAAATCTTCTAAAGTCCTGATAATTAGGTTTTGAAGTCAGCTTAATTGCTTCATTCTCTCTGGTGACCAATCTGACATCTTTACGCTTGTGCGGATTCTCCATAGTCTTTCCAAAACAGCTGTTGTTCATCAGCTTGAAAAAGTCTTTTTCTGAAGCATCTGTGGATTTGGTTCTGAGATCAGTGTTCTTCATGATGTATGGTTTCATGAACTGTTCTTGATCGAAAGCAATTATACGATGGACAGCTGTTAACTTTAAACCATGTCTTAAATAAAATTGTAGAAGTCTGTAATGACAGACATAATTTTTTTTGCCTCGAAGATTAGGCACAAGTTTAGGTGGCTCTCTTGGATCCATCTTTAGACTTTCTGCTGCTAATGGATAGTCATTATGCAGGTCATGGAGTTCATGAGGATATTCTAAGTCAACTTCTAGAATGAAGCCGCGCTGCTGATCAGGCGTTAAACTGTTCAACCACTTTAATGCCTTTTGATATTATTCGTACCTGTGTACATCTTGAAGTTACGTAACGGAAGTGATTGCGCCATTGCCCAACCATACAGATTGTTTGCGTCTAAATACATGAGATAGTTAGACCTTTTACTCGGATCATAGTCGTCCAAGTATTTGTTGTTTGCTTTACAGTAATGATGCGACGCCATACTAATTCCCCCACGCAACCCGTTTTCAATCATCTGAATCATTGGTAAAACTGACAATAAATCAATCTGTACTCTAGTAAACTTTAAGAAGCATCCAGCTCATCCCGGAGCAGAAATGTAATTCGCAGGATCCAGCTATAATGTTTGCATGCAGTCTTTCTATAATTTCAAAGAGTCCGCCAACAAACATGTATCACCATCAAGAAATGAAGCATGATAGTCTCCAGCTTGTGTCACTCTAACTTCTGCCACGCATCTTGAGCATGCTGTAATCAGAATCACTAATGTCCTTTCCTCTAAGACTTGAAAAGAAACGCGCCTTTTGGGAGGAAGTGTCTCTTTCGGTCAAACCTATCCAACTGTTCATGTACTCATAAGGGTAAACGCCCTTCTATAACGAGAGGTGGGTCAAAAAAAAAATAATATTCTGCCGTTTATTGGGCAGGACTTTAAGGACATAGCCAGCGACTCTAAGAACCCATCATGTTTGCATAGAGTCATTAAAAGACATGTTTATTTAAAGTGCAACACATGTACATTCTGATGACTGTGCATGCATGACCACCTGAAGGCAGCGTCCCCCTGTGCTTTCATTATACGGTAGGGAGTCGTAACCTACGCAAGTTATGAAAGAAGATGGGCAGCCTTCCATGTCTTTGATCAAACTTTAGATTGAAGATTGCATTTACTATTGCTGCTCCTCTGAACTTTCCACTAATGTGATCATGGTCTCTATTTTTGGATTGGCTTCCCCCACTGAAGTTCCTAACCCACAAATCCAACAGTGAGTGGCTGAGTCATAACTGTTCTTGGGTCTTCAAAGGCGTCATCATGATTTCAGATAATTCAGATTATTAGAACAAATCATTACGCCTTGCGCATGCGCTGTAAAAAACTTCTAGCCGCATCTGGTCCACTGTATAATTCTGGCGTGAATGAGCGCCATCCGACCTAACAATAATGAAGGCAAATGAACATAACTGATGATTTACTCAGTAAGACTGTTTCCGAAGGTTTTGTGAGCCTGGCCCTTCATAAGGAACATAACGACTCGAAGTCTCGTAAACTACGTAGGAAATTTGCATCCGTTCCAGTTCTTAAAACTAACTTTACTGCCTTCTGGGGGCGTAATTAGATTGTATTACAGTCAACTGGCCGAAAACAAAATGTTTCTTTATTCGCTTGCGGGCCTTGAGCGGATGGATTCTGTTAAACATTTTCGGCAGAATTCTTGCTTATTGCCCATCTCTTTGAAGCATGCTGCATTAGTTTTTACTCATTGTGCGTATTAATGTGTAATGCGGTAGCCCCCCTGTGAGCTCAGTAGTAAGTCAACAGATTTTTGTTTGGTTGCCTATTGGTGGACTGTTCTGGACACTTTAATCTGGCACCAAATTTGTTTCCTCCCCCATGTGAGATATTAGACCTTATTGGTTTTGTTGACTTCAAACTGATCAATTTGAACTACACTAACATGAAATGGATATACCCCTAAAGTAAGATCATTGATGTAAGGGCGATAGTTAACACTCGTCTCAGCGTTTTTGCGTGCGTAATGCAGCAATTGCGAGAACACACCACATAAAACATTTTGTTGTCTGTATTCTTTATGTGTAGAACTGCTTTTTTTTGCGACTAATGCCTGGAGGTAGTGGAATGTACGCCATTGCCAACAATCGGCACGCATACTAGACTGTTTTAATTCTGATCTCGATGACTATCGTTCGCCTCTGACTCAACCAAAGCCTCTCATTTTGGCTTCCTTCGGCGGCCACATCAAACTGGCGAAGCAGTTGGTCTGCCCAACCGGGTGTTAAGTCATTCTGAGAAAGAATAGTCCCTGTTGTTTAGTCGAGACCCATACTTCTAGATTTCTTCATTTATTGTTACATAGTCGATTAAAACACTATCATTACTGTAACTGGCGGGTTATTGTTAGTTTACCTGGAACTTGAGAATAGCATGAACAACACTTGCCTGTAGACGTTTGTTGGGGTCAATGACTTCTCTAAATCAATATCATTCAGTGCTCCTTGATACAACGCTCTCTCTCAAGCTATTCCTTCCAAACAATCCTCTGGCCTTCATATATTTTATCCATGTTGAGTTTCTTTTCCAACTCAAAATATTATTTAGAATTAAAAAAAAATTCTTTAATCAGAATCAATATCACGTCTTTTTTGCGACTTGGACTCATAAACTAAAGTATAAACCCCTATTTGGTGTTGTTTTATGTGAGCTTTTAGAACAGAGTTTTAATGTTTCGTTTACTTTTTTTAAGCATTCCTTTTTTATCTGCTCGGCTCTGGCTTTGAGATAAAACTGGTCCCTCGCCTTTCTTTGAAGATCAAACTTTGTCTTGTAGTCATCCAAATCGGCCTGTAAACGATTTAATTCTTCATCCGTGATGTTTTGAGTCACCAAGCCGCTTTATTTATTGGTCCAGTTTGACGGCTAAGTTTAGCCGTTAATAGTTGAAGCCATAGCTGTGTGCTTTTGCGAGTCTTAGTTTTTAATTTTTTGCTAGCAGCACCTACAGCTAACGAACACAGGCCGAGAGCTAAATACCAACCGCCTGAGAGGTAAAGCCGCGGTGCGCCTATGCCCGTTGCTAAGAGACCAAACTCGTTCCTGCTGAAGAGCGCTTAAGTCGATGTTCCAGGTATTAACATATGTACAGCATTCAAGGCAGCAGAATACCTTCGTTTGGTTTTGCTGTATTTTGAAAGGTCTTGCTCCTAGTACTTGCTGCATTTGTGTATGGTTGGTTAAACTGAAGTTTTTTATGTTAGGGGTTTCTACTATCTCTTCTTTTGGCGGCGCAGTAGCACATTTGGATAAACCTGAACAGCATGCTTTTTATAAAATAGAAATAATTTAGTAATGGTATTAGCTTTAATCTGTTATTTTCATATTCACTGCGCATCATATATTAAAAATCATAATGTATCATTAAGTGGTTTATCGCTTCTATCATCTTTATCAATTTGAATGTATATTACGTCTCTCCACAGTTTCTCCCGCTTCCATGTAACCGATTATCCTCTGTTGACCTTAGGTCA
Organism: Conus ventricosus; assembly: GCA_018398815.1. Classification (NCBI taxonomy): domain Eukaryota; kingdom Metazoa; phylum Mollusca; class Gastropoda; order Neogastropoda; family Conidae; genus Conus; species Conus ventricosus. The sequence goes on from CM031616.1 coordinate 62,558,067, forward strand.
ATCCATAAACCGTATTTTGTTGTTAAATAATCATCAAGTCTTACACTGTGAAGGTGTAGATCTTTAGCCACAAGGTCAACTGTTGGATTTCTACACCTCCCACCTCCAAACAGTTTTCTTATTTCATCAAAATGCTGATAAGGTTTAAGCCCGCTAGCATAGATTTGGTTAGGACTGCCCTCAATCGAACATTGTACTTTCGTTATTTTTGGATTAAAAAACTTTTCACTTCCTCTTTTGAATGGTTCTTCATCTTCACACAGCAATAAAATACCTTAAGCGTCTTGCTGAGACGCTAAAACTAAAATTCCATATAGTGTCTGCCCTGCTTCTAGGATATGTTGTATGATGAATCACTCTTTCGTAATATATTGCTAATTTTGACTGATAATTGTTGTTCAAATCAGCCTTGCTAAATTAGGGGTGCTAACAACGTCAAACTCTAACGAGATGTCAAAATGCTGTACTTTGCTTCGGTGTCTGATGATTTGATAACCCGTTGTATTCATTAAAAGTTATTCATATGACAATCTGTCTTTTAATGCTCCTTGAAAGTATGGTGCATGCGCTTTTAACAACTCAAAATCTAAGGAATGGAAAAGCGATTTCTAACGCAAATTTACAGCTACAGCTTTTTTGCTGCTTTTAGCATCTGCGGCGAGTGCGGCCACCTATCTAAGCTTTAGTGCTTCTTCATTTTCGATTCCTTGAAACGCAAGATCATCCCTTTCATTCTCGGTTAGTCCATAATCAGAATAGGTTAAAAATATGTCTGCATTGTGTAAAGAAAATATTTCTTGCCCCTCAAGTTTTATAGAAATTTTCTTAACGATTGCCCGCCCCAAATTCTGGACAACTGTCCTGCTTGTGTCTGTTGTTGAAGCGAGTACTAATTTTGAAAGTAAACGCGCAGAGCCTGGCACAATCACGTCATCTGCTCCTAGGTCTGGAAATTTGACAGTAAGAATTTGATCTGCATCAATAGTAGATGGATTATTTGGAACAGTAATAGTCCGTTTATTTCCCTTCACGCCAAAGGTTCTTTCAGTCTTCTATGCGGGTCAAGAATCGAGCCATGTGCTTGTGACATTTTTATAAAGCAAAATAAAAAGTTAATTATTTAAAAACATGGCAGGAATTGAAGATGCAGAAGATTAAAGATGATTTTGATCCTGGAGACGACATGAGTGAAATGATCCCTTTGACACAGCATCGCTCAGCGCTCTCATTGCGGCGTGAATTAACAGAAAGTAAGGCCAAATCATTGTACCAAAGTTTAGGCCAAGAACCTCCCGAATTTATAGACCCTAATGATTTTGAAGTAAAAGATGACCATTTGTTTGTGAAAAACGATCAAGGAGAACTTGTTCAGCTTACAACTAAAAAAGACCCATCAAAGTTTTAGCCGTGGGTTCAATTAGAAATAGACTCCCTACGAGCGTACAAAAAACGCCTTGGCATTGCTAGACCAAAATTAAATAGGGATGCAGTTGCTAAACTTCAAAACACACTGCAAGAACTCCCGACAGATAACCAAATGCAAAACATGGAACTTAAAGAATTAAATCAATCAGCAGGTGAATTAATAAATGTAATAGAAGCAGAATCCAGTTTTTCAGAAGAAACAGCGTTAAAGACTATACACGACTCCCCGCTACCCATGCGAGAACTAACGGCCCTTGATCATGCTTTTGAGAAGCATCAGAGGCGAATTAACAAACAATTTAGCAAAACTAGGTGAACTAGATGAGCATATAAAAAGAAAAAAGAAAAACTCGCTGAGACTGACGACCGCATCGTAGGGCGTGAGATTAAAGAAAGAATAGCCCAAAGACTAAAAGATCTTGAGCAAGAAAGATCAGCAAGACTAGAAGTGCTGACTACTAACCGAGACCTATTACGAACTCAAGTGAATAGAATAAGAGAAACTATCGAAAAAATTTTATATGAAGACACAACGCTAGCAGAACGAATCCGAACACTGTTTAGAGAGCAAGGAGTCACATTAGCAAGCGTTAAACAGCCTTAGGATTTGCAATAAGCACACTGGTGTTGGCTATTACAGGCGGCGGTGGTGGTCAAAGTCCAGTGCCTCCATCACCATCACCTCCATCTCCGCCTGATAAATCATGGGTAAAAAAACAGCTTGATCATCTTGCGGGGTTTTTTAAAAAAATTAGCTAGTAAAGCCGTGAACGCTTTACCAGGGAAAATTGGGGAGTATTGTCAGCTGGCTTTTGTCTACTGCAAGCAAAGTAGTTGGCTTTATGGCTGAGCACTTATGGTCATTAGTTCTTGTACATGTTGGTTACTATTTAGTAAGATAAAGACCAAGTAATCCTATGCCAGTTTAATCCAAGAACAAGCGCTGTCTTTTCATATTCATGGTCATCGCGAACAGAGTCCGCGACTTTGCTGAGTCTTCAATGACTTTGGGGGTTTGGACTTCGGAATTAGATGACTTTTAAACTTGGGCGTTTTTTTTTATTTTTTGAATATTACGCCAGAATTTAAACGTTTTTTTTTTCCC
>CM031616.1:62568899-62571399 GCA_018398815.1 Conus ventricosus
CGAAGCGACGATTCTCGATCGGGCAATCAACACGTTCGATGTTTAACGCTCTTTCGTTACATAGAACACTAATAAATTCCTCTTCTGTCTACCCGATGTTTCGTGGTCACCACTCATTAGGTTACACCACTGTCGGACTATCTCAGTATCGACGGTGCGCGAGGACAGACCAGTCTACGTCGATTCTCAAAACAGCAGAGAAAACTTATTTCATGCGCCTATTCTTGTTGCTGTTTTCTTGTTCTCTCTAATTTGATCTTTTCATTGCACTGCCGCTGCCGATTCCAGCATGAAACATACCATTGGAATCGTTACATGTCCAGGAATGCTTCTACACGGTCATGAAGATCTTAAAAGCCTAATTAACACTGTAATTAGGCAATTAGCGCAGAGACGTGGTATTGTCCGTCCGACCTCGCCGTGAGCGATCACTCATCCCTCAAGATTCTTTCTTCTTAGTTTTAAAAGTATATCGACACTTAGCCCTACACGCCTGATGTTTAACTTTGTTCCCCACCATAGGAAACCTAGCAAAAAGTCTTTGAGCACCTTTTCTCTTACCCTTCAGAGTTTTGCACTCTTTATCATACCAAGGGGTCTTAACATCATTTGGTTTATCACGGGACTTCGGAATAGCTTCCTTAGCACTCTCTACTATCACTATAGTGAACTGTAAAACAGGATCATCATAACTCCGCAACAGATTCATAGGCAGTCTACTTAAAATCTGTTGCTGATAAAGACTCCAATCTGCAGAGCGAAACTTCCATGTTTCCCGAGGGGACTCCTGCATTTGCTTCGTAAAAGAAATAAAAACCGGAAAGTGATCACTCCCGCTTAGGTCCGTATGAACCTGCCATTCTAAGTCCAAAAATAAGGAAGGGTCACAAATGGACAAATCCAAGTGAGTCAAAGAACCAGAAGGAGAACAAAGGTCGGTGAGCCTGAATTCAAAAGACAGAGATCATGATCCGATATAAAATCTTCAAGAACTTTCCCTTGAGAATTGGTGCAGTTACTTCCCCACTGTGGAGAATGGCCATTCAAGTCACCCAATAAAAGAAATGGGCTAGGGAGCTGAGAAATTAAACCATCCAACTGACTCTTTGAAATCACAGAAGATGGAGATAAATACAAACAACATATCGTAACGACCTTGTTTAACGAGATACGAGCTGCCACTGCCTCCATATCCGTCTGAAGTGGAATTTCTGTATGGAGTACCGAATTATGAATATAAAGAGAAACGCCTCTCCTTGAAAAGTCTGCAGAAGCTGGCTTGAGTAAGCAGGAGAAACCAGGGTTTCCTGAAGAGCAATTACCGAAGATCTATACTCTGTCAATAATAGCTCAAGGTCCCGACAATTTGCTTTAACTCCCCTCATGTTCCACTGGAGTATGTCCATGTTAGGTTGTTAAAAGAATATCTATCATCCCTCTTCTCCAGAAACTTCACTGTCCACCAAAGAACTAAAACGGTTCTTCAAGACAAGATCAGAAGCCGATGCTCCTGATAAATTTCTAAGTTGTTTGTTGCCATGCTTGGAATTTGCTCTTACTGGACTGAAACCTGCTCCACCAAATACCTGACTTCGAGATTTTCCCTTAGGAGGGTCTGGAGTCCGAAAAGGACGCTCCTCACTGCGTGCCCGTCCCGCACTGCTGCCACTGGCCTGCGAGCGAGGGGACATCTCCTTCCTCCGATCCCTCACCCCTGACCTCTGATCCACAGCACCCTGCACAACCGAAACACCTCCTCCCTCACCAGCAGGGACTGAAGCCTGTTGTACACTGCCGGACGTAACATCATTGCATTTCTGAGACAAAACCTCCACCGACCGTTCAAGCACGGTAAGCCGATCCAAAACCGATGACAACATTTCTGTCAATTTCTTCTCTAGAGCAGTGAATGGAGCTGCTCCCAGATGATCACCCGATGACCGGTTCGCAGAATTGTTAACCACCTTCTGTGCATAAGTAGCAGCCGAAGGAGTCCTGGCCTCCACTAACCTTCTAGCCTCAAGAATAGGAACATTTCCTCTCAATCTTTACTTTCTGAATCTCGCATTCCTTTTTCCACACTGGACAACTTTTTAATTTGCTGAATGATCACCCTTACAATTGACACAGTATACAGCGTTTGTACAAGACCCATCATGCTTCTTCTGACCACAGTCACGACAGATCTCCTGACCCCGACAGGCTCGACTGGAATGCCCAAAGCGTTGACACTTGAAACACCGCAAAGGAGATGGTACAAAAGGTGTAACTTTCACTCGGACATAGCATAGCAAAAGTCAAGAATAGCGTGTTAGTTTCAATTACGTCACTTCCTTTAGAGATTTTAACTCTATGGACCTGCAGAACACCCTGACTTTCCATCTCAGTCCGGATTTCTGATTCAGCAACTCCAGCCAAATCAGCACATCTAATTACCCCTTTCGAATAGTTGAGAAAGGGGTGAATGGAAACCTTAACTGTGATCTGCATAAGTTGAGAA
>CM031616.1:62576399-62578899 GCA_018398815.1 Conus ventricosus
TGAATGATTTTATTTTATGCCAAAAAGACTTTGAATTTGTATCCTCACAGGCTTCATTTATTTCCCTCAAAACACGTGTGTTGTGATCACTTTGTTTTATTTTACACAAGTGTTTTTAAAATCAGCTTTTGAATCAAGATAACCGTACAGATCCTCGTCGGAATTTGTCTTTCTAAATATATTTAACTTGGAATATTTCGTTTGTTTCGTCACTTCGCATTCTTCATCCCACCATGGTGGTTGTGCACGTGAGTTTCGTACAGTCTGTTTTGACCCAGTGCCTGAGCGTGACCTCATTTTACTAGCCGCGGTTTGCACGAAAGAAAGGAAAACATTCAACCCCTCATCTACCCCGGTCTGCAATGCCGACGTGAAACTATGAAAATAGAAATCAGCATTTTCATTCATGAAGTCCGTGAAGTTATCTGTATGTTGTTCTTTCCACATAAACCTGACGCCGTCTTCAAGGTTGATGTCATCCTCCCCCCTCCCTTCACCATTAATTTCACAACAAAAGGACGTTATAACAGGGAAGTGGTCAGACTCGGTGCGATTTTCAATATACATATCTGCAACTATATCAAACACAGGAGTAGAGCATATACAATAGTCAACAATACTTTTGCCACGATTTGCCACGCATGTGATTTCTCCTTCACTGTCGCCCGAGGTTCTGCCGTTTAGAATGTATATACCATAATCTCTGCAGAGTTCAATTAATCTGTGCCCATAATTATTAGTCCCTTTGTCTTTGGATTTCCGAACGGAATGTGGCATATCAATTAGAAATTCATCTAAGACGTGTAAAAAATCTACATGTTCACTTTCATTATCAGGATCAGTGTCAGAGAGCCCATATGTACGGGCGTTAAAGTCACCACACAGAAACCAGGGTAAGTCCGGATATTGTCTGGCAATTTCAGTAAGATGATTATCCAATATATCAATACCACTCGTGGTCAAATCGTCATACACCACTGAATGCTCTGGGGCAATATACACAAAGGCTGCTAGAAAATCAAAAGCAGAATTTAACACTGATTTGTCCACCTTTAGAAACACACCGTCTTCAGCCGCTGCTGCCAACTGTTCTGTCTTTAGCGCTATTGAATTGTGAACACACACAGACACTCCACCTTTCTGTCTCTCTGTACGTGGCGAAAAATAAACATGAAAGTCAGGAAATGCACATTCTATATCTTCTTTTTTACAAGACCAAATTTCTGAAAAAGCAAAAATTTTAAACTGCTCACAAAAACATTTAAACGACATATTTTTCAATTTTGTTGACAAGCCTTGAATGTTCCAAACCATGATCTTGAACAAATCAGATTTGACACTGTCATTTACTGAATTAGATGTGGCAGGAGGGACAAAGAAAGGTAAGATGGGGTGTGCTGGGGCATAAAATGAAGCATCCACCTTTCCGATGACCACCTTTGACCGTGACGATGTGGCTGCCCTGGTTGAATCACGATTGGGTCGGCCTACACTTCATCTGACTCCTTGTCGTTCCACAAGTTTGTCAGTGGCAGGATCGTACACATGCGACTTGCCCTCTATCACCAGAGCGTCAAAACGCAGGAACGCGCGCTTCCCCGCCTGTTTGGCCTCTTTCAGGAACGGCAGCAGTCTTCGGCGTTTCTCTCTCACCCTGGGGCTGAAGTCCTCGGTGATGGAGACATCAGAGCGCCTGTCTTTCATTTTTTCTGCTTTCAGTCAGGATGGATTCTTTCTCTTTGAATTTCTCAAAAGAAACACATAATGGGGTGGGGTGTCTTTCCTCCTCTCAGTCGGTGGGCACGTTCGATTTCCACATCGTCCCTCCCTAATTTCTCCTTCAGCACAGACTTGACGGCGTTTTCACAGTCCTCCCAGGTCTCAGTCCCTTCCCCACGGCGGGGATACCATGGAAGATGAGGTTTTTTTTCTGCTCCGTCCCTCCAGGTCGTCTAGTTTTGACTCTAGCCGTTCCACTTTTTCTTTAAGTTCTTTGTTTTCTTTCATTACATCGGCTATGTCTGTCTGAATGTTGTCCATTTGTTCTTGTGTAGATGCATGCATGCTGTCCATTTTCTGATCCATTCTGTTCAGCATATTCACAACATCGGCAATGGTCGGCTCTGAATCGGAAGAAGTGTTCCGTTTGTTACCCCTACCAGGGGACTGTGTATGGTTACCTGTCAGAGACGACTGTTTTGAATTTTTTGAAGGTGGGGGTCCTGGGTTCAGTTCAACGTCGCCACATTGAAGCAGAAAGGCGACCAAAAACACAAGTGCCACTGCCATTGCCTCACGACAACCGACACGCATCACACCAAGTCTCATGGCGGCCTTCTCCTGTGCGCGCCGGCACATGAATTTTTGAAAAGTCCAGTAAAACGAGCCACAAATGGCTCGGAAGCACAAGGGACTGCTTGGCATGTTTTTGAAGATTGATTACTACATTACCACTTTATCTTTTCTTGCGTGCTGTAAGGTTGTATCCATTTTACTTCAC
>CM031616.1:62586399-62606983 GCA_018398815.1 Conus ventricosus
TCTAGCCTATGTCAATTGGCCTGACACAGCCTTAAGCCAAGGCAGAAACATCGTCTAATTAGCGGGCATTATGACCTCAATTCTTTCCCATCCCTCCTTCACCTGTACACAACATGGTAGGGAAAGGACACAATACTACCATTCACTGTACGCCACCCGCCACTAGAAACAGTCCTCAGAAATGATTCAGCCTAAGCGGTCCAGCAAGCGAGCGAGCGATCCTGACTCTCTCAAGAGAGAGAGAGAGAGAGAGAGAGAGAGAGAGAGAGACAGAGAGACAGAGAGAGAGAGTGGGGGGATGATGAGGGGGGGGGGGGGAGGAGAGAAGGTGCGAAGGACGTGAAGAGGGAAGGGAAGAGGAGGAAAGGGGTAGGGTGGGGTAGACAGAGAACTTCGATAAGCCACTCATTATTGTGCAGGGTAATAATAGCGTGTGCACAATAATGAAGGCGTTCTTGGTCTTCAGACGATTAGAACACGACCACACTCGGGCGATACAGGGAAATGGGGGTGGGTAGGAGCGTGAACCACGAGAGCATCGTCCAGTCCCACTACTCACCCCACCCCACCTGCTATCTGTGCTTTACCACGCTTGTGCAATGCACACACGCATGCTACACAAATAACTGCAACGTTACTCATACTCTGGCAGGCTGGGAAAATAGTGAAACGGGTAGGCACTCCCACCTATTCTCCTTTCTTTGTCAGTGGTGTTTGTGTGTGTTGTGGTGTGTGTGTGTGTGTGTGTGTGTGTGTGTGTGTGTGTGTGTGTGTTGTGAGATAGAGAGAGTGAGTGTGTGTGTGTGTGTGTGTGTGTGTGCTGTGTGTGTGTGTGTGAGTGTGTGTGTTTGTGGGTGTGTGGCTGTAGTGTGTGGTGTGTGTGTGTGTGTGTGTGTGTGTGGTGTGTGTGTGTGTGAGAGACAGAGAGCGAGAGAGAGAGATGAGAGAGAGCGCGCGCCCTGCCCTGAAATGTAAAAGGATCATGCCATTGGCCCATATCATGGCGTGTCAACATGACCTTGCGAGGTCTTATCAGGTTACAAATAAGTATATGCAAATTGTTTAACAATTTACAATCAAATTTTTGGATTTAATTCGCTATAATTATGAGTGACGTTATTGAAGCGTAACATAACAACAGAACATGATAATTGTGAGTAATGAAGAAGGAAGAAGAGAAGAAGAGATGGAAAGAAGAAGAAGAAGAAGAAGAAGAAGAAGTCGACGACTAGTAATCATCCTCATCTTTGTCATTATCATCTCTTTCATCAGCATTCATCATCATCATCTTCCTCATCATCAGCACAAAATACAAACTATATAGCTTACTTCCACTTTACCACCCACCCGTCTACTACTGCCACTCCATAGCATTACTACTATTACAACCACCAGTGCCATATATGCATATACACTGCGTTAACTGTGATATTTGTGATATGACTCTACTGATAGAAGCATTATAGCCTTAGAATCCAGCCATCAAATTTGTTTCAGTAAGTCATATTAATTTGTGTATTTTTTGAATGCTTTTTCAAGGCACATAGACATCCTTGTATTTAGTGAATTTTTTTCAGGATTGAAAGGAGCATCGTATAAGTTTGAACAAATATGGCTGACTCTAAATATTTAGAAGGAATATACTGTTGCCTTAGGTCGTTATATAAAGGGGCATTGTAAAACAAAGTGCAACTTCATTCTCAGATTAGGTCACTACAAAAGGACAAGAAAGATCATTTCATTCAAATTTCGTCGAAAACGAAACTTGTGTACTTGTAGTGGAGAATACTCCAAGTTTATCTAATCAACTTATTCTGGCCTTCAAGTGAATTACATTAATCAGATAAGAGATAGTGCTAATTCTCTCTAACGTTCTAAAGAATGAATAACGATTCACTTTGGCAATGTGTCTGTGGACCACTGCTGGTTTATAATTCGTTGATAATGGTAGTTTGTAGTGAACAGATAAATATTTTTATGTTTCCCACTCCTTGATTTTTCCCATACCTCGCAAAACCCTGTTATATAATGGAAAAAAAATATTGTAGAAGCCCATGTTGTGTTGATTATTATTATTGATAATGTAGCACATTTGATAGCTTTGGATGGGGAAACAATGACTGGGCATTTGCAGATTCTTACAGAAATTTTAATAGTCCGGATTGGAAATTGACTTGGCAATGGATTATAACGTACAGCTCCCCATAATCATCAAATTGTGTTCTTACGACTAACGTTTTAGGAATCTTTGCACTGCAAAGAGATGACATTTTCAAATATCAAACAGTGCTCGTGTTAGACCCCACAGCTCCAGCACCATATACTAGTATGGGCTGGTTCTGGGTATCAAAACGCTTGAAAAATATAACTGGGGACTTTTCACTAGAGGACCATAGATGCCTGAGAATTTGTACTCACTTTGCGTTTATCCTTGCTAGCCAATATCATTTTAAATGGTTGTGTTTTAAGGACAATACTTGTAGAAAGAATAATTCCTAGGTATCTGTTACATATTCACACAGTCATCTTGGAATACCCATTACAACAATTGCCTCTTTATCTGATGGATAGCCACCCATTTCTAAATACACTACATTTGATTTATCTTGTTAAAGTTAAACCAAGCTTTATTGCGTATCGTGTAGTATTAACTTGATTTGAAGCCCAACAACAGAGTCGGAGAATAAATTATGTCATCTGCAAACATCAAAATAACAAGTTTTTAGAAATCTGGTAAGAGCTGAAGCACGTGGTTCCCTTGACTAATTATTCTTTGCTTAACTCATTAATGAATATGGAGACAGACTGGACTGCAAATTTTTCCCATTTCCTTTAACCCAATTGGACAGCTGAATGCTTCTACCTTAATCTGTTGCAATTCTTCACCTCTGCTTTGACTACATTCTACATGTAATTAAGCTCGATACATTTTCCCAACAATTCCTTTTTTTCTTCCAAAAACAGACATAAATTATGACGTATACGAGTCAAATGCTTTCTAAAAGTCATTATAATTGCAACATATAGTTTCTTATGCAATAATAATTGTTTTTGAATGAAAGAATATAATGTAAATATAGGGTCAATTGCTAACTATATTTTTTCCCTTAAGCCAGCTTGACCCAATCATTGATAACGTTATTTTTCCTCTATCCACTTTGTAAACTAGCGTTTTGTATATGCTCGTAATTTTGCTGCAGATGTTCAATAGGGCTATTCACTATAGTTATCAGGTTAACTAGTGTCACCCTTTTTAAAATGAGTGGTTGTATTGTTGCTCTGTCCACAGGAAAGGATAATTCCCGAAGCCTATATGACATTGAATAAAATAACTAAGAAGGGAAGCATTAGCACAGATCGAATTTTTAAATATTGCCCAATATTCCATCGGACCCTGCTGCTTTTCCTATCGTCAAGGAGCGGACAGCTGCGTACACTTCAGCTTCAGTGTTTTCGCATTCAAGAGTCTCGGTGTTGAAGTGATCTTAAAGCATTCACTCTTGCTGGGACTCGTTTTCATTGTTAGCGTTTCTACATTGTCTATATTTACATCAGACCGATTACGTCACAAAATGGTTTGTTACCAGTATTCTCACGAAATAGATTTGTAGCAGGTTTCTTATACATTACAGGAAAAGGATTAATTTTTATTCCAAAAGCCTGAAGAGTTGTTTAATATTTTCATTGAGAGATTCTTAAACGTTCTTGACGATGTTGTTTTCGTTTATATTCTAATAACCTTTTGTAATTCTACGTTTTTGGTTGTAATCTGCCCTTAACCTCTCTTATTGTCACCATTTCATATTGTCTATGTTCCTTTTTTCGATATCCGTATTTGTACGAAACACAATTTAACTGTCGCAGATCGTGTCTGAGCTTTTCTGTGACTGCCGACATTCTTTGTCAACCATACATTTGATTTTTTCTTTACAACTACAAAGTTTTCTTCATACTTGGATACCAGAAAGTAACGCCTCATAAAATGTCAACGGCTTTGTTACGTCCTTCGTGAACACAAGAGTTTTTGCATTTTCCAAGCGGAGCTTGAAATGTCTGATTCAAGTTTTCTCTAAACTCTGCAATTTTACTTTCATCCAAATTAAATTTCACGCAAATGCGTACGTTTTTTCTGGTAAAGTATCAATTAGTGGAGCTGCTAAATTGTGACTTCCATATGACTTCTACAGGCATAGGTTTTGACTTTATTCTTGGTCTGACAATGTAAAGATACACAGGTGACTAATTAATCGTTTTGACATTATGGCATAGTCAACAATGTACATCCTGTCGGAGAAAGAAATGTATGTGAAGCTGCCAAGATCATATCGCCTTTTAACGGCCCTTCAAAATGGATAACTCAAAACAATCACATAACATTCAACAAAATACATACCAATTAATTTTAAACAGTATCTTTAGGACGTGCGAAAGACGCTTGATCATCACCCCTTCCAAAGGCGCAGCGTCTTGTCCCCTTCATCATCCTCTCCGCAAAATGTTCTGTCCCCAGTTAGTGCGTTGAAATCTGATCAAGGATACACTGTTCTAAGGGGCCACGCCATTGATGGTAGTTAGTTAGTTAGTTTGTGTTTATAGGGTCCAGCGGACTACTAGGAGCCAAATCAGGACCTCAGCTATCATATCTAAGTCTCTAGATACAAATACCCACACTAGTATTAACTATCATATCTAAGTCTCTAATACAAATACCCACACTAGTATTAACACATCGTTTAAAATTTATGAGGACAAAAAAACAATTATCTGTTCAACTCCGGCGACACCTGTATACATTTTTAAAAAACACTATATTTTATAAAATAAGTTTACCTCTTTCAAAAAAAAAAAAATAAGATCTACTGAAATCTCACGAAAAAGAACGATAAATCACTGGTGGAAAAGAATTTCTCTGATACACATCAAATCAGCACATTCTGTAAAAAATGATCAACACTAAACAAGCTGTCACACGCAACACACCATGGGGGGTCTTCCCTTCTGAATATCCAACTGTGCGTTATATAGCTGTGCCCAATATGTAACCGGGTGACAAAACGATTCCTCTTTACGGTTACATACCACCGAGGGGAAAGGATTGGTTAAATCTGGGAAATCTTAAACAATTTATTATGAATTTGATTACACCATTCATTCTGCCACAGTTCCGACAATACAAACTAGATTTATGACGTAGATCAGAGTGAGGACCAAACTGCATAGGCCTCCTGGAAAGACTTGCACCGAGAGCTTGTTTGGCTGCTTTGCCCACCACTGAGTTACCATAGATTCCCATGTGGCTGGGGACCCACAAGAAAACTATATGCTTTCCCGAAGAGACAAGCTGAGTATGAAGATCATGAATATCAGCCAAAAACTGGATGTGACACTTCTCTTGTCGAATAAAGCTGACAATGCCGACAATGAATCCGATAAAATAAGGAAATCCATTCTGATCTGACCGGACACCGCACTAAGGGCCAGATGTAAAGCCTTCAGTTCAGCAGTTATAAACAGACGACCAATCCCGCAATCTTAACAAAGTAGGCTCCTGAAAATTGTTATCACACACAATGGCAGCTGCAGCCCTCTCACCTTTTTTTAAAAACCATCAGTAAAAATCTTGATAAAATCTTTATAAAAGTTCACATTGCCAAGATAAAGTTGTTTATATGCAGCATCGAGGTGACCTCTTTCAAAATTTGAGTTAAATATAAATTAATCTCTGGATTGGCGACTTTCCAAGGAGGAAAATCAGTCTGTAATGGACCGTCATAAACAGCATCAAGATCAATGCCAGCTGCCCGAAAGTGGGGCAAAATACGAATACCTAATGGAGGAATCTCATTTGGCTTTAAGTCATATTTGGCTCTAAAAGGCGAGTTCAAAACAATATCATAGGCAGGGTTTTCTGGATTAGCCCTCAGTTTCAGGTAGTAATTCATGGAAAGACGCAACCTCCTTAGCTCCAGAGGGGGTTCACCAGATTCAACATGCAAACTCTCTTTTGGAGATGTGCGAAGTGCTCCCAGAGCAATCCGCTGTCCTTGATGATGAATTGGATCAAGAGCTTTGAGGTAAGACTTTCGTGCAGAACCATATACCACACACCATAATCTAGCTTTGGTCTCACCAAAGCCGATACAATCGCAACAAAGTTCGCTTGTCTGCACCCAATCAGTGTGACTAATAACCTTCAAAACATTCAAACCTGACTGACAAGATTGTTTAATGTACTTAATGTGAGGCAAAAAAGAAAAGCTTATTATCAAAAATAACCCCCAAACATTTCACTTGTTTGGAAACTTTAATTACCTGCCCATTGAGACTGATACCCGGTTTTAAGACCTGAGATCTTTTCCTATGGAAATGAATACACTCTGTCTTAGTAGCTGAAAACTTAAATCCATTTTTCAGAAAACCCATGCTGAAACGATTAACACACAACTGAAGTGACGTTCAGCTGCAGCCAAAGTTTTCCCCTTGGCAGAGATGGAGAAGTCATCAACAAATAATGACTTATCAATTCCAGACTTTACTGACTGGACGATGTTATTAATCTTCAGATTGAACAGAAGTGGAGAAAGGATGCTACCTTGAGGGACACCCATCTCCTGCTCAAAGGATCCGAAAAGGTCGAATGAAGTCTAACACTGAAATGCCTGTTAGACAAAAAATTAGCAATAAACATTGGTAAATTACCTTTAAAATCAAGTGCCTTCAAGTCCTGAAGAATTCCGTGCCTCCATGTTGTGTCATAAGCTTTTTCTAAATCAAAAAGAATAGAAACTACATGTTCTCCATTAATCAAAAGCATTCCTGATAAAAGACTCATATCGAACCAAGTGATCAGCAGTACTGCGGTTGTTCCGAAATCCACACTGGGAAACATCTAAGGCCCCAGACATTCTAACTGCCATACCAATCGAGAATATACCATTCTCTCCATAGTTTTACATAAGCAACTACTGAGAGCTATAGGACGATAGTTGTTAGGAACCGAATGATCTCTGCCTGGTTTAGGAATAGGGATAACAACCGCCTCTCTCCAAGAAGGTGGAAAATACCCCGAACACCAAACATGATTAAACAGGGACAACAACACATTTAAACCCTCAGCTGGCAAATGTTGAATAAATTGATAATAAATGTCATCTGGTCCAGGAGCTGAGTTGTTGGCTTTCAAAATGGCGTCCTTTAACTCATCCATGCTGAAAACGCAGTTGTAATCCTCAGTACTATCTGGCTCGAAGGAACAAGATTTTGACTCCGCTGATCTTTTGATACGCTGGAATTCCTTGCAATAATGATCAGCTGACGAATTTTGATGGATAGTAGCAGCTAACAAGTTAGCAACCTCTTTTTATTAGTAATAATCGATCCATATCCTTGCAAACATTTTATAACTGATGTAGCCGACTTTCCCTTAATCTTACGGATTAGTTTCCAGATTTTCCTTGAATTGACCTTAAAGGACGATTTGAACAGAAATTTTTCCAAGATTCTTTTTCTTAGTTTTAAACGTATATCGACACTTAGCCCTACACGCCTGATGTTTAACTTTGTTCCCCACCATAGGAAACCTAGTAAAAAGTCTTTGAGCACCTTTTCTCTTACCCTTCAAAGTTTTGCACTCTTTATCATACCAAGGGGTCTTAACATCATTTGGTTTATCACGGGACTTGGGAATAGTTTTCCTTAGCACTCTCTACTATCACTTTAGTGAACTGTAAACAGGATCATCATAACTCCGCAACAGATTCATTGGCAGTCTACTTAAAATCTGTTGCTGATAAAGACTCCAATCTGCAGAGCGAAACTTCCATGTTTCCCGGGGGGACTCCTGCATTTGCTTCGTAAAAGAAATAAAAACCGGAAAGTGATCACTCCGGCTTAGGTCCGTATGAACCTGCCATTCTAAGTCCAAAAATAAGGAAGGGTCACAAATGGACAAATCCAAGTGAGTCAAAGAACCAGAAGGAGAACAAAAGGTTGGTGAGCCTGAATTCAAAAGACAGAGATCATGGTCCGATATAAAATCTTCAAGAACTTTCCCTTGAGAATTTGTGCGGTTACTTCCCCACTGTGGAGAATGACCATTCAAGTCACCCAAAAAAAGAAATGGGCTAGGGAGTGAGAAATTAAACCATCCAACTGACTCTTCGAAATCACAAAAGATGGAGATAAATACAAACAACATATCGTAACAACCTTGTTTAACGAGATACGAGCTGCCACTGCCTCCATATCCGTCTGAAGTGGAATTTCTGTATGTAGTACCGAATTATGAATATAAAGAGAAACGCCTCTCCGTGAAAAGTCTGCAGAAGTGGCTTGAGTAAGCTGGAGAAACCAGGAATCTCATGCTTCTTACTTGCAGTTAGAAGGGTTTCCTGAAGAGCAATTACCAAAGATCTTACTCTGTCAATAATAGCTCAAGGTCTCGACAATTTGCTTTAACTCCCCTTATGTTCCACTGGAGTATGTCCATGTTAGGTTGTTAAAAGAATATCTATCATCCCTCTTCTCCAGAAACTTCACTGTCCACCAAAGAACTAAAACGGTTCTTCAGGACAAGATCAGAAGCCGATGCACCTGATAAATTTCTAAGTTGTTTGTTGCCATGCTTGGAAATTTGCTCTTACTGGACTGAAACCTGCTGCACCAAATACCTGACTTCGAGATTTTCCTTAGGAGGGTCTGGAGTCCGAAAAGGACGCTCCTCACTGCGTGCCCGTCCGCATGCTGCCATTGGCCTGCGAGCGAGGGGACATCTCCTTCCTCCGGTCCCTCACCCTGGCCTCTGATCCACAGCACCCTGCACAACCGAAACACCTCCTCCCTCACCAGCAGGGACCGAAGCCTGTTGTACACTGCCGGATGTAACACCATTGCATTTCTGAGACAAAACCTCCACCGACCGTTCAAGCACGGTAAGCCGATCCAAAACCGATGACAACATTTTCTGTCAATTTCTTCTCTAGAGTAGTGAATGGAGTGCTCCTAGATTATCACCCGATGACCGGTTCGCAGAATCGTTAACCCAAACCTTCTGTGCATAAGTAGCACCCAAAGGGAGCGGTGACCTCCACTAACCTTCTAGCCTCCGGAAAGGAACATTTCCTCTCAATCTTTACTTTCTCAATCTCGCATTCCTTTTTCCACACTGGACAACTTTTTGAATTTGCTGAATGATCACCCTTACAATTGACGCAGAACACAGCATTTGTACAAGACCCATCATGCTTCTTCTGACCACAGTCACGGCAGATCTCCTGACCCCGACAGGTCGATGGAATGCCCAAAGCGTTGACACTTGAAACATCGCAAAGGAGATGGTACAAAAGGTGTAACTTTCACACGAACATAACCCACTTTGACAAACTCCGGGGAGATGGCATAGCAAAAGTCAAGAATAGCATGTTAGTTTCAATTACGTTACTTCCTTTAGAGATTTTGACTCTATGGCCCTGTAAACACACCCTGACTTTCCATCTCAGTCCGAATTTCTGATTCAGCAAGTCCAGCTAGATCAGCACATCTAATTACCCTTTCGAATAGTTGAGAAAGGGGTGAATAGAAACCTTAACTGTGATCTGCATTTAAATTGAGAAAACCCTCTCTTTTCAACAACAATCGAGACGCCGCTTCTGTCGCACAATTGACAAGATACTACCTGATCTGAGTTTTTGATCATTTTGAATCCTGTGGAAGAAACTCCCTCAAACCACTTACAAATGGCAAAGGGAGAAATCCGATCTATGGATTCTTTTGGGTCTTTGGCTTCCACCAAAAGGAAGCTTGGCCATGTGTTTTGGATACCCTTTCTCTTTGCCACCTCTCTTATTTCCTCATCTGAGTCTGAATCTCTACTTTCTCTCTGTCGTTTGGAATGACTGCTTTGATTACTCATAGGGTGTAGGCTCAATGACGGCAGGAATTTGACAGTCACCCTAGGAGAGCTGCCGTGCTAGGGAAGGGGACAATGGATGGCCCCACGAAGGACATGTGAAGATGAACTCGCAGGGCGTCCCTCTGCCTGATACCGTCCTCAAAACCAGACAGGACTGCTGTAGCGACTCATAACGCAGAGCCATTCATCTCTCGGCCAGTGTCAGCACCTTAGATTGCGGGTGACTTAGGGCCACCACTCCGATAGATCTCAGAAAAGAAGCATTGAAAAGGAAGACTGGAATAATAGATGGAAGAACAGATGAAGAACCGGGAAGGAAGAAACAAGACGACATAGAGGCTGCAGGTGATGTGGGGAGACTTTATGGGTAAAAAGAGATAGTGAAAGACATGGTAGACAGAACAATAGGAAAGACAAGAAAAAGGGTTGGGCACAGGTTGGTCAAGAAAAACCCCCGCCCTGAGAAGGCCGGCCCATGGGGGCGACTGGAGTGATGATTGGGTTCATCACAGTGAATTTTCTCTGTCAGTCTTGTCTGTTTGCTATTTTAATTGAGTCTAGTTAGTTTGTTTTTGTTTTGTCTGCGTGTAACTGGAGCTTTAGGGGGTGATGGATTAGTGGTTTCATTGACATGAGTTACACTAGTGTTCTTCACTTTGGGTTTGGGATGTCCAGGAACAGGAAAAACACCAGCATTGATGCCTGACACTGGCCCGTTATCCCGGGGATTTCTCACAGCATGGATAAACAGGACTGTCAAGCTGGGTTCTATGTGGCTGTCTACTGAGGAATCGGCACGAGACAGGTGTTACCTGGTGTCTGGCTTTCCACGTCACTGGGTATGGCAGGGTGAACAGGGGACTGCTTCTCATCGTTAGGCACTGGGTTAAGACCAAGAATGATTTCTTGGGGACGCTGCATTGGATCAGATCGTATAGGAAGGCATGTAGTCAAAAGGCTGGAAGACATAGGGTTGGGGTTTGGCTGGGGGTGCGTTAAAACGGAAAAAATTGTTACCATGTGGTGTTGTGTTAGAAGGAGCTGCTGCATTGCCTGAAGGAATTACTCCTGTTGCCTTGGGAATTGTGGAGTCTGGGCAATCAGGTTCTTTGTCAGGAATCTGCAGATCATTTCTTTCATCTGATATGGACACAGTCTCGTCCCCATCTGTCTATCGCTGTCTTGGTACGTGGTTGACGTTGGGGTTGTGGCAGTTCGGAATTAGTGTTGGTAGGGGAAAAAGAGTTTCCCTGAGATATTGTGGTGCTCATCATGAAGCTGGACGCACTAGGCTTAGAGTCTGGATGCTCGAACGTGGTCCCTGCTTTTAGATTTGGCAGTGTTTGGGCGTCCTTGTTTGTGGTTGGTTTAAAGGCCGGGAACGATCTCATATCTGCTGTCCAGGGGAGACTACTTGAGTTTTTACTGGGAGGTTGCTGTATCTGGGTGCGATGAAAGTTGAGCTCTGGGATGGCGGCATAGAATCACGGCGATTTGATGGCTCACAGTATCCTTCGGAGGGGGTGGCTGGCCACAATCAATTGTGTCAAACAGATTTGTATTGGTCTGTGTTGACTCTCTGTGGTCCATAGTTCTCAATCTGCTGTTCTTAGCACGATGTCGCAAAATCTTTCTGTTGTATACAAGGCGTCCTTTCTGTACATAAACATGTCTTCCCACATTTCTCTCATCCCTCACAATCTGAATTTGACGGTCAGTAAGGTCAGACACGATACGGATTCCTTCACAACTCGCCAAATCTCTTCTACTTCTCTGGCCCTCAGGATCGTAAGCTTATTTCGCCAGCTGAAGAGTCGGGCAATGATAGGACGAAAGTATCTGTGATTTCTGTTTCTCTGGCCGAAACGATGTGCATTGTCCACATCGTCTTCAGACCATTTTTTTTTATGGGAAAGTATCTGTTGAACATTTGAACCACTTCCGTCAAACACTCTGGTCGTTCTCGTTTTCGCTCTCCAGAACATTGAAGAACCTGGGTTATTTCAACATGAGAAGGATTCAACTTGTCAATTTGGTTCTCCAACTTTTGTGCAGCGTCTGTGAACCAGTCTTTCAAACGCAGTCAACTCCTGCATTGTTCATTAAGGGCTGTGAGCGGATTAGAAAGGTGGTGCATTTCCTCCCTCAGTTGGGCATTTTCTCTTTGAAAAACGTCGCACAATGACTGTAAATTTATCTACTCCATTCCCAGCCACAGAAGGAGGCTGCATTTGGTTTCCCTGCCAAGGAGAACAGATTTCTATGAAGTTTGCTTTGGTGGGCAGGGTTTGAACAAAGCACTGGTTCAGGAGCATAGTTGTGGTCATGGGTATAATGATGCTGGTTACTCCCCTGCATCCACTGTGGCCCTGGGTTACTTCCACGTCCCCACAAGACAAGAGGAACCAGGTGAGCAGAATGGCATGTGCCTCCAGGAAGAACAGACGTCGTGAACTCTCTGCATGGACGATGAGAACGACACGCCATTTGCCTGTGTGGACCATCTGGAATCATTGAGGAAACGAACTGCTACGGCCCACTGGAGAAAGATGCGCTATGACCAGCAAGATGGACACCGAGGGAAGAGAAGGGGAGGGTACATGAAGAATGAGAAGAGAAAAAGAGGCCGCAGAGTCGAGGCGAGTAATATCCACAGGTATTCGGTGAACAATTCTTGACGCTTGAATGCAAGTTGCTATCAACACTGTAGCAATGAACACAGTTCAGTTTTTGTGAGAGAAATAGGCCCCAAGAGTTTGATTTGGTTTAAAACCTGTGCTGGGCGTCCGATTTCTTGCCACCACGATTCATTCTATTCCCACTGTAGTCTTGATGATAACTGTTTGCACGTGCAGATGTCATCGCTGTTGCTGGTGCTTGGCTTGTTTTGAACATGGAGCTCACATTTTTTTCAATCGTACCCTGATGTCACCAAAAAAACAAATTATAAATAACTTGGCAGTGTCACCCGAACTACTCACGTTTTTACACCAGTCAAATGCACGCACCTAGACAAGCAAACTGATACAAAATTTGACACCGTCTGTCCGCTCCAGCCATCAAAAGTCAACCATATCCAAGACGACGTCGACCAAGGCTGTCACACAGGTTGAGCTCCGCCAAGAGACCGAGAGAGAGAGAGAGAGGAAAAGAGCGAGAGAGAGAGAGACTTAGTACACATGCAGTCCAGCCTTCTTGTTTAGCAACAGTGGGAGAGGGAGTTGCTTTTGAAATCGCTGACGCCGATAGTTAGCATCTCGTTTGATGGTTTGATAAAAGGAAAACCGGCCGCGTTTAGACTTTCTTTACATCTTCAGCGCACAGGGGAGTGAAGACGGAGAGCAGTCTGATGAGGTAATGAACGTTCTTCAAATTGCCGACAGACACCATCAGACTGCTATATTGGTATGGCAGATAAGAATAGTTCTTTGGGAGCTTAAGTTGCCCATGGTGCCGAATTCCAAAGACCATCTTAACGTGAGATTCTGTTGTATCAGTGAGATGTCAGACTGCCCAAGGCCCTCCCACTCCCAATTCTCCTTTGGTTCCTTTGGTTCAGTCTGTTCCCATTGCTTGCTTTTAACTAATGCAGATGGCAATTCCCTCCTGTTCCATTTTTACCAGCTTTCTGTGTCCTAGCAAGAGTGCCGGATCAGTACATCTTGCACGTTTGATTTTTGTGCCAAAATCAGGAGGAGTTACTTATGAGGAAAACAATTTATTGGAAAAAATAACCCACTCTGGCAAGAAAACATGTTACAGATATAATCTATTTTCATTCTAAAAACAAAAGATATCTCGTTCTTATATATATTTGTTTGTGGAAAATTGGTTTCATATATTTTGATTTGAACAATTGGAGCCAAAACATGATTTGTGTAGATGTCTCTTTTTGCACTGATGAAAACTGTAAGTGCCAAAACTGTACATCTGTTGATTATATGGTTTGGGCAAGAAAAATAGTAATACATGTACAGATGTACTGCCTTTGCACTAGAAAAGTATGGCCAGTTTTGAATGTTATAACGAAACATCTGTCATAACTTCTTTAATAATTGAAATACAAAAACAAAAGTTTGACAATAGCATATTATGTTTTTGAGGCATAATGTTCATGCAAAAAGAATAAAAAGTATATCTGAAGATGCGTGTTTTTGGTTCTAAAACCATTTAGATGATATACTGGGAGCCACATCCATGCCAGAACATGACCTCATTACCCTTATCAGTAATCCTATCAGTAATATGATCATCATCATTACTACCTTGACTCACACACTATCGCATTTCAGACAGCCTCGTTTTCATTCAACGCCGATCTTGTGCTGAAGTAGATGAAGATAAGCGATTGCTCGTTCATTTTCGTTGTCTTGATTGTTTTGTTTCTTGCCTGAAGAAGACCTACGAGGTCGGAACGCGTCGTGTTTTGTCTTGTGATTCGTTTGTCCACGTTTCTTTTTGTTGTTTGTTTGTTTTAGGCGGTGCGCTAACAGTAATATTTAAAATTTGTTAAGATTTCCGCCTGCAGTCGCCTCACTTTGCAGTTATTTCTCAGAAAGTATTCAGCTTAAGCGGGTCGAGGGGGGAGAAAGAGGGATGAGGGAGGTGAGGGGAGGGAGAGAGGGAAGGGAAGAGGAGGAAGGGTTAGGGCGGGGGAGACAGCTTCGACAAACAACTTACCAGAGTGAAAGAGAATACCTTGTGCACCGAAATGAAACCGGTCTTGGCCAACTGCCAACTGAAACAGGCCTAGTAAGGTATAGGGGTGGGTAGGGGGCAGGCTGGCGAAGGGGGGGGGGGGGGGGGGTGTCGGTGTTGGGTCTGTAGTGTGGTGGCGTTTTAAGTTCCGGCTTAAGATCACACTGCTACGTTTATCCATGACGCCAGAACTGATTTGCTTGGGTAGCGGATGTACAGTGTGTGTAGAAAATTGTTGTTCTTCTTCTTCTTGTGTGCGTGTGTGTGTGTGTGTGTGTGTGTGTGTGTGTGTGTGTGTGTGTCCTTACATGCTTTAGAATGCACACACACACACACACACACACACACACACACACACACACACACACACACACACACTTTTTGAGAGCTGTTAACATAAAGTCTTTAGATATACTATCAAAAGCTTGTGTATAATCAATACTTAAAAGCAAACCAGGAATATGTTCTACATTTAAATGATTAATAACATCATCAATTAGTCTCAATAGCTCGACGTCCCTTTATATACCCAACCTGATCTTCACTTACTAAATCTCTAATTACTTGACATAAACGATTTGCCAAACATTTAGACAAAAGCTTATAATCGCTATTTGTTAACGAAATTGGTCTCCAGTTTTTTAAAACATTTCTAGTTAGATCTTTGCCTTTGTGAATTAATGTGATGACTGCTTTTCTCTGAGAAGGAGAAAGTGTCCCCTTTTCAAATGCAGAGTTAAGTGATGATGTTAACAAACTTTTTATATGACCCCAAAATACTTTTAAAAACTCTGTTGTAAGCCCATCACTTCCTGGCGAAGAACCATTTTTGAGGGCTTTAAGAGCTGTTAGTAGTTCATTCTCTGTCAAGTTGCCTTCACAACTATCCTTCTGAGAGTCAGAAAGCTATGGCACTGAAGTATCAGATATAAAGTTATCTACCATTTGTTCCATGTTTCCTGCTCTTACCTTTTTCTTGTACAACTTCGAATAATAGTCTCGCTGCATTTTCATTATTTCTGACTGCTGTGTAACTAATCTATACTGAACAACATTAAAAACGCACCGCTTGCCAAAAGACCCAGACAACGTTGGTAGTACAGAATTATTTAATGAAAGTAAGCATATTTGATTACGCATCCATTTTTCAATTAAACAAAATGTCTGTTCTTGACAAGAATGGCCGAATTCATCTGAAATTAGCTGTTGACTTCACTAGGGTCCCTGTCAAAAAGTACACCACGACGAGCATGTCCGTCCGCGAGCTCTAATACCGAGTGTGTCCGCCATTTGCCCCGATGCACGCTTGGCAGCGCCTCCTCATGGAGTAGACAAGGTTGTGCAATAACGCCTGTGGCAGTCCATCCCACTCCTCGGTCAGTGCGCGCCTCAAATGATCGAGAGTCTGTGGACGTCTTCCACGGGCCACAAGACGCCCCAGCTCATCCCAGACGTGTTCAATGGGAGCCATGTCAGGGGACAGAGATGGCCAGGGCAACACGGCAATGTTGTTCGCCTGGAGAAACGCAGCGGTGGCTCTTGCGGTGTGGGGTCGTGCATTATCATGCTGGAAGAACTGCAGCTCCGGGTGCTGGCCAAACAGTGGGACGACGTGGTTCTGCAGCACCTGCTGGTACGTGTTGGCATTCACATGGTTGTCAAAAAAGTACAGAGGTGTCCGGTAGTCATGACTGAATGCCCCCCAAACCATCAGACTGCCCCCTCCCCATCTATCGGCTTCAAACACGCAGCAGTTGGCGTAGCGTTCCCAGACACGCCTCCAGACTCTCATTCTCCCGTCAGCATGAGATAACGCGAAGCGACTTTCGTCAGAGAACAGCACAGCTCTCCACTGACGTCGTGTCCATGGCAGATGCTGGTTGGCCCACTGCAGGCGTTGCTGACGGTGTCTACGGGTGAGGACTGGGCCAACATGAGGGCGTCTTGCATTGAGCCCTGATTCTTGCAATCGACGTCGAACGGTTTGTCCACACACTGGACCCCGTCGACCAACCACCTGGCGAGATGTTTCTGCTGCTGTAAGGAATCGATTACGAAGATGAAGCTGTCGAATGTATCGATCCTGCGCTGGTGTGGTAACACGAGGTTGGCCCGTTCGGCGCCGATCAGTGGTGGAACCAGTCGCTGCCAAACGTTGTGATAGCCTTACAATTGTAGAGTGACTGCAGTTCAGTTGTCTGGCTGTCTCTCTCGATGACATACCGACCATCAACATTCCAATGGCTCGCTCGCGTTCTTGCATAGACAGTCGCGGCATTGTTTTCGGACCACTTCGCCTGGTCGAATGACAACTGATACCGTTTTCCAGTCGGCATGACTTCAAACTCACCATTTGAGACAAAGAAACAGATGAGCTACGTTCAGTCTCGGCCCCAGTGGCAAAAAAAGTGTTTTGGGCGAGTTGCACGTGGGCGTCACACGAATGTCGGCAAGCGCGGAGAAACCGAGGCAGTGTGAATCTGTGTCCCTTAAAAATTGTGTTAACATACCAAATCCAAATACACATTTTTTCCAAATGGGAAATCGGCAAATCAAAACGGTGCGTTTTTAATGTTGTTCAGTATACCATTTTCATCACAAAGTTCTTCTATCATCTTTGAATTTGCTCTTGATTTTTTCAAGTTTAGAAAATATTTTGTGTTTTTTTCCCCTCTTTCAATCCATTTCATTCTAGATCTTACCTGTGCTGCACGTGCTTTATATGTTTCCAATAATTCTAATTCTTGCATTAAGTGCTGTCCCTGATTTTGATAATGCACATCGTTAGGGTTTTTTGCAATATTAATATCTATATAGTTTAACTTACCTTGAATTTCTACTAACTTATTTCTTCTGTTGATGCTCTTACCTTCAGCATAAATTATTGTAAAACTCTTAATCTTCAGTTTTAGGATTTCCCATTCCATTTGAAAATCGATGTTTTCGTCCATATGAGATACATAATCATCTATCAAACTATTCATCTGTGTGACATAGTTTAAGTCATTCAACAATGAGTTATTGAACTTCCACAGCCCAGGTCCCTCTCAAAGCTTGAGAATTTCAATTTGATGGAGCAACCTCTGTGATCTGTGAAAGGGACAATGAATATGGCAGTCTATTGTTTTATCAAACCATCATTGGATATGAAATAATCCAATCGGCGTGCAATAAAAGGAGAAGTTTTATGCCATGTAAATTCCTTTACATCCGGATGAAACAGTCTCCAAGTATCATACAGGTCATGGCTTTTTATTAAATCATTAAATTTCTTTACTGTGCCCTCTGCATGTTTTTCTCCAGAGATGATATCAGAATCGTTATCTAATACGCAGTTGAAATCCCCCAATCAACAAGTGCTCTGACTGAACATTAGAGATAACATCTCCCAGTTCATCAAAGAAAGTATTCTTTTCATTGTCATTATTTGGAGCATACACATTCACAATGACCACTTTTTATGCTGAATTTCTATTTCAATGGCCAAAATTCGTCTTGAATTGAACACTATCTTGTAATTATCAACCACATTGCATCGAAATAAAACAACTTGACCACAACTATGTGATGTATAACTATCATATAAGCTTAATAATTCACCCTTGCCTCTTTTTTCCATTGCTCATAAACATCATCAGTGATATGTGTTTCATGCAAACAAATTATATCGTACGTTTTCTCTTTCAAGTGTTTGATTTTCTTTTCCAACACGAGCGCAGACCCCGTGAATTTAATGAAAAAACGGTCAATCCGGAATCACAAGCCATGAGGAAAGTCCGTAATCCAAGCCATTATCAAATCCAAACGCAAACCCGTAAACAAAGTCCGTGTAACGCGCATAAGTCGTCTCCGTCAGGTCAAACCGGCACACACGGCGAAGATTCACCCATCATCTCCACCACCTTTACTCTGCCCACTCGACGCGGAGCGTTCAGGGGCCGTACATGCAAGTCGTGGGTGGCGGGGAAGTGGCCTCCACACCTCGTTGTGAGCTCGAAGGGCCGTTGCCTGGGGCTCCAGATATCGAGGGTAACCTTTAACTTGGTGGTCTGCATTGGGTGAGGGGCGAGTAATCTACCTGAGGAGAGGGCAGGAGCGCGCTGTGGGTTAGATCATAATACAGATGGCTGCCAACTTTGCGTTATTCAATCGAGGGCAACAGTTGAGGAGAAGGCGCATTTTAGGGGACAGAAACAATCCATTGGACTCGTTCAGTGACGACGAAATTCACGCAAAGTTCCGATTTCGTCGTCACAACATCATCCAGCTGACAGATACCCTTCGAGAAGACATTGAATTTGATTTCACACACGTTGCGTCGCTTGCTTGTGGAAGTGAAAATTCCAGCTACTGATGCCGAGGCTGCTGCGATCATCCAGAAATTCTACGGGTTAGTACACAATAGAATAGTTCGTAAAATTGTGGCCAAAATATATGTGATGTGTGTGTTTGTGTCTGTGACTGTCACGTTGTGTGCGTCACAGTCTGTGTATGTGTGTGCGTGATCTGTCCGACGTCTGTTCATAGACAAGCAGATAGATGTAGCTCCCAAGTTCGTCTGCTACGATAGTTGGCTGTAGCTCTTGGTGTGTGTGTGTTTGTGTGTGTGTGTGTGTGTGTGTGTGTGTGTGTGTAGGCAAAATCTGCCTTTGTGCTTGTGTGTGTCACTGTTACTTAGTGTCAGTGTGTGTGTGTGTGTGTGTGTGTGTGTGTGACTTCATCATGTTTATGTTCTTTTAATAGTTTCACAAAACTTGTTTTAGTTTAGTGCTTCAGTCTTTGTGTGTGTCTGTGTCAGGGTGTGTGTGTCTGTGTCACTGTGTGTGTGTGTGTCTGAGAGAGTATGGGATGTTATTTCGGGTTTAATGTCTGCACCACCATCAGCCTCGGTCCAGGGGCCATTCCATACAAACAACAAATTAAATTATATCCTTTTTAATTCTTCATTTGTTTGAGTATGGGGTGTGTGTGTGTGTTTGACCTTTCATCAAATTAAGTGTTAGGTTGTTTTTTCAGGATGAACCCAGGTTTTCCTAACGTCATCGGGTGCATTGATGGAAACCACGTGAAGACTCCAAGCTCCAACGGAGGGGGAACAGGAATACATCATTCAACCGCAAAACCTTTCATTCAATCAGTGTGTAGGTAAGACTGTTTTCTGTTCTTGAAATGTAACACGCAACTGAACTGAACAGACTAAGAATCACAAATCCCTTTTTGATGACTTCACAAACCTTTTATGTTTTTGTGTGTGTTTTTTGGGGGTGGGGTGGGGGTGGGGGCTTGTGTTGTGTTGTTTAGAACAAATATAGATCTAGTAGCATTTTTGCTAATTTTCATTTTTAAAAAGGGTGGTGATACATGGCGTATAAGACAATTTTAAGTTCTGCTTAGTAAGGTTTCAGAACAAAGTGACTGTGGGCGAACAATGAAGCCAAATTTAGGTGTTTAACTATGGCTGTGGGATGCATGTCTCTCTCACCAGTGGTTGCTAAGCACTGCACACTCTGGCTGCTCAACAACCCGGCCCGGGTGTGGTACTCAAGAGGTGCCAAGGAATCGAAGGATGCTTGATAGTGATAACCCGGTGTTGATCGATTGAGAACTGTGGCTGCATGAGGTACACATACACACACAGTGACACAGACACACAGTGACACAGACACAGACACACACACACTGTGTGATTTTCAGAGACCCCATATTGTGACCATTACTGGCAGTGGTATAAATGTTGCAGGTGATCTGTGATGCTGACCTGTTGTTCATCAACGTCATTGTTCGCTGGCTGGGATCAGTGCATGATGCACCGATTCTTCACAGGTGTGCCATTTTCCCGGATTTTGAGTCCCCCAGGTTTGTGTTATTTTGAGTGCTTCTGTGTTTCCATCTTTGGACTAGTCATTCCAAAGATACCGCAAGAAATCTTTGTAATATTGTCATGTGCACAAACAAATGACAAAATGCTAACAGATC
>CM031616.1:62607083-62641810 GCA_018398815.1 Conus ventricosus
AGTGGGCGTTCCTTTAGTGCCAGAGCGCACAGACGGATTCCACTGCCTGTGAACAGTTGGGCGTTCTGTCGGTGTCCAGAGCAGCAGACGCATCCACGGCCCTGTGATCAGTGGGCGTTCTGTCGGTGCCAGAGCACAGACGCTTCCACTGCCTTGAACAGTGAGACGTGTCGTGTCGGTGCCAGAGCACAGACGCTTGCCACTCCTGGGAACAGATGGGGGGGGGGGGGGGAGGTGCGTTCTGTCGTGCCGAGGTCGTCGGCTTCCCACGGCCTGTGAACAGTGGCTGTTCTGTCGGTTCCAAGACAGAAGGCTTCCACTGCCTGGATCAGTGGGCCGTTCTGTCATGCCAGAGGACTACGGCTTCCATGGCCTTGTCAGCTGCCAGCCTTTCCTGTGAGGAAGACACCGCCCACTGAAAGGTAGGTGGACGTGGATCTCAACAGCTTCTCTCTCTTCCCTCTCTCCTCTCTCTCTCTCTCCTCTCGCTCTCCATCACGTCCTCTCTCTCTCTCTTCTCCTCTACATCCCCCCCCCCCCCTAAGGCCGTCGCGTCTCTCTTCTCTCTCTCTCTCTCTGTGTGTGTGAGAGTGGTCTCTCTGTTCTGTCTGTCTGTCTTCTCTCTCTCTCTCTTTCTCTTGTCGTCTGTCTGTCCTGTATGTCTGTCTCTCTCTCTCTCTCTCTCTCTCTCTCGTCTCTCGTCTCTCTCTCCGTCCTCTCGCTCTCTCTCTCTCTCTCATCGCTGAGAGAAAAGAGCCACAGGCCTAGGCCCCAAAATGTATTTGAAGTTTTCTTGAAACAAATATAAGACTTTGATTCTTCTTAATTTGGGTGACAATCAAATTACTGGAAATGAGGGAATCTCCTTCCCAAGCTAAAGTTTTTCACACACCCAATGCAAACATGGGGGATTTGCAGCTCATCAGCCTAATGATCTCATTGAACAGCTCGGGATTTCTGATGAACCAAAGGACCAGGACCTGAGGCAGCGCGGCAGAGGCAGCTGAAACAATTCCAGCTGGATCTGGTTGAGAGAAGGAAAGAAGTGAACGTTCATAAGCGCACAATTCCCAACTCCAGAACAGAAGCTTTCTTCACGACGTGTGTAAACATCCCTACTAAAATTATTATACAGTATAATTTTTTTTTAAAAACAGAAAAAAAAAACATGCAGCAATAAGATGCCCACCCATCCCAAAGTGCAGATTCAAATCCCTGCCAAGCGCCTGGAATATAAATGTCTGGCAGCAAAACGGTCATCTTGGAGTCGTGACCTTGTGCGCCCCCCGCCCCTCCCCCCCACCCACCTTATAGCGTAATAAATTCAGGCTAAACATCTTGTCCTGAAGAGGAAAGTGGGCTTGGGCGGGGTGGGGTGGGGGAAGGGGGTGGGGAGGGGGGAAGAGGGAGTGTTCTATGAAGACACCTTTCTTCTCTCAAAAATTCCCTCGAATCTCTTCCTACTGACTGAAATGAG
The DNA here is from genome assembly GCA_018398815.1 of Conus ventricosus. Lineage (NCBI taxonomy): Eukaryota > Metazoa > Mollusca > Gastropoda > Neogastropoda > Conidae > Conus > Conus ventricosus. The sequence continues at coordinate 62,608,561 of CM031616.1, forward strand.
GAACCATATTCGTGCGGCCGACACAGAGAGAATGCTTGGTGTGATAAGACTGTGACGTTGCCTTCTCTTCTCATGTTCTTGTTCTCAAGTTGTTCGTCAAGTTGTTGTTTTTGTTATTGCTATTCTTCTTCTTCCTCAGCGGTGTAGAGAATAACCAGAACCATACACTCCCAATCCCCGACAACCACCACCACCCCGAACACACAACACACACACATCACACACACACACACACTACACACACACACACAACCACACACACACAATTATTGTCGAGACGCAGTTCTATTCAGGAACTTTAAACCATGGGTTGTATACATCAAGATCACAAAACCACACACCCGATTGAAAAAAGTCACATCTGGTCAACTGACAACTATGACAGATTTAGATGTCATTATCGAGCGTACAATCAAAGAAAAGAAGAAGAAGAAGATGAAAGAAGAAGAAGAAGAATGAAAAGAAGAAGAAAGAACAACAACAACAACAAAACAACAAACAACAACAACAACAGAGAAAAAAGGACGAAGAGGAGAAAGAGGAGGAGGAGCAGGAACAATATATAAGAAGACGAGAGAGTGAGAGAGAGAGAGAGAGAGAAAGAAAAGAGAGAGAGAGAGAGAGAGAGAAGAGAGAGACAGAGACAGAGAGAATACCATGACAATGATAACAATGCTTTAATGGCGAACAGCTTAACACCCTTTAGGTCATGGGGTCGGGACACTACGTCGTATAAATTCCTGAAAGAAACTGATCAGGATCAGTATTACATGAAGTGAACATAGCGAAATTTTTATTCATCTGCCTATAATGATTCCTTTGGTACTGAAATGCATGCACCCAGACAAACAAAAAATGAAATATGTGGACCATTGTTTCAACAATGTCTTCCATATGAACCTGGCACATTGATGAGATGAGAAAAACAAATCAGAAAAACCAGTTGTCAACTCAATGTCCATCAGGGATCCGCCATGATAAAAACTGTATTTGGGCGGCTGAATTTTTTAGATTGTCTAACTGTTTGGCATAATCAAGCATGTGCCAGCTGCGTGCGTCGTGCGTGCGTTGCGTGAGTGCGTGCGTGTGCGTGTGCCGTGGGTGCCGTCCTCTGCGTGCGTGCGTGCTTGTGTGTGTGTGTGTGTGTGTGAGTGTTGTGTGTGTGTGTGTGAGTAGGATTGTGTGTACGCGTGGTGTGTTTTAGTGGTTGGGCGTTGTGGCGGGCGATTTGGTTTATGTATTGTTTTATAATAGTATGTAAATGTTTTAGGTCTTGTGGATTTTAATGTTTATTCATGTGTGTGTGTGTGTGTGTGTGTGTGGGGGGGGGGGGGTTGGTGTGTGTGTGTGTGTATGTGGGGTGTGTGTGGTGTTGTGTGTGTGTGTGTGGTGTGTGTGTGTTGTTGGGTGTGTTGTGCATGTGTGTGTGGGTAGGGGGGGGCGGGTGAGTGTGATGTATATATAAATACATATATTACTAAGCTTTTAAGTAAGCGATTTATAATGTCCTTTTTGTAATGTCTTATGTGCTTGTGAAATGATGTGGAGTAGAAGAAAAATTCCGATGGACAGTAAACGTTGACTGAATTGAATTGAAGCAATAAAGTTAGCTAGAGATTATGACTCCTCATGTCCAAGCGATAAGGTCACGGATACTTTTGTCTGTTACAACAGGCACTGAAAGATAGATGTTTTTGTCCCCGGTTTATATTTGAAAAGGAAAGAAAAAAATTGTGGGTAATGGGGGATATAAGATCATTATTCTTGCGACTGCATTCAAAGTGCAGCTTGATATTCTTTTCTGTTCTATCCTATGATAGACCGAACTCTGCCGCGCTTGAGCATAGACCTGTCCTAAATCTAGCAAGCATATCTTGTGCCATTTACGCTTATTCCGATAAATTACTTTTCTGGAAGTGATTACTATTCAATTCGAGAACCATCATACTTTCTCCTTCTTTTCCCCATCTTCAGCGCCGGTTTTGTTGATAAGTACGACATTCAATCTATGCTTTAGTTCTGGAAATTAACAGATCAATCATTCCTGCTCCTGACTTATACAAACAACACCAAACCCGTTTTTTCTGCAAGAGTTTCCTAATCTTGTCGCCCAGTCGCATTTACTGTTTCATGGTGTTGTAAAAGCTTCCCATGATTTGTCCACTAATCTGGTCTGTGGTAACCAGTAACACGTTGGGTATTGTGCTCCCGATAAGAAAACCTAACTCAGAGTACTTTTTATTCAAGACAGGCACAGCCTTGTTTAAACTGATAATCAGGACAAATACAAAGACGAACATCTAATAGTGGGAAAACAAGCCAGTCGCAACAACCTCTCCGTCATCACAGTAATGACTTGGCAAGATTTAAACTTAAGGATGGAAAAGGGGATATGGGGGTGGGGGGGGGTGAAGATGAAGAAAATGGGAAATAAAATTAAGAAATATATCTTAAATATGAAACTCTTCACTAGCTGCATGAAGGAACCACGTAATCCCTCTCAAAGGCAATCTATTTGTATTGCCTGCTCCTAGCCTTATCGTCCGCTGGATCGAACGTACAGGAGACATGGCTGGTGTGTCTCTGTGCTCCTGGCGTCAAACAGAGATCAACACCACAGTCCATAATACTGTGTTTCTCATCACCAAGGTTTCAAGAAGAATCCACAACGTCACTACTCGCAAAGCACCAGCGGAAAGCTGTGCCAGTCTTGAACAAAACTTACTCTGAGTTAGGTTTCTAGTGGAGCAAGAGTTACCCCACTTTTTGTTTGTTTATTGTTTACTGTTCCCTGCCCTCGTTTTCATGTTCACTCTGTCTGTGGTGAGTTTTTAGCAGGCTATCCTAATCCGTAGCCCCTTTACTTTGTGTTCTTATACCGCGTTGGAATATCTTCCGACTCCCATACACCATTTTGTTTGAGGAGTGCAAAAGCGAACATTCATGAACGTTTATCGCAAAATTACGACTTTTCCAGTATGTGGTTTCGGAGATAAACCCCACACTTTGTTTCGGTTCCACGTGTGTATTGACAGCCTAATCGAATGTTTCTTCCAAACGAATGAACTGGCGTACTTCATGAACCCCTGGGTTTGTTTATACCCGTTGAAATACGCCCTTTGTGGGAATATGTCTGCATCATGGGCATTTATTGGTCCGATCCTGCATGTAGTATTCCTGTCTAGAGTCGCTCAATTGACCCGATGATTGGTTGATGATTATGTGATTCGACCTGACCATCCTCACAGGCCATTCTGATAAGCAATCCGCGCAGTGTGGAGCAAATGCTTTAACGGTCGGGGCGCCGCCTCCACAACTCTTCTGGACCTGCACCTTCCGTCGCTCATCTATCTACGATTCGAAGGTCGTGTCTCGCACGTTCCAATAACCTGCGAAAGAGGCAGTTGAAAGGGTCCCCTATTCGTATTGGTGTGGTCTGCACACCCACTCCGCTGCATACGCAGTTCAACGGCACGCCCATTCTCGTATTTATGGGTCTTACCCTTGTCAGTGAAAAGAGCTAACGAGCGGTACTTATGTTGCGCATTTCGTACTCTCATTGACCCTTACCAGTTTAAAACGGCATGCCCATAATCGTGTTTCGTTGGTCTCTCCAACCCTATACCGCAAAAGAGGCATTGAAGGTATGCCCATATTACGATTCAAGGCTCCCAGACCCATACCTTGCAAAGAGCATTGAATGGGTATGGCCCCTATTCTATTCCAGGGGCTCCTAAATCTATACCTGCAAGAAGATCATTTAATTGTATGCCCCATTTCATAGTTCCAGGGCTCGCAGGCTCATGCCTGTTGAAAGACTACGCTCCAGCAACATGCCAGTATATGTATGTCCGTGCGTTTCAGAGTGCTATACTTTTTTTCAGGTGCTTCAGCAGCTTCGTCGTCCGTTTTCTAGGCCTTTCCTCCTTATTTTTATGAGTTGTTGTTGCGTTTGTGGTGTGTTTGTTTTGCTGTATGTTTGTTTTTAACCAATTCCTTTCAGTGAATCTAAGTTTATGTTATTACTTTCCCTTGTCACAGATTTTTTTTTCTTGTTGGTTTATTGTTTTGTTTTGTTGTTGGTTTTTGTTTTTGTTTGATCAAAAGTTCTCTTCTTTCATCACTATTTCATGAAGAAAAAATACCTTGAAAACTGTTGCAAAGATGTCAATCACTGACGTTTTTGGTGTTGAAAAAAAAAAATAAGACAGAATGAATGAATAATGCCTTTAGGACTTAGGTCCTTTTTCATTATGAGTATAGATTGGTGTGTGAGCTATTTTTTCTTTCAATCTCGGTTTCTCTCTGACATTTTGTTTCTGTCTTCTGAAAGCAAATCAATACGTGAGGTATATGGATTTAAAAAGAATTCATCAGAATGGATACTTCACATCAAAGCACACAAAAAAAGTCGATGAACGAAAGGGACCTTAAGCTTTTTTTCAGTCTTTACTGTTTTATTAAAGTGCCAGGAGAAAAGAATACGTGGGCACTGTCCATACAGTAAACATGACTTTCAAACACTGTATTGTGTACGCCGTAGGTTAAATGTTTGTGGAATTCAGACAATTTTAAAAATACTCCTGTAACGATTTTGATTTTTTCCCAACCAACGTGCTACTCGTTTACTAAAATGATCTTATCAGTTTGTAAAGATTGAGACAATTCAAATCAGAAAAGAACTCCAAGAACAAGATTCAAACTATTTTTCATCCCTGCTAGTAAGAACATGCTTCTATCACACACTGAGATAGATTAGCGTCAGTGTTCATTCATTCTCCGTTCAAGCGAATCAATTTTCCGGTCTATTCTGGGCGGGATATTTCCAACACAAATCATGAACAGATATGGTGACAATTGATTACATGTTGTCGTAACCTTTATTTTACGAACTGTTGAAACCAGGCCGATTAACAATACACTAAACTTAATATTTTTATAGAATGTGCATATACATCCTACAAATATCTTCTTCCATATTTCTATAAATAGTGCTATACATCAAACAAATATCTTTTTGGAAACTAAATGCTTTTTAGAAGAATGTACATAAATTCCCCAAGTTAACACAAATCAAAGGGCTTCTTTCAGAAGTCTACAACTAACAGTAGTTTCAGGTAGTATTCCCTCATCTGATTCGGAAACAGTGTCAAATATCAATATGAATTTGTCGCCTATGTATCTATTTCTTTCTGAATAAACCCGTCCTATTCGTTGTTTAGAATTTCAGGCAGCAGCACATTTTATTCTGATGCTTTTGCAAGAAGAACCCAATCTTACAGACTACAATCAACAGTGAAATAAGTATCCTCTTTTTTCACATACTGCCCAGGGTTTGATCAACCTTTTGGAAATACAACGCGCGCGCGCTCGCGCGTGTGCGTGCGTGCGTGCGTGTGTGTGTGTGTTGTGTGTGTGTGTTTGCTTGTAGGTGTGTTGCCTGTGTGTGAGTGGAGAGTGTGTGTGTGTGTGTGTGTGTGTGTGTGTGTGTGTGTGTGGTGTGTGTGTGTGGTGGCGTGCGTGCGTGCGTGCGTGCGTGTGTTTGTGTGTGTGTGTGTGTTTTGGTGTGTGTGTGTGTTGTGTGTGTGTGTTGTGTGTGTGTGCTGGTGTGGTGGGTGTGGTGTGTGTGTGTGTGTGTGGGTGTGCGTGCTGTTTGTGTGTGACAGCGCGCCGGCGAATGCATCCTGTTTTCTTTTCATTTGTGCTTGCAAGCGCTCGCAAATGCAGACTGCACCACATTTTATGAGAAAAGTCAAGAAATAAAATTCTGTTCGCGTTAAGTTTCTTAGGCAGAAGAAGAAGAAGAAGAAGAAGAATAAGAAGAAGAAGAAGAAGGAGAGAGAGAGAGGAGTAGAGAGAGAGAGAAGAGAAGTGAGAGAGAGAGAGAGAGAGAGAGAAGAGAGAGAGACAGACAGAGACAGAGAGGAACATTTGATACTGAATGGGCAATTCAAACATAACATCAAATAACTCCCTCAAAAGATGGTCCTGTCCATTTCTGTAAACAACAGGCTTTGTCGTGACACAAACATAGAGCTTTTTATTTTAAACCCCCCCCCCGCGCGCCCCGCCGCCTCTCATCTCTCTTTCTGTCTCTCCTTCTCTGTGTATGGTGGGGGTAGGGGGTTGTGAGTGTTGTGGTGTGAGTTGTTTTTTTGTGTGTGTGTGGCGAGTGTGTTGCGTGCCCGTCCCTTCCGCACCGTGCCCTGGACATACTAAACAACAGGCTTCCATTAAAACCACAGCAATGCATGAAGCCGACGTGACAGTCTCTTCCTATGCCCAATGACAAATCGCCATGTAGGAGGGTAAAAAGACATTCCATCAACATCAATCAGCATTCCAAATTCCATTAAAATGTAAATGCCAGAGAGAGAGAGATAGAGGGGTGGAGGCGGAGAGGGAGAGGAGAGGAGAGAGAGCGAGAGAGAGAGAGAGAGAGAGAGAGAGAGAGAGAGAGAGAGAGTACTATTAATATGTAATATTGTGTTGTTGTGTGTTGTGTGGTGTGTGTGTGTGTGTGAGAGAGAGAAATAGAGAGAGAGAGAGAGAGAGAGAGAGAGAGAGGAGAAGAGAGAGAGGAGAGAGAAGAGAAGAAGAGAAGAGAATCAGACAGGTAGACAGATGGACCAACGAACGGACAGCAGTCCAGACAGAAATTCATAAAGTTTTCAGAAGTGTGGGTGCATGCGTCTTGTGTGTGGTGGTGTGTGCGTGCGTGCGTGTGTGTTAGTGTTTGGTGTGTTTTGTGGGTGTGGGGGTGGTGTGTGTGTGGGGGTTGTCTGTGTGGGGGGGTCGTGTCCCATTTTTCTGAAAATTTTTTGAATGTATGTGGATGGAGGGGACAGAGAGACATGTAGGGAGAAGAAGAGGAGGAAGAGGAGAGGAAGGAGGGAAGAGGAGGAGGAGGAGGAGCGAAAAAGAGAGAGAGAGAGAGAGAGAGAGAGAGAGAGAGAGAGAGAGAGAGAGTGAGAGAGAGAGAGAGAGAGCGGAGTAGGACTTAAAACGACATCCTTGTGGTGTGACATTACACGCACACATCCAAATTGACAAATCCATAATCCTTTCAAACCATAATCAATAAACACAACACACACACAACACACACGCTCACAAACACACACACACACAAACACACACGGCACTACGCACTACCGCACACACACAGCGCTCACCACACACACACACACACATCTCACACATGCTGAGTAAACCGACATTACTTCCACCACTCACCATCGAAGTAATCGATAAAGCGACATCCACGAGAGGCACAGCAATTTCGAACAAGAAGGGAATGTTGATTCATTCTCTTAGAAGTCGCATCTTCTGAATGATCTGCGTCAAAGGAAAAATTGTGGTGGACAATGTACACACAAAAAGATATATGACGAGGGTGAATGCTCACCAGAACAAGCACTGACATTCTTGCAGGGGGGAGGGTTTTCCTCCAAGACGAAAACTAAAACAACAAATATGATTCTAATCAATCGTTTATATTAATATGGACGCATTTTGGCTGTGAGTATGATAATTAACTGGAAAATCGATCTTTTTTCTTGAATGCCTGTACTCATTATCACGCAAAAGTCCAGCCCACAAGCTAACTCTACTGGACAAGAAACTTCATTTACTGAACACTGTCTTAATCGTGTTGAGTTCTCTCAATTTTTAGGCACCAAGCTCTACTACTATTTGTTCTGCTAACTCGTCGCCATACAAACACTAAATGTAAAGGTACCTAGCAAAATCCGGAATCCCTACAGTTCCTTTTTAACGATGACTGATATGATTATCAATGATCTTGGTCAGGTCCTGTAGTTCATGTTGCTGTCCGTTTGAAGATTCTGTCGTGTGCAACATCCAAGCCATTTCACAATGGCATCTGTCCGGGAGCATTATATCCCTTGATGTCGTTAACAGAATACTTTTGCATGGCTGCACCGCTATGTGAACACAGCGAGCGCCACGCTTTCAAGGTTGTGCACAGACTGTTCCCTAAGCTGGTTGTTTGGTAGTTGAGGACGCACTTCAAACGGCCTTCGGCTGTGTCCTTTTTTTTTTGTACTGCCAGTTCTAATAAACAGGGCAGTACGTTACAATGTGAACGAATAAATGCTGTCTGTGTGTCGTCCTGTCCGCCCGTGGTCCAAATGTGTTCACTCGCTCCACAGACAAAACTGCCGGATCGATCTTTCGGAAAATTTGTAGAAATTTTCATTATGGTCCACAAATGATGCCCGATGTTTAGATTTACGCAGAATATCCGTTACTGACGGCTATAAATGATAATTTTTGTGATGCAACAGTTTTAGCAATAACGTTTTACAAACTTAGTTGTAACCCAAACTTTGTGAGCTCCACGGTAGTATCGTGATAGTGTCCCCGCCTGTCACGCGAGAGACCCTGGCTCATTCCCCGCCGGAAAGCAGGCTTTTTTTTTCTTCCATACTACAAAATTACTACTACCAAAACGGGAGGAAATGAATAAAGTGACTGATTTACATAATATATATATGATATTTTTTTTTAAACTACTACTTACTGAGTACGTTTATATCTTTGCATCTTGTTTGGTTTTTCCCCTCAGGACATACACGTCAGATTCTGAATTAATAACCGAAAGAAACGAAGCTGATGATTCTTTCTTGCAATCTGACCACAAGATTATTGAGCTTTTAGAATAACTGTTAGTTCAGCCAAAAAAAAGCATAAGATGGATAGTCGTTTTCCGAGGAAACCTGATTGTTCAATTTTTAGTGGAGAAATTACAAAAGCTGCACCTGCTATCTTTGTGGCCTAGTACCGACACGTCTCCGAAGATTTCAAGACGATTTCAGTACGTCAAAGACAGGAGATTTTGCGCTGCAGGTTAAATGATTTATGTACTCGATTTTTGCTTTGTTTCATTTTTGTTTGGGTATAGTCGATATCGAACGCAGAGAACGGAGAAACACGGATTCAAGCTCACCCGCTCTCAACCGGTCTTAACCGGTTTCGAGCGGCCGACCTTGAATCCGTGTTTCTCCGTTCTCTGCCAAGTAAGACTTCAACAACGAATTAAAAATAATAATCCATCACACATTCTCTTTCAATAACCAAAAAATAACGACCCTACAAACAAACATATTGTGTAGGATTATCCGTTTTCAATACTAATTTACTAAACTTTTCAGATTTCAGTTTTTGCTTAATCCTGTGTTTTCTTGATCATTTTTAATAATATTATTTTCATGCATACATATATTAAACGCGCCTCTGTCTTTCATGTAAAATAAAACTACAGTCTTTAACTGTTAGACAAACAAACATGATTCGGCCGGCCTTACCCACCTACTATTGTGCAGAGTTCTGAAACCAGAGAGCTTAATGAGTTAAGTGTGGCGTTGGCCTATGCGCGGAATACAGAGGCCCGGCATAAGGCTGGCGTCTTATTACTTAATTGCGGTGTTGGGTTTTATGGCATGGCGAACAGGCACAGCGGTCTTTGGCGGCCAGCGTTAACAAGCTTAGCTCTGCTGTAAGAATATCTATGTCAAAGCAAGTTTTGTGACTTGCGCCTGCTTGTGTGACATATTTCTGCCCGTGTGACATTGTTTCTTTTGCGTTGACCTGTGACATTGTTTCTTTTGCGTTGACCTGTGACATTGTTTCTTTTGCGTTGACCTGTGACATTGTTTCTTTTGCTTTGACCTGTGACATTGTTTCTTTTGCGTTGACCTGTGACATTGTTTCTTTTGCTTTGACCTGTGACATTGTTTCTTTTGCGTTGACCTGTGACATTGTTTTTTAGCGTTGACATATAAAAAGGTATTGACACTGTTTATAGTTTCGTGTTCTTGGAGACATGCAGTTAGTTTCAAAATGCTGGATCATGCAACAACATCGGGAACACCAAGAACTGTTGAAAGTTTTTGGCCAGTATTCCATTTAAAAAAGAGAAAAGAGTTGAGAAAGATAAAGAGACAAAGAGTGAATCAAGAAGAAAGTGTAAAACTAGAAGGACAAAAATTAAAATCATTGATTGATAATGAAACAAAATTGAAAGCTGCTCTTGATGAATTAAATACTCAACGGGATGTAGCTACATATTATTAGGGGGCTACACTTGGATTTTTGGATCACCGGCACGCGTCGCTGCCCGGCTAGGTAATTTTGTGTAATTTGACACGGGCTGATTTGCGTTGGGCGGTTGCTTACTGGTAAAGCGACAAATGGAATGCTGTCAGCTTGCGTGTGGGGGTGCGTGTCTGTGTCTGTGTGTGTCTCAATGTACGCGTGCGTGCGTGTGTGCGTGCGATCGTGCTTATATATATATGTTGTTATTGTTGTTGTTTTGCTGTTTTACTGATAATAAATATATTATATTCTGAACATCCGTTTCTTATAAATAATCAAAGGCGCGCGCACACCCCCTGCCCCACCTCCCACCCCGCGCATGCACACACTCAAGTCACTTCTAAGTTCTTAACTCAAGTCACCCCAAGTCACTTCTAAGTTCTTACTCAAGTTGTCCTCAAGTCATCCTCAAGTCATCCACAAGTTCTTACTCAAGTCATCCTCAAGTTATTCACAAGTTCTTACTCAAGTCATCCTCAAGTCACCCCAAGTCACTTCTAAGTTCTTACTCAAGTTGTCCTCAAGTCATCCCCAAGTTCTTACCCAAGTTAACCTAAGATCATAACTAAGTCATCCTCTAAGTACAACCAAGTTCTTATTCAAGTTATCTTATAATTATCAAAAAAACAAGACAATCTATGTTTTTATCTTAAATAGTAAATGCCTAATATGTACACACACGCCTCAAAAAACGCGTCATCGTCGAGGATGTCTTGCTCAGCGTTCTCTGCATAGATCTTAATGAAGTTCTTACATCCTAAGCAACCGCATTGATTACAATTCTGGTCTATGGAAATGTCTTTTATAGACTCCATGTCTTTATTTATTGACTTCATCATTTTAAACAAATAATAATCCGTCATGATCTATTTTTATCAAAAAAACAAAAAAATTTAAAATTAAGTTCTTAAAATATTATTGCATTTGAAATGGATCAAAATGATCTTTTGTTGTTGGCGGTTTTGGCATGCTTTTGTGTTCGGCTTCTGTATTTAGTGGCGGAGATTGTTTGGACTTCTTTGGTTTTTGTTGCCATTGTTTATATATTTTATAACCGTAATAACCGCCCCCAGCACCAGCAGCAAGGGCGCCAAAAATGGCAACAGTTTTAAGTTCAATATTCCATGAAGACTTTGGTGCTGTAGGCCTTGAATAACATGGAGTTTTTATAGCTGGCATTGAATCAACTTGTTCTGGCGTTGGCGGCGTTATGTTTTCATGATGAGTTATATTCTGTGATTGTAATATTAATTTTCTTTGTCTGTTCCACTCTGCTAATTTTTTTCCTGCTTCAACACGCCCAGGATGAGGATGCTTTTCACTGGTCACTTTCTCCACCTGATTCAGTGTTTTCTGATTCTGCTGATTTTCTGGCTTGGTAATTTTTAAGGGAAACAAAATCTATATGATTAAAAGTAATTAATCCTGCAATCACTGGCGACAATAATGTTCCAAATCTGTAATACAGATCACACCCTAGAGACTCTAATGTCTTAGTTAAAACTGGATCCTGCGTTAAATCATACATAAAATCTTGTTCAGAATCAATGGGGGCAAATCTACTGACTAGTTTAGTGTACAAACTAAGAACCGTTTGCCCAACACTTTTTACCATTCTTGACCCTAGTTGCGCTTCATACCTGTTATGATACTTTACAATGTCTTGCGGCGACATCTGTTGAATCTGTTCTATGCTGAATTCATTTCCGAGGTACTGTTTTGTTTTTCCGCATGCTGCCAAAGAATACAGCCTTTCCTTTTTGGGCATAATAGCTTGGTCATCAACTTGATCATTTGTAATCATAAGTTCAGGAAGGTTTAGTAGATCGTCGCTGTTCATGTTTTTTTTATTAATTATTATTATTTTATTTTTTAAAAATGAGCACCGAAAAAACTGTTACCAACCTTGTATACCATTCTGCTGTTATCGGAGGTCTAAGTGTAGAATACACGATGCTTGGTAAAAGCTTGTTAAAAATAAAACCGGCAGATTTTGGCAAACTAGGCTTTGAAGACTCAGCAAAGCTGATTGCTGTTATTACAGCTTCATTTGCCACGAAAGATTTTCTAGTTAAGCAAGGAATAATTCCAGACAGTATTAATATGTAAAAAAAAATACATTTATAAAAATGGCTTCACTCGTAATGATGATTGGTGGCGCTGTGGTTAATGCGCTTGCTTTTAGCGGAAGTAATTACGCGTTTAGTAAACTGCGGGATGACGATGAGAGAAAAAGACATAACAAAGCTGTGGAGCAACTAGCCGCAGCGCAAGATCACTATGAAAAGCAGAGAATTGAGCAGTTAGATTTTATTAATAACAAACTGAAAAAACAGGGACATGCAGCTTACACATTTAAAGATGTTGATCAAGCAATAAAAGAATATTATCTTGTAACAGGCAAACCAATTGAGACATTGCCCCCACCAAAATTCAGTGACTTTTATCAACCATCAGAAAAACAAAAGATGCAAGAAATCGGGTTTATTGTCTTTGGCATGACCGTCGTGTATTTTGTTGCGCATAATATTGGCTGAATAAAAATGAACAAAATCTATTATTCACCAAAAGGATATTGGAAGGGAATCACGGCAATTAAAAAGCTAAGCCAAGCAGCGGGAGTCAGTGAACAAACAGCAAAAGAATGGTTATCTAAACAAGCGATTTGGCAAATTTATTTACCTGCGCCTAGGCGAATACAGAGACCACACTTTGTGAATACAATACCAAACGACACCCATCAAATGGACCTTCTATATTTACCCTCTGATACGATTAGACGAAAAAGATTTAAGTACGCACTTACAGTCATTGACATAGCTTCAAGATACAAAGATGCAGAACCATTAACACAAAAGAGTGCTTCTGCTGTTGCTGTTGCTATACAACTGATATACCAACGAGGTCCACTAACTTACCCTCGCATGATTCAAGTCGATGATGGAAAAGAATTTAAAGGCCAAGTGAATCAATTATTGTTAAAACATAGAGTTACTATTAAAAGAGGCATTCCGGGAGTTCACAGATCACAGGCTTTGGTTGAAAACTTTAACAAACAGTTATCTGAAAGACTTTTTTCCTACCAGTATCACAGAGAGCTGATTGACAATTCTCGCAACACAGAATGGGTTAGAAGACTTCCCTCAGTTTTGCGCGCAATGAATAATGAAGAATTTAAAGGGCTAAAACCAGTACAAGCAATCAAAAAACAAACAATAAATGTTGCTGAAGACTCCAGTTCATCAAGCAGACTATTACCGTTTGGTTTAAAAGTAAGGTACCTTTATTTACCGGGGGAAGCAGAAGGGGACACTCGCATCAGGGCAACAGATCCAGTTTGGAGTGTTGATCCATATGAAATCAAAAGAATTGTAAAGATGAATCCGCCCGTGTATTATTTACGAGAAACTGACACAACAAAACAGCCAGCTCCTCAAAGATCTTTTGTGAAGGAAGAACTGCAGATAATCCCGCCAGACACAGTTCCGCTTTAATTAATTTACGTAAATATATTTGAGTTTAAAATGGAAGCTCAGAAGGAAGTGCAGAACGAAACAAGAATGGTAAAGGAAGAGACCTTGAAAATGATGCGGGAATCATTTCATGCGTGTAATGCTATTAAGGAAACATTTTCGGGGATTAATCAATGCATGCTAAATCATCCAGATCATCTACAACTCAAACCCCCAAATTGGGAAAAAGAATATCTTGAAATAATAAAAAAAAATTCGAACGCATCAAGCAAACATGAGAAAAGATTTAAATGAATTGGATGAAGCTATGATTGATCTTATAATAAAAGTTGATGAAAAATATAAACCCCCCTGTTTATGCGGTCCTCCAGTGCCCAATTGCATATGAAAACTCTGGATTAACAAATACTCGTTTAGTGTTTGTTCTATCTAATGACTTCTTTGTTACAACCGTTGTGTTGATCTCATGTAGATTAGATCGCAGTTTTACGTTGTCATGATGAAAAGTCTTATTGTTAAACAATGCTTCTTTATAGTTGTCATGTGATATGTTTGACTGCACAACGCTGCGAGATATTCCCTTTGCTTTCTTAATGATTTTCTCCTGGCTCGAAATACTGTACATTTTCGACCTTAAACCAATAAACTCCTTAATCACCCCTCCAGATAATTCATCCTTCATCTTTCCTAAAACCTTCTTATTAGTAATTGAATGCAAAGGCGAGTCTTTAGGGTAATCGGATGTATCATACCATCCCGCATGTCCTTTAGCCACTTCGATTTCCATGTCTTTATAGATGTCTTCAGTAGGGATATCTATAACAAAACTATCTGTATCTGTGTAAAGTACTCTGGACTCTGGATACAAGGGTTTAAAGTAGTCATAAAGAAATTCTAACATCAAAAGCTTTGATAATTCTAAAACGGTAAACCCAATAAATACAGGTTTGTCCAATTTGACTTTCTTTTTTTTCATCATTATGCCAAAAAGGTGATCATGAAATCTTCTAAAGTCCTGATAATTAGGTTTTGAAGTCAGCTTAATTGCTTCGTTCTCTTTGGTGACCAATCTGACATCTTTGCGCTTGTGCGGATTCTCCATAGTCTTTCCAAAACAGCTGTTGTTCATCAGCTTGAAAAAGTCTTTTTCTGAAGCATCTGTGGATTTAGTTCTGAGATCAGTGTTCTTCATGATGTATGGTTTCATGAACTGTTCTTGATCAAAAGCAATTATACGATGAACAGCTGTCAACTTCAAACCATGCCTTAAATAAAATTGCAGAAGTCTGTAATGACAGACATAATTTTTTTTGCCTCGAAGATTAGGCACAAGTTTAGGGGGCTCTGTTTTTGCCATCTTCAGACTTTCTGCCGCTAACGGATAGTCATTATGCAAGTCATGGAGTTCCTGAGGATATTCTAAGTCAACTTCCAGAATGTATCCACGCTGTTGACCCGGCGTCAAACTGCTCAACCACTTTAATGCTTTTTGAATATTATTTGTACCGCCACCTGTGTACATTTTAAAGTTGCGTAATGGAAGTGACTGCGCCATAGCCCAACCATACAGATTGTTTGCATCTAAATACATGAGATAGTTAGACCTTTTACTCGAATCATAGTCGTCCAAGTATTTGTTGTTTGCTTTACAGTAATGATGCGACGCCATACTAATTCCCCCACGCAATCCGTTTTCAATCATCTGAATCATTGGTAGGTCAGACAATAAATCAATCTGTACTCCAGTAAACTTTAAGAAAGCATCCCAACTCATCCCAGGCGCAGAAATGTAATGCGCGGGATCCAGGCTATAATGTTTCATGCAGGTCTTTCTATAATTTTCAAAGACGTCCGCCAACAAACATGTATCAGCCATTAAGTAGGAGTCATGATAGTCTCCCATCGTTTTACAATCTAACTTCTGCCACGCATCTTGAGCATGCTGGTAATCTGAACCACTGATGTCCTTTCCTCTGAGACTAGAAAAGAACGCGCCTTTAGGTGGAAGTGTATCTTCGTCAAACCTTTCCCAACTGTTCATGTATTCATAAGGGTAAACACCCTTTCTAACGAGAGTAGGGTCAAAATATTCTTCCGTTATTGGGCAGGACTTTAAGGACATAGCTAGTGACTCTAATGATCCCATCATGTGCTGCATAGAGTCATAAAAAGACATGTTATTTAAAGTGAAACACATGTACTTTTCCGATGACTGTGCAATGCATGACACCCTGAAGGCGTCGTCTACTGCTTTCATTATAAGATGAGAGTCGTAACCTCGCAAGTTATGAAAGAAGATGGGCAGCTTCCACGTCTTAGGATCAAACTTTAGTTGAAGATTGCATTTACTGTGTGCTGCTCCTCTGAACTTTCTGCTGATGTGATCATGGTCTCTTACTGTCGGATTGGTTTCCTCACTGAGTTCTAAACCACAAATCCAACAATGTGTGGCTGATTTATACTGTTGTTGGTCTTCGGGCGTCATTATGATTTCAGATAAGTTTAGATTATTAGAACAGTCATTACGCACTTGCTGCATGCGCTGTAAAAATCTTCTAGCCGCATTTGGTCCTCTGTATAATTCTGGCGTTGAATGAGCGCCATCCGACCTGACAACAATGAAAGCAAATGAACAAATCTGATGATTACTCACAAAGGCTGTTTTTTGGAAGTCTCTGGGGGGTTGGCCCTTCATAAGGAACAATGAGTGATTCGAAGTCTGCGTAAACAACATATGGGGAATTTTGCATCCGTTTCCAGTTCTTAAAACTAACTTTACTACCTTCTGGGGGTGTAATTAGTTCTGTATTACAGTCAACTGGGCTACTACAATGTTTTATATGTTCGCTCGCGGCTTGAACAGATGGAATTCTTGTTAAACATTTTCTGCAGAATTCTTGTTTATTTTTTTGCTTTGAAGTATGCGTCAATAATCTACTCATTGTTCGTATCAATGTGTAATGCGGTAGCCCCGCTGGTGAAAACATCAGTAGTAAGTCAACATGATTTTTGTCTGGCTCGCCAATCGTTGGGCTGTTCTTAGACACTTTAATGGGCTGTAGATTTGTTTCCTCATCCCATGTGTAGACATTAACAGTTATTGGTTTGTTTTGTTCTTCAAACTGATCAATTTGGTCTATACTGACAGGAAAGGATATTCCACTAAAGTCAAGATCATTGATGTAAGGGTGATAGTTAGACACTCTCTCTGCGTTTTTGCGGACGTAATGCAGCCTTGCAAGAACACACCACATGAAACATTTGTTGTCTGAATTATTTATGTTTAAAACTGCTCTTTTCGCTACCAATGCTGGGGCAGCAGAATGTAAGCCTTGCCAACAATCGGTGCATACTTAGCCTGTTTTAATCTGATCTCTAGGACTTCGCCCTCTGACCAACCAGAGCCTCTCATTTTGGCTTCTTCAGCGGCCACATCAAACTGTGTAAGCAGTTCGTCTGCCCAACCGGGTGTTAAGTCATTATGAGAAAGAATAGTCTGTTGTTTAGTCGAGACCCAGACTTCTAGATTTTCTTCATTTATTGTTATATAGTCGATTAAAACAGCTAACATTACTTTAACTGGCGGGTCTATTGTTAGTTTACCCGGAACTTGAGAAATAGCATGAACAACGCTTGCCTGTACGTTTGTTGGATCAATGACTTCTAGATCAATATCGTTTAAAGCTTTTGATAAACGCTCTCCCTCGAGCATTCCTTCAAACAATTCGTCTTGCCCTTCATATATCTTAGCCATGTTGAGTTTCTTTTCTAACTCAAAATATTTATTTAAATTTTAAAAAAAAATTAATCAGAATCAATATCAACAGTCTTTTTGTGCTTGGACTCATAAACTAAAGTATAAACACCCTTTGGCGTTGTTAATGTGAGCTGTTTAGAACAGAGTTTGATGTTTCGTTTACTTTTTTTAAGCATTCCTTTTTATCTGCTCGGCGTCTGGCTGTTGAGAAAAACTTGTCCTCGCCTTTCTTTGAAGATCAAACTTTTGTCTTTTGTAGTCATCAAAATCGGCCTGTAAACGATTAAATTCTTCGTCCGTGATGTTTGAGTCAACTAGTGCTTTATTTATTGTCAGTTTGAACGAACTAAGTTTAGCCGTTATCAGTTGAACTATAGCTGTGTGCTTTTGGAGTTTAGTTTTTAATTTTTTGCTAGCAGCACCTACAGCTAATGAACACAGGCCAAGAGCTAAAGACAAACCGCCTAGAGGTAAAGCTGCGGGTGCGCCTATGCCCGTTGCTAAGAGACCAACACTCGTTCCTGCTGATGCAGCGCTTATGGTCGATGCTCCAGTATTAACATAGGTAACAGCATTAAAGGCAGCAGAATACCTTCGTTTGGTTTTGCTGTATTTTGAAAGGTCTTGCTCTAGTTTTTGTTGCATTTGTGTAATGTTTGTTAATCTAAAGGTTTTTATGTTGGGGGTTTCTACTATCCCTTCTCTTGGCGACTCCGGCGCTGTAGGCACATTTGGATAAACTTGAACAGACATGCTTTTTATAAAATAAAAATAATTTAGTATTGTATATCTTTTAATCTGTTATCTTGAATATTCAGCTGCGCATCATATATTAAAAACAAATGTACATTAAGCGGTTTATCGGCTTCTTCTTCTTTATCAATTTGAATGTTTATTACGTCTCTCACAGTTCTCCCGCTTCCATGCAACTGATTATCCTCTGTTGACCTGAGGTCAATCCATAAACCGTATTTCGTTGTTAAATAATCATCAAGCCTAACATTGTGAAGATGTAAATCTTTAGACACAAGGTCAACTGTTGGATTTCTACACCTCCCGCCTCCAAACAGTTTTCTTATTTCATCAAAATGTTGATAAGGTTTAAGCCCGCTAGCGTAGATTTGGTTAGGACTACCCTCAATCGAACATTGTACTTTCGTTATTTTAGGATTAATAAACTTTTCACTTCCTCTTTTGAACGGTTCTTCATCTTCACACAGCAATAAAATACCTTTAAGCGATCTTGCTGCGGCACTAAAACTAAAATTCCATATAGCGTCTGCCCTGCTTCTGGGATATGTTGTATGATGAATCACTCTTTCGTAATATATTGCTAATTTTGACTGATATTGTTGCTCAATCAGCCTTGCTAAATTAGGGTTGCTAACAACGTCAAACTCTAGCGAGATGTCAGAAATGCTGTACTTTGCTTCGGTGTCTGATGATTTGATAACGCGTTTGTATTCATTAAAAGTTAGTTCATATGACAATCTGTCTTTTAATGCTCCTTGAAAATATGGCGCGTGCGCTTTTAACAACTCAAAATCTAAGGGAATAGAAAAGCGATTTCCATACGCAAAATTTACCGCCGCATACTTTTTGCCGTCTTTAGTATCTCCAGCGCCTATTCTATGTTTTAGTGCTTCTTCATTTTCTATTCCTTGAAACGCAAAGTCAGCCCTTTCATTCCCGGTTAGCCATAGATCAGAATAGGTTAAAAATATGTCTGCATTGTGTAAAGAAAATATTTCTTGCCCCTCAAGTTTTATAGAAATTTTCTTAACGATTGCCCGTCCCAAATTCTGTACAACTGTTCTGTTAGGGTCTGTTTTTGAAGCGAGTTCTATTTTGAAAGTAAGACGCGCAGAGCCTGGCACAATCACTTCATCCGCTCCTAGGTCTGGAAATTTAACAGTAAGAATTTGATCTGAATCAATAGTAGATGGATTATTTGGAACAGTAATATTCCGTTTATTTCCCTTCACGCCAAAGGGTTCTTTCAGTCTTCTATGCGGGTCAAGAATCGAGCCATATGCTTGTGACATTTTTATAAAACAAAATAAAAAGTTAATTATTTAAAAACATGGCAGGCATTGACTTTGATGATTTTGATGTTCCTGATCCTGTAGACGACATGAGTGAAATGATCCCTTTAATACAGCATCGCTCGGCGCCCTCATTGCGGCGTGAATTAACAGAAAGTAAGGTCAGATCATTTTACCAAAGTGTGGGCCAAGAACCTCCCGAATTTATAGACCCTAATGATTTTGAAGTAAAAGATGACCATTTGTTTGTGAGGAGCGACCAAGGACAACTTGTTCAGCTTACAACTAAACCAGACTCATCAAAGTTTTTAAAAAAGAGTACAATTAGACAAAGGCTCGGTGTAAGCGAACAAAATCGCCTTGGCATTACTAAACCAAAATTAGATGGGGAGGCTGTTTCTAAACTTCAAAACACACTACAAGAACTCCCAACAGATAACCAAATACAAAACATGGAACTTAAAGAATTAAATCAATCGGCAGACGAATTAATAAATGCAATAGAAGCAGAAACCAGTTTTTCAGAAGAAACAGCATTAAAAACTATACACAATCCACCGCTACCCATGCGAGAAATAGCGGCCCTTGATCATGCTTTGAGAACCATTAGAGGCGAATTAACAAACAATTTAGCAAAACTGGGTGAAATAGATGAGCATATAAAAAGAGAAAAAGAAAAACTCGTTGAGGCTGATGACGCCAACTTAGGGCCTGATATTAAAGAAAGAATAACCCAAAGACTAAAAGATCTTGAACAAGAGAGATCAGCAAGACTAGAAGTGTTGTCTACTAGCCGAGAACAATTACGAACTCAAGTGAGCAGAATAAGAGAAACTATCCAAAGAATTTTATATGAAGACACAACGCTAGCAGAACGAATCCGAACACTGTTTAGAGAGCAAGGAGTCACATTAGCAAGCGTTATAACGGCCTTAGGATTTGCAATAAGTACACTGGTGATGGCTATTACAGGCGGCGGTGGTCAAAGCCCAGTGCCTCCACCGCCATCACCTCCACCTGATAAATCATGGGTAAAAAAACAGCTTGATCATCTTGCGGGTTTATTAAAAAAATTAGCCAGTAAAGCCATGGACGCTTTGCCAGGTATATTAGGGGGTATTGTTAGCTGGCTTTTGTCTACTGCAAGCAAAGTAGTTGGCTTTATGGCCGAGCACTTATGGACATTAGTTCTCTTAATAGTTGGGTTATATTTAGTAAGATAAAGACCGAGTAATCCTATGCCAGTTAATACAACAACAAGTGCTGTCTTTTCATATTCATGGCCATCGCGAACAGAGTCCGCGTCTTCAATGGCCTTTAGGCTTTGGACCTTGGGGATTGGATGACTTATTCTTGGGGGGTCATCTTGTTTTTTTACTGCTTGCAATATTACTGGCTCAGAATTTATTTCGTTTTTTCCAACCTTCTGTTCATTGCCTGCCACAAGGATTTCATTATTGTAGTTTATTATTGTTCCTATCTGGAGCCTGAGGTCAGAAGGCAGCATGTATAAACCAGTGCCAACAGCAAAGTCTACTTTCGATCTTGCGTATTGTAAAACATTTTGGTACCTTTTAATACTTGAAGGTAAATCAACTGTAGAATTAATGGCGTCCTCTAAATTTGGTAAGTATTGTTTTTGTGCATCAAAGCCAGTAGAAGGATCAGTTATGCTCGATCTCGTTTGTGCTTGCGAGCCTAGCAAACACCAAACGTAAGTACGAACAGAGTCGTTTATTCGTTCTATTCCTGCTTTAGTTAGGCCCTTAGAAGTGTCTAAGATAAATGTTGTCCATGCTGTTTTATGCTCTTGCTCTATGGACCCGAGGTGAACAGCTGTGCCTGAAGAGAAAGATGTGTAAGGAGGATTCCAGTCATAGTTATACTTTCTGTGCACGCCCCAAAAATAAGGGGTGCCTAAGCCATGATTAAGATCCAACTTTTGTCTAAAGTCTGTCTTAACATTAATATTGAATTCGTTACAGATCCTTTCAAAAGCCTTCATGTCTATTCTGTTGCTGAATGGATTAAACGGTTTGTCATTTGGCAATGGCGCTTGCAGTTCAGTCAAAATACGTCTGAAGGTGTAATAGAAATGAAATCTGTACACTGACCTCACCAAAGGATCAGGATGATTTAAGTGATCAGCATACGACACTCCACACCCAGTTGATGCACAAAACACAGCAAAGTTTAACTGTCAGTGCCAAAGACACAAGGTCATTCCATATGGCTTTCGTTTGAAATTTCACTCCATCCCTTTATCAAAAAGAGAAGAACGTGAAACTCAGAAGATTCTTTCAAAGCAAGCTCAAACCTGATGTCGCAAGCAACCAGAAGTTTTTACACCCAAACGGACAAAAGCAATGAACTCATCAAAGCCTGCCGCCACCAAATGGCTTACCTGTGTTCAGAAGAGACATCACAGTTCATCATCAACACTGTGAAGAACGCCAACCAGGACCTACATGAAAGCCTAAAGAAAGAAAAGCAACAAAACTAAACCAACTTTTGCCAAAAGGAAATACAAGTGACCCACAGCCCACTTCCCAAGCACCAGTGGACTCTGACAAACTGGTAGTGACCATTCCTGATGATGTTCATCTCCCAGACAAACAGAAAGCACTTTTAAGCCATGGTTTAAAGTTTGTCCCTCTGAAACCCCGAACAAACTTCCTGTCCACACTCTATCACTGCCAACAATTTTTCCGCAGATTACGACTTGCAGCACACTTTCAAGACCAGTGCTCCCTCTCCACAAGTACAAACAACAATGACATCGCTCACCTCTTCCCAAAGGAGCGTGGAATATGGACACCCAAACCAGGAGAATTCTCTTCCGTTGATTTTTACATTGACAAGTGCACACAGGAAATCCAACAACTAAGCTTCCAACCTCTGAAACACTCCAACCTGTCCGATGATGAGTGGAGAGCACTACATGATTTGAAGAAAAGAACAGATGTGGTAATCAAACCTGCCGATAAGGGTGGTGCGATAGTGGTGTGGCAAAGGGACTACTACGAAAAGGAAGTAAAAAAAACAACTGTCTGACACGACTTTCTACACCCCATTGAGGAAACCAACAGTAAAAAAGGACAACGCCCTCGTAAGGAAAATTGTCAATGAAGCTATTGCATCGGGTCATCTCCCAACTGAAGCCTCAAGAGCTGTGGTTCGAGAACCCCGGGAGTCCAAATTCTATGCCCTTCCAAAACTTCACAAGGCCAACAACCCTGGACGTCCCATAGTATCCGTCTGTTCCTGTCCGACAACTCTTATTTCACAATTCATCGACTCTCTCCTGCAACCACTTGTTACGTCTCTGCCAACCTTTGTCAAGGACACCAATCACGCCCTTCAACTGTTTGACCAATTCCATTTTCCACCGGATGGATCTGGCCGTTTCTTATTTACCATGGATGTCACTTCTCTGTACACGAGCATCCCCCACAATGAGGGTCTACAGGCCATAAAACATTTTCTGAAGAACAGCACCTTTGACATCGACATCACAACCATCCTAAGACTGGCAGAACTGGTCCTTACACTGAACAGTTTCTGCTTCGGTGATTGCCACTTTGTTCAAACCCGAGGGGTGGCTATGGGCACCAAGATGGGGCCAAGTTACGCATGCCTCTTCTTGGGTTTCATCGAGGAGCAGATAATCTCTTCGTATCCTGGACGTGTCCCTCCATTTTTCAGACGCTTCATAGACGACATCATAGGTATCACCACAAGCACCAAGGCTGAACTTCTAGTTTTCATACACTTTGTGTCTTCATTCCACCCAGCCCTGAAATTCACCTACACCATCTCTGAAACAACTGTATCTTTTCTAGACATTCAAGTATCCATCACCAGCACAGATCAACTGAAAACATCAGTGTTTTACAAAGCAACTGATTCACATTCTTACCTCCAGTTCACATCTAGCCACCCACAGTCTACCAAGAAGAGCATCCCTTACTCTCAATTCTGTCGCCTCAGAAGACTGTGCAGCAATGACGACGACTTCAAACTGCAGGTCAACTGGGTGTGTTCCTTCTTCCGAAAGCGCGGGTACCCTGAAGCAGTCATCATCAATGCCGCCAATCGTGCCCTCCGCACCCCCAGGACTCAGGCCATGACCCCGTCTCAGAACAAAGATCAGTCTGACCGACCAGTCCTTACTCTGACCTACCACCCACACAACCTCCCAGTTAAAAACATCCTTGTGAAAAACTTTGACATCCTGAGGAAAGACCCTAAACTCAAGTCCACCTTCGACAAACCTCCGTTAGTGGCATACCTGCGGGACACCAACCTCAGGGGTCATCTAGTACGAGCCACCTACAAAGACTCACCGAGAAGCTCTCCACCAGGAAACCACCGCTGCAACGAACCCCGATGCAAAACCTGCCCCTTTTTAAATACAACCACTAACACCCTCAGGGGCCCATCAGGCAAAAGTTTCACCATCAGATCCCCCTTCACTTGCCGATCCTCCAACCTGGTGTACATTCTTTCATGCAGCCTCTGTTCCAAACTCTACTGTGGTGAGACCTACCGGACCCTGGATGAAAGATTCAGGGAACATCTCCAGGCTGTCAACTTGAATAAGGACACCCCCATAGGTACACATTTCAATAGCCCTGGACATAACGTGTTTCATATGTCAATCTCTGCTGTTCCCCAAAACCACTCAGATGCCATACACCGAAAATTCCTTGAATCATCTCTGATCTCTAGGCTAGGTACGATCACTCCCCACGGACTGAACATCAAGGACTGAAGTGATGGAGTCACCATCCGAACTATACCATGCGAACTGGGGTTGTGTGGGGTTGGGGGGGGGGGGGGGGGGGGGGGGGGGGGGGGGGGGGGGGGGGGGGGGGGGGGGGGGGGGTGGGGGGGGGGGGGGGGGGGGGGGGGGGGGGGGGGGGGGGGGGGAAGGGGGGGGGGTGGGTGGGGGGGGGGGGTTGTGGTGGTGGGGGGGGGCGGGGGGGGGGGGGGGGGGGGTGGCGGGGGGGGGGTTTCTGAGTTCTTATCACTTCAGATTTGTGGAAACAATCCCCTTGCTTCCCCTTTATGTGTGTGGTTTTACGTTTTGAGTTCTTGTCACTTCAGATTTGTTGAAACAATTCCTGTGTCCTCAGTTTATGCCACTGAAAAAAGACTCTAGGAGTCGAAACGTTGGCTTTGCTTTGTTTTCCTCTTTAACCCCCCTTTTTGTTTCGGTCTTTACCACCATCCTCGAATTATACAAAAGTTTAACTGGTTCTGATAAAACTGCATCGGATGACTAAACCAAAATTTTGGGATGTAGTCTTTTTAATAGGGGGGTTAAGATATCTGCTTAATGGAGTACTCACCTTTACTTGAAAGGTGTCAGTCTGGGTCACAGAAATGACAAGAGTATCAGTTGCTATATTTTTTAAGATTGTAGTGCGGCCCAGCAGAATATTTTGCATCAGTATAATTTAAATGCACTCATTTTTATTTTTTAAAAAATGTTTGTAACAATAACAACTCAAGACCGCCCTTCGTTTTTAGAACATGCTATTGATAACAATTGTGGAACCCGAATGGTTGCACTCCATGAAATATTCTACAAAGTCGTATGGTTTAATATTACTAAATCCCTAAATAATAATAAGGTTCTAAAAGTTGACAAAACAGGGGCCAAAGTTAGCCAGTTAACAATACCTGATGGTTATTACGGGTTTTGCTCACTAAAAGAAGCAATGAGTAACTTCGACATTACTCTCAAACTTAACAATGCAAATCTAAAAACAATGTTAACATTCAAGCCTGAAGAAGAAGGAGGTTACTATTTTGATAAAGAGCTAGCTAAAATGTTAGGCTTTGCAGCTGACAATTATAGATTTAGAGTTACACCAACCAAAACATACTTATGAGGGAGAAAATCCGCTCGATCTTGCATTACATTCATTACTCTATGTTCATTGGATGAGCTGAGCACTGATGAAAACTTATATGATGGAAGGCCCTCAACTGTTTTAAGAGCTCTTCCATCAGGGAAAGCTGCATATTGCGATTATGAAATTATACAATTCCCTAATTTACAGTTTAAAAGATTAGTTTGTGGGAGGGTCGGATCATTTAATTTAAAAATCAAAGACAAAACGGGGAAAGTTGTAAAATGTGATAACCTGCACATTGTTTTGGAAATAAAATAATAAGTTGTACTAAAAAATAATGTCGCGGGGCCAGAAGAATCGGGAGTTACATTAGCGCCTGTGAGGTGTATAACTTTAGAATTAAAAGACCTTGCAGACGTTGCGGACTTTGAACAGAATGGTGAGATAGGCGCTTTGTATGGTTTTGAGTACACTAAAGATGGTGATTATAAACGCAAAGAGGTTGGCGACAGCAAAAAGTTTCCTAAACTAGAACAACTGCGCAATCTAGAGGCAAATAATGTTGGCCAGTATGAATATAAAATAGTTCGAAAACCTGACCTCAAATGGCACTTAGAACCATATTTAGAATGGGACATAAAATTTGAATTCATAAGCCCATTTACATTTTTTAGCCGTCAAAAAAGTTTCAGAAAAGCATTCAACTCTGGCCCTTTACATGTAAGTCTTATGCCGGACGACAATAGTCGGAAAGAGATTGAAATAACGCCGTATGGGAAAAAACAGTACATCCTCCACAGAAGAGAAACGGTTTTAAAGGAAGCTTCTACAAAATTACAGTTCTTTCCAAGCAGAAAATTAGGAGACACGTTCACAATAATATTTGAAATTTCTGTCTTTAAAGATGTGGAGAGGGATGGGGTTGTGGGCGTTAGTGACGCCCTTATAAAAGGAATTAATATTAGCTGGCAAAACTTAGACGTTAAACGCCTTAAAGTTACCATCGTCGTTCTTCACAATGGTGAGGATATTAAGATCATAACAACAAGCAACAAAATCAATGTTGACTTAAATAGAAACAATCTTACAGAACTGAATTGGATTAATCTTACACATTTAGGCCTCATAGGATTTTATTATACTGAACAAGTTTTGACGGAGAGTATGATAAAAATAATAACTGGATTAGATTAAATTCTGTTATAAAACTATGGAGCAGTTAAACTTTATGACAAAAGCGCCTCATTGTTCATTGATTTGTGGACAGACTGGCTGTGGAAAAACAATATTTGTCCTCGACCTATTACAAACAGTTTATCGTTATAATTTTGATTATATTGTGATTTTCTGTCCAACACTTAAAAGGAACAAAGCATATCATGATAGAAGGTTTATATGGACAGACGATGACGTATATTTAGTTGATCCTAGCACTAAACTGAGTGAGTGTTTAGAATACTTTTATAAAGTGTTTGAAGGAGCGCAGACACTCTTTATTATAGATGACTGTTCGGCAGAAAAAGATATAGTTAAAAAGAGAAACACTTTGTCAAAACTAGCTTTCAGCGGAAGACATGATGGGATAAGTGTGTGGATTTTATGTCAAAAATATAACTCCGTTTTAAAAGACTTTAGAGAACAGTTAAAGACTGTAGTTCTATTTCACATGAAAGACAGAGACGCATTTGATGAATGTATGCGCGAAAATGATGTTATTGAAAACGATCAAGAAAGCGCAGGATTAAGCAAAAACTGAAATCTAAAAAGTTTAGTAAATTAGTATTGAAAACGGATAATCCAACACAGTATGTTTGTTTGTAGGGTCGTTATTTTTTGGTTATTGAAAGAGAATGTGTGATGGATTATTATTTTTAATTCGTTGTTGAAGTCTTACTTGTCAGAGAACGGAGAAACACGGATTCAAGGTCGGCCGCTCGAAACCGGTTAAGACCGGTTGAGAGCGGGTGAGCTTGAATCCGTGTTTCTCCGTTCTCTAACGCTCTGTGTGTGTGTGTGTGTGCGTGTGTGTGTGTGTGTGCGCGCGCGCGCGCGCGCGTGCCAGCAAGTGTGTGTGTGTGTGTGTGTGTGTGTGTGTGTGTGTGTGTGTGTGTGTGCGTGCGAGCACGTGTGTGTGTGTGTGTGTGTGTGTGTGTGTGTGTGTTGTGTGTGAGAGAGAGAGAGAGAGAGAGAGAGAGAGAGAGAGAGAGAGAGAGAGAGAGAGAGAGAGAGAAGAGAGCTTGTCCGTGCGTGCGTTCTCGCGCTCTTCAGCGTCTGCGTGACGGTTATGTACATACGAGTGTAGAGAGGGGAGAGGTTATGTACATACGAGTGTAGAGAGGGGGAGGTGTGTGTGTGTGTGTGTGGTGTGTGTGTGTGTGTGTGTGGTGTGTGTGTGTGTGTGTGTGTGTGTGACAGAGAGAGAGAGAGAGAGAGAGAGAGAGAGTGTGTGTGTGTGGTGTGTGTGTGTGTGTGTGTGTGTGTGTGTGTGTGTGTGTGTGTGTGCGCGCGAGTGTGTGTGTGTGTGTGTGTGAGTGTGTGTGTGTGTGGTGTGTGTGTGTGTGTGTGTGGTGTGTGTGTGTGTGTGTGTGGTGTGTTGTGTGTGTTTTCATTATTTTTGAATGATCTACAACAGTTCCTTATTGACATAACTGTTCTACTCTTGTATATGATTTAACGCAAGAGTTGAAACTTGAACAGTTTCACCATGGCTTAGTTATGTTAAAAGCATTTTATTTGAAACTCGTTTTGATTGTGTTTGGGAATCTCATTCATTCACAAACAGAAATAACTATGTAAGTGTGTTAAAAAGGAGTTATAAAATAATTATGCTCGTGATTGGCGCAGTTCTCTTGAAAACAGCAAGTGTGTATTCTATAAAAGTATAAAGACTCTCTTTGGAAAAGAACATTATTTCTACCTTACCAGATATTATGTTATATCTTTATTCAAATTTAGATGTAGTAACCATAAATTGCAAATTGAAATCGGAAGACACCATAATGTTCCAAGAGAATTGCGTATGTGTCGTAACTGTGAAATGGGTGAAACTGGAGATGAATTTCATTGCATCATGGAATGTCCAAAATATAATGAACTTCGTGAAAAATTCATCCCTGAAAAATATCTAAAACCAAAGCCTGTTTTCAACTTTTGTAATTTATTTCAAAAAGGAAGACGCATTTGTTTGCATATTAGTAAGTTTCTAAAAAATGGGAAGATTGTTTAATGAGATCACTACAGTTCACCAGAATTCAGCATTTCGCAGCTATGTTCACACATTGTTCTGAGCGAGTTTCGTATTTCTCTCTTTGTTACATTTTGTATCCTCCATGCCCCAACAGGGGTCAAAGGATTAAATTTGAATTGAACTGAATTGAATTGAATTGAATTTTGTGTGTGTGTTGTGTGTGTGTGTGTGTGTGTGTGTGTGTTGTGTGTGTGTGTGTGTGTGTGTGTGTGTGTGAAAAGGGGGATTTGTTGGGGACAGGGAGCTAAGGCAATGGACAGAGAGATGATATTATGCTCTTTGAAGAATGCTTACGAAGATTCTTTGCGAAACCGCGCTGTAAAGATATTCATCTTACCATCATTCGTACATCTATCTGCTTAAACCGATTCTCTTTTTTCCTTTTTTCTTTTGTTTGTCTGTGTCCCTCTTCTCTCTGCCTTATTGTTCTTATTACCAGAAAGTGCGGTGAACATCCTCAGGTTCACCATGGACAAGCTGACCCCGTGTCTGATGCACACACTGACACTGCTGATGGTTACTCTTCTGTTTGTTGCTGCCATTGTCTGTGCCACCGGTGAGTTGTGTGTGTGTGTGTGTTCGTTCTTCTCTTTAACGTCTTTTCACAATGCTGTGATATAGACGAAAAAAAAAAAAAAAAAAAAAAAAAAAAACAACCACCGCTCCCGTCTTCCTATCTCTGAACCTCCCTACCATTTCCCTTCAAAATGAAATCTTAACAACAATAACATACAATAACATACTCAAAACATTTGTAAACATTAAATCAATGAGCCAACTGGGCTCCGTTTTAAGCCTTTAACAACATCCACATAAGCAAATCGTCAATAAAATATTCTTAAAAGATGAATCTGAAACCGTTGAATCACAAATCGAAGGGGTAAAAATGATTTCAAAATGCTGACAGTGTAGAATAACATGGACAGGTGTTATTTCCTCACCGCAGACGCACTTAACATGACTGTTGAATTTGCATCTGAGAGCATTCAGTCTGAATCTGTAGACCAGGGATGACAGTGTTCGTTTTCACACATGAGCTCACCATTGCAGGAATGCATATGTTTGACTTTGAAAATATTCCTCTTTTTCAGTGAAATTTACAAAAGAACCTCCTAATAGTTTCCTTCACATGATTCCAACAAGTTTTCGTTATTAAGGAATAACTTTCAATAAAGATAAGGAATTTTAACACATACAGAATTTTTAATGTTCTTGCACCCCTTTTAGCTGTTCTGTCCGCCCATTCATTACCAAAAATATTACAATGTGATGGAACCCAAGAGAATGAGATACTAGTTCCGCGCAGTGACAAATAATGGATTGTATGACAAATTTCTGCAATAATATCACCTCTTACTTTTAGATTATAAGACTGTAGCGCGTCTAAAAACAGATTTAGAATCAACCAAAAATAATACCTGAACTGGACTAAAAGGAAGATCAAGCAGAAAATTCAAACCCATCAAAATAGCAATAAGTTCTGCTGTAAATATTGAAAAGTGTTTTCCAAGATGGTAAGCCTTTTCTGCTTTTAAAGCTGGGATTACAAATGCAGCTCCAACCATGTCATTATCTAGCTTAGAGCCATCAGTGTAAATTTTTAGATGTCCGGGTAGTGCTCAAAAATATGAGCTTTTACAGAAGCAGATAAAGTGGGACCATCATTTTCTTTATATTTGTATAATTAGTATCGAAATAGGCTGATAGTAGTTCCCATTTAGGGACTGCAGTGAACAGTACACGAGATGATATATCTTTCTTATTGATTCCTGACTCTTGAAAAATGTCATAAAGTGAAAGTGCCTATTGTTTCTAAAGAGGCAACCGACTTTGCTCTTTTGGGAAAATCCGTGTCTGATTTTACGCACACTTCATCATAATTTGAATTTGGAACTGATGTACTCCTTAGGACATATTTAGATGATGCAAGTTTCATATATTTCTTCAAAAGGTAATATACCAATTTCAGCATATGTTTTTAATGAAGATGTATATACTGGAACTCCAATCCCAAGTTTATAGCTTTACTGTCTATACTTTGCATTTTTTTTAAAAGGTATTTTGGGGCAGAGAAGAATACCTCTTGGGCATATGTTAATTTTGAACGAATAAGTGCTGTTACTAGATGTATAAGAGTGGAAATGTCTTGTCCCCACTGTTGTTTGCTGACAATTTTTAGGAAGTTCAGACTCTTTTTAGCTTTCATCATTACGTGTTCTAAATGCTCTTTCCATGACAATTTTGATGCAAGGATTACTCCTAAAAATTAACAGACTGTGCATAATTGATAACTGACCCTTCTAGATTGAAAGAAGGCAAATCTCTGCGATCGTAACAGAGTCAAAAAGCATCATATGTGATTTTCTCTGGAGACAAAGCTAAACCATTTGAATCATAAAACCATTTATATTATCAAGTTCTCTTTGATACAATTTTTTAGTGTAATTTAGCGATCTCATTGAGTGCGTTTTTTCATAGTCACTTTCAATCCATATGCAGATATCATCAGCATATTGAACCAATTCAATATGATTAGACACAGATGATGGCAGGTCATGTGTTAAAAATATTGAAAAGTATTGGTGCTACTACTGATCCTTGTGGAATTCCCATATGAAGTGGTTTTAATTTGAGTAAGTGTGTCCTATTCTGGTCTGAATTGATCTATCTGCTAGAAAAGTCTTGAAATAATTATACATGCAACCTGATAAGCCAATGGATTTTAATTTATAAAGTAGTCTAGAGTGCCATACTTGATCGTACGCTTTTTTGATATCAAAGAAAGTAGCCAGTACATTTTTCCTTCTAGCAAACTGATGTTTAATTTGGGTTGTTAATTTGGTAAGTGTGTGTGTGTGTGTGTTGTGTGTGTGTGTGTGTGTGTGTGTGTGTGTGTGTGTGTGTTTGTGTGTGTGTGTATGTGTGAGTGTGTGTGTGTGTGTGTGTGTGTGTGTGTGTGTGTATGTGTGTGTGTGTGTGTGTGTGTGTGTGTGGATGTGTGTATGTGTATGTGTATGGTGTTTGTTCTTGTTGTGTGTGTGTGTGTGTGTGTGTGTGTGGTGTGTGTGTGGTGTGTGTGTGTGATGTATGTGTATGGTGTTTGTGCGTGTGCGTGTGTGTGTGTGTGTGTTGGTGTTCGGTGGTGTGTGTGTGTGTGTGTGTGTGTGTGTGTGTGTGTGGTGTTTGTGTGTGTGTATGTGCATTGTGTTTGTGTGCGCGCACGCGCGCGCGTGTGATGTGTGTGTGTGTGTGTGTGTGTGTGTGTGTGTTTGTGTGTGTGGTGTGTGTGTGTGTGTGTGTGCGTGTGCGTTCATTCGCGACTGGTCACAAAGGGGAGAGATGTCAGTTCAATGATAGGAACACAAAGAATTTCACAAAGGGAGATGGCAGTTCAATGACAGGAACACAAAGAATGTCACAAAGGGGAGAGATGTCAGTTCAATGATAGGAACACAAAGAATTTCACAAAGGGGAGATGGCAGTTCAATGATAGGAACACAAAGAATTTCACAAAGGGAGATGGCAGTTCAATGACAGGAACACAAAGAATGTCACAAAGGGGAGAGATGTCAGTTCAATGATAGGAACACAAAGAATTTCAAAAAGGGGGAGATGGCAGTTCAATGACAGGAACACAAAGAATGTCACAAAGGGGAGAGATGTCAGTTCAATGATAGGAACACAAAGAATTTCACAAAGGGGAGATGGCAGTTCAATGAAGGGAACACAAAGAATGTCACAAAGGGGAGAGATGTCAGTTCAATGATAGGAACACAAAGAATTTCACAAAGGGGAGATGGCAGTTCAATGACAGGAACACAAAGAATGTCACAAAGGGGAGAGATGTCAGTTCAATGATAGGAACACAAAGAATTTCACAAAGGGGAGATGGCAGTTCAATGATAGGAACACAAAGAATTCACAAAGGGGAGATGGCAGTTCAATGAAGGGAACACAAAGAATGTCACAAAGGGGAGAGATGTCAGTTCAATGACAGGAACACAAAGAATTTCACAAAGGGGAGATGGCAGTTCAATGATAGGAACACAAAGAATGTCACAAAGGGGAGATGTCAGTTCAATGATAGGAACACAAAGAATGTCACAAAGGGGAGAGATGTCAGTTCAATGATAGGAACACAAAGACAGGTCACAAAGGGAAAGATGTCAGTTCAATGATAGGAACACAAAGAATGTCACAAAGGGGAGATGTCAGTTCAACGATAGGAACACAAAGACAGGTCACAAAGGGGAAAGATGTCAGTTCAATGATAGGAACACAAAGAATGTCACAAAGGGGAGATGTCAGTTCAACGATAGGAACACAAAGACAGGTCACAAAGGGGAAAGATGTCAGTTCAATTATAGGAAGACAAAGAATGGTGACAAAGGGGAGAGATGGCAGTTCACCGATAGGAACATAAAGAAAGGTCAAAAAGGGGGTTGGGGTATGTCAGTTCAATAATAGAAACACAAAGACTGGTCACAAAGGGGAGATGGCAGTTTTAATAATAGTAACACAAAGACAGGTCACAAAGGGGAGAGATGTCAGTTCAGTGACAGAAACACAAAGACTAGTCACAAAGGGAGAGATGGCAGTTTAATGATATGAACACAAAGACAGGTCACAAAGGGGAGAGATGGCAGTTCAACTATAGGAACACAAAGACTCGTCACAAAGGGGAGAGATGGCAGTTCAACTATAGGAACACAAAGACTCGTCACAAAGGGGAGAGATGGCAGATC
>CM031616.1:62642810-62654240 GCA_018398815.1 Conus ventricosus
TTTTAAAAAACCCCCCCCCCGGTCTAAGTTTTTTTAAGAAGGGAACGCTGCAAAAAAGTCCTACGTAGTTTACGAGATTCAGTCGTTATTGTTCCTTATGAGGGCCAGCACCACAAAAAACTTCGAAAAAAACAGTCTTAATGAGTAATCATAGATTTGTTCATTTGCCTTCATTATTGTTAGGTCGGATGGCGTTTATTCAGAACCAGAATTATATAGAGGACCAGATGCTGCAGAAACATTTTTAAAAACGCATGCAGCAAGTGCGTAACGCCTGTTCTAATAATCTAACTTATCTGAAATCATTAATGACCCCTGAAGCCCAACAACAGTATGACTCAGCCACACATTGTTGGATTTGTGGTTTAGGCTCTCAACAGCGAATCCAACAGTAAGAGACCATGATACATTAGCGGAAAGTTCAGAGGAGCTGCGCACAACAAATGCAATCTTCAACTAAAGTTTGAATCCAAAGGACAGGGAAAGCTGCCTGTATTCTTTCATAACTTGCGAGGTTACGACTCCCACCTTATTAATGAAGCGGGTGGACGTTTGCCTTCAGGGTAGCATGCATTGCACAGTCATCAGAAAAGTACAGTGTTTCACTTTAAATAAATGTCTTTCTACGACTCTATGCAGCACATGATGGGGTCATTAGAGTCACTGGCATGTCCTTAAAGTCCTGCCAATAACAGAAGAATTTTTGACTCAATTTGTTAGAAAGGGTGTTTACCTTATGAATACATGAACAGTTGGGAAGGTTTGACGAAGATACACTTCCGCTAAAGGCGCGTTTCTTTTCTAGTCTTAGGGGAAAAAGGACATCAGCGACTCCGATTACCAGCATGCTCAAGATGTTGGCAAAAGTTAGATTGTAAAAACGATGGGAGACTATCATGACTCCTATTTAAGGGCAGATGTATTTTTGTTGGCGGACGTCTTTGAAAATTATAGAAAGACCTGCATGAAACTTTTACAGTTTGGATCCCGCGCATTACATTTCTGCGCCCGGGATGAGTTGGGACGCTTTCTTAAAGTTTACTGGAGTAAAGATTGATTTATTGTCAGATTTACCATGATTCAGATGATTGAAAACGGGTTGCGTGGGGGAATTAGTATGGCGTCGCATCATTACTGTAAGCAAACAACAAATACTTGGACGATTATGATCGAGTAAAAGGTCTAATATCTCATGTATTTAGATGCAAACAATCTGTATGGATGGGCAATTTGGGGCAATCACTTCCATTACGTAACTTTAAAATGTACACAGGCGGCAATCCGAAAAATATTCAAAAGGCATTAAAGTGGTTGGGCAATTTAACGCCTGATCAACAGCGTGGTTTCATTCTAGAAGTTGACTTAGAATATCCCCATGAACTCCATGACCTGATAATGACTATCCATTAGCAGCAGGAAAGTCTAAAAAAGGATCCAAGAGAGCCGCCTAAACTTGTGCCTAATCTTCGAGGCAAAAAAATTATGTCTGTCATTACAGACTTCTACAATTTTATTTAAGACATGGGTTGAAGTTGACAGTGTTCATGTTTTAATTGCTTTTGATTTAAGAACAGTTCATGAAACCATACATCATGAAGAACACTGACCTCAGAACTAAATCCACAATGCTTCGGAAAAAAGACTTTTTCAAGTTGATGAAACAACAGCTGTTTGGAAAGACTATGGAGAATCCGCACAAGCGAAAAGATGTCAGATTGTCCCAGAGAGAACGAAGCAATTAAGTGTTTAAAAAAACCAATTTTCGGACTTTAAAAGATTTCTGATCCCCCTTTTTTTGGCAAAAGATGAAAAAAAAAAAAGTAAAATTTGGACAAACCTGTTTTATTGGGTTTTACTTTTTTGAATTATCAAAGTTTTGATGTTAGAGTTTCTTTTTGATACTTTAGCCCTCGTATCCCGAGCCCAGGTATTTTACACAGATCAGATATTTTTGTTTGTTATCCCTCGAAAGACATTAAAAAGAATGGAACCGAAGTGCTAAAGGAGCGGTGGATGGTACGACACACCGTTTTCCCTAAAAAATTTGCCTTTTAAAACAATTTCTAACAAGAAGGTTTTAGGAAAGATGAAGGATGAATTTCTGGAAAGGTGATCAAGGAGTTTTTTGGTTTTAAGGTCAAAATTGTACGTATTTTGAGCCCCGGGAAATCTTAAGAAAGCAAAGGGGGGAAAATTCGCAGCGTTTTTGCAGTCAAACATATACATGACAACTACAAAAAAGATTGTTTGGCAATAAGACTTTTCATCATGACAACGTAAAACTGCGATCTAATCTAATGAGATCAACACAAAGTTTTAACAAAAAGTCATTAGATGAAAAAACACAAAAGGGTGTTGTTTCCCGGAGTTTTATATGCATCGGGCACTGGGAACCCCTTTAAAAAGGGGGTTTTATTTTTCATCAATTTTTTTATAAGATCAATCTAGCTTCATCCAATTATTTAAATCTTTTCTCATGTTTGCTTGACGAGTTCGAATTTTTTTTATTATTTCAAGATATTCTTTTTCCCAATTTGGGGGTTTGAGTTGTAGGTGATCTGGATGATTTAGCATGCATTGATTAATCCTCGAAAATGTTTCCTTAATAACATTACACGCCTGAAATGATTCCCGTATCATTTTCAAGGTCTCTTCCTTTACCATTCTTGTTTCGTTCTGCGCTTCCTTCTGGCCTTCCATTTTAAACCAAAATATGTTTACGTAAATTAATTAAAGCGGAACTGTGTCTGGCGGAATTATCTGCAGTTCTTCTTTCACAAAAGATCTTTGAGGAGCTGGTTGTTTTGTTGTGTCAGTTTCTCGTAAATAATACACGGGCGGATTCATCTTTACAATTCTTTTTATTTCATATGGATCAACACTCAAACTGGATCTGTTGCCCTGATGCGAGTGTCCCCTTCTGCTTCTCCCGGTAAATAAAGGTACCTTACTTTCAAACCAAACGGTAATAGTTTGCTGGGTGTACTGGAGTCTTCAGCAACATTTATTGTTTTTCTTTTGATTGCTTGTACTGGTTTTAGTCCTTTTAAATTCTTCATTATTCATTGCGCGCAAAACTGAGGGCAGTCTTCTAACCATTCTGTGTTGCGTAGAATTGTCAATAAGCTCTCTGTGATACTGGTAGGAGAAAAGTCTTTCGGCTAACTGTTTGTTAAAGTTTTCAACTAAAGCCTGTGATCTGTGAACTCCCGGAATGCCTCTTCTAATGTAACTCTGTGTTTTAACAATAATTGATTCACTTGGCCTTTAAATTCTTTTCCATCATCGACTTGAATCATGCGAGGATAAGTTAGTGGGCCTCGTTGATATATCAGTTGTATGGCAACAGCAACAGCAGAAGCACTCTTTTGTGTTAATGGCTCCGCATCTTTGTATCTTGAAGCCATGTCAATGACTGTGAGTGCGTACTTAAATCTTTTTCGTCTAATCCTATCAGAGGGTAAATATAGAAGATCCATTT
Source organism: Conus ventricosus (assembly GCA_018398815.1). Lineage (NCBI taxonomy): Eukaryota > Metazoa > Mollusca > Gastropoda > Neogastropoda > Conidae > Conus > Conus ventricosus. The sequence goes on from CM031616.1 coordinate 62,646,292, forward strand.
GATGGGTGTCGTTTGGAGTTGTATTGACAAGTGTGGTCTCTGTATTCGTCTAGGCCCCGGGTAAATAAATTTGCCAAATCGCTTGTTTAGATAACCATTCCTTTGCTGTTTGTTCACTGACACCTGCGCTTGGCTTAGCTTTTTGATTGCTGTGATGCCCTTCCAATTATCCTTTGGGCGAATAATAGATTTTGTTCATTTTTTATTCAGCCAATATTATGTGCAACAAAATACACGACGGTCATACCAACGACAATAAACCCGATTTCTTGCATCTTTTGTTTTTCTGATGGTTGATAAAAGTCACTGAATTTTGGTGGGGGCAATGTCTCGATTGGTTTGCCTGTTACTAGATAATATTGTTTATTGCTTGATCAACATTTTTAAATGTGTAAGCTGCATGCCCTGTCTTTTCAGTGTGTCATTAATAAAATCTAACTGCTCAAGTCTCTGCCTTTCATAGGCGTCTTGTGCAGCTGCTAGTTCCTCCATAGCTTTGTTATGTCTTTTTCTCTCGCCGTCATCCGCCAGTTTACTAAATGCGAAATTACTTCCGCTAAAAGCAAGCGCATTCACCACAGCGCCGCCTATCATTATTGCGAGTGAAGCCATTTTTATAAATGTATTTTTTATTTACATATTATATTTTCCGGATTATTCTTGCTTAACTAGAAAATCTTTCGTGGCAACCGAAGCTGCAATGATAGCAATCAGCTTTGCTGAATCCTCAAAGTCTAGTTTGCCAAGATCTGCTGGTTTAATTCTTAACAGGCTTTTACCAAGCATCGTGTATCCTACACTTAGTCCTCCAATAACAGCAGAATGGTATACAAGGTTAGCAACAGTTTTTTCGGTGCTCATTTTTATAAAATAAAATAATTATAATTATTAAAAAACATGAACAGTGATGATCTACTACGCTACAAGGCGGCCTAAACCTTCCCGAACTTATGAATAACCAAGTTGATGATCAAGCTATTATGCCCAAAAAGGAAAGGCTGTATTCTTTGGCAGCATGTGGGAAAACAAAACAGTTCCTCGGAACTGAATTCAGCATAGAACAGATTCAACAAATGTCGCCGCAAGACATTTTAAAGTATCATAACAGGTATGAAGCGCAGCTGGGGTCTAGAATGGTGAAAAGTGTGGGGCAAACGGTTCTTAGTTTGTACACTAAAACTAGTCAGTAGATTTGCTCCATTGATTTGAACAAGATCTTACGTATGATTTAACGCAAGATCCAGTTTTAACAAAGTCATTAGAGTCTCTAGGCTGTGATCTATACTACAGATTTGGAACATTGTTATCGCCAGCGATCATGGGATTAATAACTTTAATCATATAGATTTTGTTTCCTTCAAAATGAACGAGCTGGAAAATCAGCAGAATCAGAAAACACTGAATCAGGTGGAGAAAGTAACCAAGCCAGAAAATCAGCAGAAAACACTGAACCAGGTGGGGACCATTAAAAATCCTGGGCGTGTTGAAGCAGGAAAAAAATTAGCAGAGTGGAACAGACAAAAAAAATTAATGTTACAGAATATGACTCATCATGAAAACATAACGCCGCCAACGCCAGAACAAGTTAATTCAATGCCAGCTATAAAAAACTCATGTGATACAAGGGCACAAAGTCTTCATGGAATATTGAACTTAAAACTGTTGCCATTTTTGGCGCCATTGCTGCTGCTGGGGGCGGTTATTACTGTTATAAAACATATAAAGAATGGCAACAGAAACAAAAGCAATCAAAAAATCTGAACCGTTAAATACAGAAAAAGCAACAGCACGCCAAAACCGCCAATAACAAAGCATCATTTTGATCCATTTCAAATGGAATAATATTTTAAATTTTTTTATAAAAATAGATCATGGCGTATTATAAAATGATAAAGTCAATAAATAAAGACATGGAGTTTATAAAAGACATTTCCATAGACCAGAATTGTAATCAATGTGGTTGCTTCGGTTGTAAAAACTTCATTAAGATCTATGCAGAGAACGCTGAGCAAGACATCCTCAACGATGACGCGTTTTTTGAGGCGTGTGTGTACTATATTAGGCATTTACTATTTAAGATAAAAACATAGCTTGTATTTTTTTGATAATTATAAGATAACTTAAATAAAGAAACTTGGTTATGATCTTGAGGCGACTTAATCAAGAACTTAATCAAGAACTTATTAAGAACTTGAAGTATTAATTAAAAACTTAATTAAAAACTTAATTAAGAACTTGGGGTGACTTGAAGTGACTTGAGGTGACTTAAGTTAAGAACTTAAAAGTGACTTAAGTGTGTGCATGCGTGGGGTGGGGGTGGGAGGAGGAGGTGTGCATGCGTGGGGTGGGGGGTGGGGGAGGAGGTGCGCATGCGTGGGGTGGGGGGTGGAGGGAGGAGGTGTGCATGCGTGGGGTGGGGGTGGGGCACATCTGTCCCAGTTACGAGCACCACTACATTCCTGTTAGACTCATGGTGCTAAATATAGCCGTTCATGTATAAACGGTTATTTATAGCAAGGCTGACTTCCCCACAGCCCTCTTGCTGCTAAAAATAGCCGTTCATGTATAAACGGCTATTTATAGCAAGGCGGATTTCCCCGCAGTCCTCTTGCTGCACTTCACAATAACACTGTTAGCAGCTCCCAACAGCACACCACCACACCACCCACCACCTCTGGCGTAGGCAGCGAGCAAAGTCGACAGGTGGGAGGTTGTGACGTCAGCAGAGGCGCTGTCTGCCGCGAGCTGGCTTGGCGAGGAAGTGAAACGGTTGGTGGCGGACAGAAAGAAAGGAAAAAAAAGAAGAAAGCTAGGGGGTGAATCCACGTTACGCCACTTGAATGAGCTGGGGCTGCTGTGTGGGCGACAGAGTGAAACACACACCACTGCCTCCACCCTCACCACCACCCGCACACACACACACACAGCGCGGAGCAGGCACTCACTCCTCTACACTAAAAATAGCCGTTCATGTATAAACGGCTATTTATAGCAAGGCTAACTTCCCACAGGCCGCCACCCGGCTACGCACTACTCCTCTCCATACTAGTAGATGTACTAAGGCCTGCCTAGCCTATCTAGTTTGTTTGCCAGAACATTCGAAAATCGCCATTCAGTTGCTATAAGGGCACACTTGAAGGCAGATGAACTGGTTAGAATTAGAAAAGTAGAAAAGTATACACATCTTAATACACAGATCAGCTTGCTACATGAACACTGAATCTGTAGTTAACAATCAATCAAGTTACAAACTGAGACAAACTGAGAACATTTTTACTTGGGAGGAACAGCAAAAATGTTTCAAATATAAGTTTTTTAGCATACGAATCAGTCGTGTTTATCTCCGGCCTTAAGAAATGAACGCCATGTTTTTTAAACATGGCTTTAGCTGTCTCAAGCCAGCTCCCAACAATCAACGCGCGATGGTTTGTTTTGCTTCGGCCAACTTTCAACAATGCAGCGCCATTTATTAGATAAAGAACCATCTCATCAATAGTCAAACACGTATTAAAACTGGCTACATCTTGTTTCATTTCTTGAACCAACAAACCTTTAAGATAGTCTCTCGGTTTCACAACATGCTTCGCCTAATTCTTTCAACAAATACTCTAACATGCAGTTAAAGTTAAAACTTATGGCCTCGAATAACAAACCTGTTCTTCAGTAACGTTTTAGCCATTTTAAATAACACAATTAAAACACAGTGGTCACAACAGAGCGCAGACAAAACACACAGCCTGTGCAGTAGCTCCAACAACAATGACGGCCCCGGTCGTGTCGCGTGACAGCCTCGATCCGGCGTGTCGACGTGGCAATCTCGAATTTTCCAAATCATTTTCTGATGTAATGTGGTGCAACCCAGCCGAGTGTGCTTCGTTTACACAGCGCGGGTTAACCTAGAGTAGTCTGTCGTGAGCGGTCGGGCTGTGACAGCGCCGCCACGCGAGCAGTGTTGGCGTAGGAAGGCTGATGTCATGCTAGGCAGGAAGGAGGGGGGAAGAGGGGTAAAGGGAGGTGCAGCAGTATTGATTTTTTGGCCTGTGTGTGAGTGTTTCTCTGTGTGTGCATGTGTCCGTGTTAGTTTGTGTGTGTGTGTGTGGTGTGTGTGTGTGTGTGTGTGTTGTGTGTGTGTGTGTGTGTGTGTGTTTATGTGTGTGAGTGTGAGTGAGTGGGTGCATTTTTGTGTGTTTGTGCATGTGTGTGTGTGTAGTTTGAGTCTTACTTGTCAGAGAACGTAGATATACCAATCCTGGGTTACTTTCGCCCGAACTGGGTGAGGGCGGAAGTGGCCCAGGTTGGTATATCTACGTTCTCTACCACGATGACATAGGGTGCACGTGCACCAGCGCCCGTGACATACTGCTGGTTCTGCACTACCAAACACAGTCCCTTGGTGCAGCAGGCTGGTCATGAACCGACAGAGCCTGACACTGCACTGATGATGTAACATATTGGTACAGGAAAATGATCCAATACAGCACGGAGATTGACCCTGGTTTGGTCTTACACCGAAAAGAACAAGATGCAAAGCATATAAATGTACTCCCGGTTTAGATCTATCTTGAATAGCGTGTGGAAAAAAAACCCACGTCACAATCAAACTTGTGTCAGAATTTTTTTGTAAGTCACAATCAAACATGCGTCTAATGTATACTGACTTCCATAAAAAACGCGAAAAATTGAAAGGCTATTTTTCGGGTGAAAAGGGGTGAATATACAATATTGAACCATTGTGGCAAGTTGTTTGGGTCCAAGACTCACGTGCAGTGAAAAAATTGTGTGAGCAACACATCATTCCCGGCATTGGAGGGTCAACAAAAATGGCAAACTGGTTGCTGCATGTGAGGCACGTGCACGCCATGCAGAGCAAAGTTAACCAGCGACAAGTACGCAGGCATGCAGCCTTTATAAAGCCGCGCTACAAGGTTCAGATAACGACTTGCCGTCTGAGCGCTACAGAGATGCCAAGACTACGAGCAGAGGAACGCAATCGTGGCCTAGGCCATCTGGAGGCTGGTGTGGATGCCAGGCAGGTCGCCAACATCTTTAACGTCCACATCTCAACCATCTATCGTCTGCAGCACCGCATGCGAGTCACTGGTACCACTGATGATCGTCCCCGGCCAGGCCGTCCTCGGGTCACCACACCAAGAGAGGATCGCCATTTTGTTCGAACCCATCTGCGGGACAGGCGGCAAACAGCCGCTAACACTGCTCGACAGGTGCCGGGGAATCTCCAACAACGAATCAGCCTCAACACTGTGCGGCGGCGTCTTCAGGAGAACGGGCTGGCTTGTAGGCGTCCTCACAGAGGTCCGGTACTGACACCAAGACACCGGCAGGACAGGCTGCAGTGGGCACAAGCCCGAATCAACTGGCGCAGGCAGCAGTGGGGACGCATACTGTTCTCAGATGAGAGCCTTTTTTGTATTGACATGGCTGACGGTCGTGTCAGAATATGGCGTCGACCTGGTGAACGTTTATGCTGACTCCTGTGTGGTAGAGCGGAACCCCTGGGGAGGCCCGAACGTTATTGATATGGGCTGCAATTGGCATTAACCACGCCATAGGACCAGTCATCTTTCAGAACATTGGTCCTGGTCGCGGACAGGGTGTCAATGCACAGCGCTACATCCACCAGGTGCTCAGACCCATGTCGTTCCTTTTTTTGCGCAACACCCAAACTGGACATTCCAACAGGCCCAATGCAAGACCACACACAGCCAGGGCCACCCAGTAATTTCTTCAGCATAACAACGTCAATGTGCTGCCCTGGCCAGCCCTCAGTCCCGATTTAAACCCAATAGAACATTTTTGGGATGAACTTGGCAGACGGTTGGACCTCCTGCGTCCACGACCAGCAACAGCGGCTCAACTTCACCAGGCCATCGTCCATGTGTGGGCTGGTGTGCCAAAGGGGACGCATCAACCATCTGGTCCACTCAATGAGCCGCAGGTGTCAAGCAGTTGTCCATGCAAATGGTGGCCACACACGGTATTAGGACTTCAAGCTGGTTTGTCACGTGACCTTGGATTTTCCACACAAAAGACATATTGCTGATGACATTTTCACACATTACCGGTGTAATGAATCAAATCACGTTGAATTCTCGCTTCCACTCTGTACAATTGTGACAATTAAAATTCGCCCCTAACCTTCAGCTTGGTTTGCTTTCGCGTTTTTTATGGAAGTCAGTATATTTCGTCACTGAGATAAGAAATCGGCGAAGTACTTTCTGAGATATTCCATAAAGAAGTGAAACTGTTTGGGGCTGTTTATAGCCGTTAGAAACGGATATTTGGTTTTAAAAACAAACAAAACAAACAAACAAACAAACATCGGGCATCATGCGTGACCCATAATGAACATACCTACAAATTTTCAGAAAGATTGGCCAGAAGTTGTTTTTTTTTTGTTTTTTTTTGTTTTTGTTTGTGCTGTCCCAACCTCTGCGTCACCTCAGAGGCAGTGCACCCACGCCGCTCATTCCGACCACCCCGTCCACAGCCATAGCCCGGCTGGCCCCGCCGCAGCCCCGGCACCGGCAATCCACAGGGAGCAGTCAATGTCAAGTCGTCAAGAGGCAACCACGGAGGAGACACTGCACTGCTGCCGAGTCACTTCGGTGGTGTTCAGTGGCGCCTGTTCTGATCTAACATACGCAGGACACCACCTACTAAGCCCCCTACTGACGACAATAATTGCTTAGTCGCGGAGCCGGCGTGAGTGAGCTCTCCTCCGGAGGGCGCCACCACGTCCGTCCAACGACAGCCCCCATGGACTCGCCGATACCGGTGACCCCGACGGAACCAAACCAAGGCCACAGACGTGGAGAGGACACCGAAACTGAGGTCACTATGAGAGCAGGGCATGAAGGGCCACAGAATTTGAGACTTTTTTTTTTTTTTTGGTAATGCTGATCGATGAGAATGAGGATGATTAAGATGATGCTACGGATTTCCATTTCGGTCTGAGACTACATGACAGGGCTGTACTCTACGCTTCTCTCATAATATATCCGGTGTCAACCAGGCCCGATAGATACAGGCATATGCAGTGTTGGTCAGGAAATTTGAGCAACACTCTCAGAAACGCATCCATTAAGTGGATGAAACTCGACTGTGTGGTCCCAGTCTTCCCAACTGAGTCCGCGGCAAACTCAACTCTGGGTAGGAGCCGGTCGGGGCAGAAAAATCCCACATGACTTGATGGGATTCGAACCCACGACCTCCCAGCCGAGAGTCCGCGACGCTAACCACTTCGCCACGGCGGCTGGTCAGACCAGAAGTTTTGTCTGGAGCGAGTGGAACACATTTTGACCACGGACAGACAAACACACAGACAGCTTTGTTCGTTCCCATTGTAAAGTAGTCCCTGTTCTATAAGAACTGACAGTACAAAAAGACCATTTTACAGCAACACAAGAGAATGCTGTATTGATGTTGCGTGGCTCTGTAAATGGTGTATTACAACCGGCTTTCTGTTAGCTCGGGTAGATCCTGTAATTACGCACAACGGTTCCTTTCCTACATTAACAGAACTCGATGTAGCAGTGGGGTTGGTTTGTTCATGTATCAACAGAGCTACGTCTCGTAGAGAACAGTAATATGCGCTTCTGACTCACTTGCTCCTCCACCGAGTTTTTGGGCGAAAGTGGCCTAAAAGCCGCCTATTCCTGTTCTCTGACAAGTAACCAAAAAATAACGATTATCTACAAACAAACATACTGTGCAGGGTTATCCGTTTTCAATACTAATTTACTAAACTTTTCAGATTTCAGTTTTTGTTTAATCCTATGTTTTTCCTGGTCATTTTCAATAACATCATTTTCGCGCAAACATTCTTCAAATGAGTCTCTGTCTTTCATGTGAAATAAAATACAGTCTTTAACTGTTTCTAAAGTCTTTTAAAACGGAGTTATATTTTTGACATAAAAATCACATTTTCC
>CM031616.1:62655240-62675240 GCA_018398815.1 Conus ventricosus
TTTTCAAACTAAACAAGGATCAGATTCTTTTTTTTTACAACATAAACAATAACAAACAAAAACATAGTCAATGTATCGTCAGGTGATATCGGTGGAGATGCTTGAAGGTCAAGAAAACAAGGATCAGGGTTTTTTTTTTAAAAAGAACAAAAGCAACAAAAAAACAATTTTAGGGGGGGGGGGGGGGGGGGGGGGGGGCAGAAAAGAAACCCTACCCTAAAAAAAAGAATTGCATTACGTTTGACGTCGACTGGTCAGACCATGACGTAGGCTGCACGTGCACCAGCGCCCGTGGCACACTGCTGGTTCTGCACTACCACAGTCCCTTGGTGCAGCAGGCTGGTCATGAATCGACAGAGCCTGACACTGCACTGATGATGTAACGTATTGGTGCCGGAGACTGATCCAATACAGCACGGGATTGATCCTGTTTTGTCTTACACCGAATCTATGCAAACATATAAACGTACTCCCAGTTTAGATCTATTTTGAATACGCGTGTAAAAAAAACGTCACAATCAAACTTATGTCATACGAAAAAAACAAACAACAAACAAACAAACAAAAACATCACAATCAAAGCTCGCCATAATGTATTTCGTCACTGAGATAAGAAATCGGCGAAGTACTTTCTGAGATATTCCATAAAAAAAAGAGTTTTGGGCCGTTATATCTGTTAGTAACGGCTATTCTGGTATTTAAAAAAAAATCGGGCATCATTCGTGACTCATAATGAACATACCTATACATTTTCAGAAAGACCGGTCCAGAAGTTTTTGTCGAGTGGAACACATTTTTTGTCTGAAGCGAGTGGAACACATTTTGACCACGGACAGACAGACAGAACCCACAGACAGCATTTCTTTGTTCCCATTGTAAAGTACTCCCTGTTCGATAAGAACTGGTGTACAAAAAGACCATTTTACAGCAACACAAGAGAATGCTGTATTGATGTTGCGTGCTCTGTAATGTATATTATAACCGCTTTCTGTTTGCTCGGTAGATCCTGTAATTACGCACAACGTTCCTTTCCTACATTAACAGAACTCGATGTAGCAGTGGGGTTGTTTGTTCATGTATCAACAGAGCTAAGTCTCGTTCTAAAACTGGCTGTTTACGTATAACGTTAGACCAAAGTTTTTTTGTTGAACATTCCTTGATCTGCGATGCGTCACCAAGGCAGCACGGAGGGCCAACTGGACCTGTCTGAACACGAGCTCGTACAGGGTTGTTGTTTTTTTCCCTGCAAGTTCTGGCATTGATGTGTCAGTGTAGTAAACCTGAGACCATAGCTCCAACTTTCCGCATTCCCTCCCCCCCCCCCCCCCCCCCCCCCGGCGGATAACCAACTCCCCCCATCCACAGCAAACTGCTGTTGGTAAGAAAGAACAAAAAAAAGTTCATTCTTTTCACTAAGCAAAGATTATGACGCAAAGACACGGTTTAAATTTCAGGGGGTTTTTTTCATCATTAGCGTTGCAAAAAGTAAGAAAGAATTCTGTCTTCTGTCTTTCTGCTTCTGTCGTCTGTCTCCTCTCCTCCCCCTCTCTTCTTCCCCCTTCTCCCTCCTCTCTCTCTCCTCTCTCTCTCTCCCTTCTCCTCCACACACACCACACACACCACCACACACACACACACCACACACACACACACACACCACACGGCACTCCACACACAAATCAGTGACTGCTTGGGGGGTTTCTTTGGGAACGGCGACTGTTCTTGCCTGCTTGTTGCGCGCAGTTGCATGCATGGGCTGCGTGCGTGCGGCGGCGTGGTTGGTGTGTTGTGTGTGTTGTGTTTTGTGTGTGTGTGTGTGGGGTGTGAGAAGAGAGAGAGAGAAAAGAGAGTGTGTGTGTGTGTGTGTGTGTTGTGTGTGTGTGTGTGGGTGGTTTGTGTGTGGGGTGTGTGTGTGTTTTGTGTGTGTGTGTGCGTGTGTGCGTGCGCGCGTGCGCGTGTATCGTCGATTCACTTCATTTCTGAGGGTCATTATTTTTTTTACTTTTTCTCATAAAATAATTTTGAGGATATCATCCTGCCCCCCGCCCCCCCCCCCCCCCCCCCCCCCCCCCCCACCCCCACTCTCACAAAAATGAAAAGCAAAACAAGTGTACCCTAACTTTTCATTCCGTTTTTCCCCAAGCTCCACGTTTCTCCTTTTTTGTCTGGGACCTCGTACGGGATTTTTCGCTTGGATCGTTCTCCCCCACCTTTCCAACCCCACCCTCCCCCGGGTTCCTTCCCCCCTTTCTCCACTCCTCCCTCTTCCTTTCTCGCGCCTCCGCCGTCCCCCGTCCCCTCTCCCCCCTTCTATACCCTACCCTGTTTTTCTTTCTCTCTCCTCCTCTCTCTCTCTCTCCTCTCCGTTTTCCCCTTCCCTCTCTCTCTCTCTCTCCCCCTCTCCTTTCCCTTAACACTCCCCCCCCACCCCCCCACCCCGGTCCCTTCTTCTCCTTTCTCTACTTTACCCCCTTTCCCATCTTTTTCCTTTCCTCCCTTTTTCTTTACCCTCATCCTGGGCCCCCCCCCCCCCTTCTCTCTCTCTTCTCTCGCTCTCCCCTTTCCTTAACACTCCCCCCCCCCCCCCCCCGCCCCCGCCACCCGGGTGTTTCTTTCTTACTTACCCCCCTTTTCTGTCCCCTTTTTCCTGCTCCCCCCTTTTTCTCTATCCCCCCCCCCCCCCCCCCCCCCCACCTCTTCTCTCTCTCACACCCTTCTCTCCTTTCTCACCCCCCCCCCCCCACCCCTTTTTCTTCTCGCATTACCCTCCTTTTTGTACTCTTTCCTTTTCCTCTCCTTTTCTCATCCCCCTGCCCCCCCCCCCCCCCCTCTCTCTCCTTTCTCACCCCCCCCCCCCCCCTCCACCCCTGACTTTTTTCCCTTTTCTCTACATTACCCTCCTTTCCATTCTCTTTCTTTTCCCTTCCTTTTTTTTTCTCATTCCCACCCTGCCCCCACCCCCCTTCTCTATTCTTTCCTTTTTCAACACTCCTAACAAAACCCCCCCCCCCCCCCCCAACACCCGCAAACTCCCCACGTTTTTTTTTTCCCTTCGCCCAAAAAACCCCCTTTCGTACCTTTCATTTCCCCCCTTCTCTTCTCTACCCCCGCCAGTCTCTTCCCCCCCCCCCCTCCCTTTTTTTTAACACTCTCCCCCCCCTCCCCACCACCCCGTGTTCCTTTCCCTTTCTCTACATACCCTCCTTTCCGTATCTCTTTCCTGCTCCTCTCCTTCTTTTTCTTACCCCACCCTGTACCCCCCCATCTCCTCCTTCCTTTCTTAACACCCCCCCCCCCCCACCCCCCACCCCATCCCCCCCGTGTTCCTTTTCTCCTTTTTTACAGTACCCTCCTTTCCGTATCTTTTTCCGTTCCTCCCTTCTTTTCTCTATCACCCCCCACCCCCCCCCCACCCCCACCCCCTCTCTCTCTCTCTCCTCCCTCTCTCTCTCCCCTCTCTCTCTCTCCTCTTTCTTCTTCTTTTTTTTCCTCTCCCCATCCTGTTCCTCCCCCCTCCTTACTCTCCCAAACCATGCTCCTCTCCCCCTTACTCAAACCTACACCTGTTCCTTTCCCCCTTACCTACCTAAAACCATGCTCCTTCCCTCCTTACCTCCCTACACCTGCTCCCTCCCTCCTTACTCTCCTAACCATTTTCTCTCTCTCCCCTCTCCCCCCTTTACTCAACCACACCATTTTTCCCTCTCCCTCCTACTCACCTACACCTTCTCGCTCTTACTCTACCACACCGTTTCCCTCTCCCCCCCTTTACTCTACCTACACCTTCTCCCCCCTTACTCTACCTCCCCCATCTCCTCCCCTCTTTACTACCTACACCAGTTCCCTCCCTCCTTACTCTACCTACACCTTTTTCCCTCCTTACCTACCTACACCTCCCCCTCCTTACCTACCTACACCTTCCCCTCCTTACTCTACCTACACCATGCTCCTCTCCCTCGTTCTCTACCTACACCATTTCCCTCCCCCTTACTCACCTACACCGTTTTCCCCCCCCCTTACCTACCTCACCATGTCCCTCTCCTCCTTCCTACCTCACCGTTTTCCTCTCCCTCCTTCCCTTACCTACACGTTTCCTCCCCCTCCTTACTCTCCTACACCGTTTCCTCCCTCCTTACTCACCTACACCTTCCCCCCACTCTCCCTACCCCATTTCCTCTCCCCCTTACTCTACCAAAAACCATGTTCCCTCCCCCCCTTCCCAAAACCTAACCATTTTCCTCCCCCTCCCCTCCCCTCCTTACCTACCTACACCATGTTCCCCCCCTCCTTACCATCTAAAACTTTCCTCTCCCTCCTTACCTCCTACACCTTTTCCTCTCCCTCCCCCCCTCCTCCTTACTTACCTACACCAGTTCCTCTCCCTCCTTACTCTACCTACACCATGTTCCTCCCCCTCCTTACTCACCTAACCATTTTTCCTCTCCCTCCTTTACTCCCCTCACCACTCCTCCCCCCTTACTCTACCACACCATGTTCCTCCCCCCCTTCCTACCTACACATTTTCCCTCTCCCCCTTACCTACCTACCCACTCCCCCCCCTCCTACTCTCCCTACACCATTTTCCCCCTCCCTCCAAATCACCTACCCCTTTTCCCTCCCTCGTTACTCTACCTACACATTTTCCCTCTCCCCCTTACTCTACCTACCCTTTTCTCCTCCTTCTCTACTACACCTTCTCCCCCTTCTCTACCTAACCATGTTCCTCTCCCCCCTTACTCTACACACCTTCCCCCCTTACTCTACCTACACCGGGTTTTCCTCTCCCCCTTACTCAAACCACCCCTTCTCCCCCTTACTCTACCTACACCGTGTTCCTCTTCCCCCCTTCCCAAACCTACACCTGTTTCTCTCCCCCCCTTACTCACCTACACCATGTTCCTCCCCTCCTTACTCTACCTAACCATTTTCCTCTCCCCCCCCTCCCCCTTACTCTACCACCCCGGTTCCTCCCCTCCTTACTAAACCCACACCATGTTTCTCTCCCCCCCTCTCCCTCCTTACTCCCCCTACACCATTTCCTCTCCTCCCCTCCCCCTACTTACTCAACCAAAACACCATTTCCTCTCCCTATTTACCTACCTACACCGGTTCCTCTCCCTCCTTACTCACCTCACCATTTCCTCTCCCTCCCCTCCCCCTACTTACTCTACCCACCATGTTCCTCTCCCCCCCCTTTCCCCCCCTCCTTACCCTCCCTACACCATTTTCCTCCCCTCCCCCTCCCTACTTACTCTACCAAAACCATTTTTCCTCCCCTCCCCTCCCCTACTTACTCTACCTACACCATTTCCTCTCCCTCCTTACCTCCTACACCAGTCCCTCTCCTTCCTTCCTTTACCTACCCATTTTCCCCCCTCCTTACCTACTACACCATGTTCCTCTCCCTCCTACTCTCCCACACCATGTTCCTCCCCTCCTTACCTACCTACACCATTTCCCTCTCCCTCCTACTCCCCCCACACCATTTCCTCCCCCATTACTCTCCTACACCATGTCCTCTCCCCATTACCCCCTCCCATGTTCCTCCCCTCTTTACCACCTACCCCCTTCTCCCTCCTTCCTTACCTACAAAAAGTTCCCTCCCCCTTACTCTACCTACCCGTTTCCTCCCCTCCTTACCTACCTACACCCGTGCCCTCTCCCTCTTTACTCTACCTACACCATGTTCCCTCTCCCCCTTACTCTACCTACACCTGTTCCCCCCTCCTTATCCACCTACACCATGTCCTCTCCCTCCCCCTCCCTCCTTACTCTACCTACACCATCTCCTCTCCCTCTTACTCCCCTACACCGTCTCCCCCCTTTACCTACCTACACCTTCCCCCTCCTTACTCATCTACACCTTCTCCCCCTTACTCTCCCTACCCCTTTCTCCCCCTTATCTACCTACACCTTCCCCCTCCTTACCTACCTCACCATTTTCCTCCCCCCCCCTCTCCCCCTTACCTACCTACACCGTGTTCCCTCCCCCCTTTACTCTACCTACCCTCCCTTCCCCCTTTCCTACCTCCCCAATTTCCTCTCCCCTCCTGGGGCGGGGCATAAGCAACTTTTACTTATTTTCTCCCTCCCCTCCTTACTCTACCTACACCAGTTCCCTCCCCCTTCTCCCCCTACACCTTCTCCCCCTTTATTTACCTACCCTTCTCCCTCCTTACTCCCCACCCGTTTTTCCTCCCCCCCTTTTTTAAACCTACACCATTTCCCTCCCTCCTTACTCTACCTATACCATGTTCCTCTCCCCCTTACTCAACCTACCCAGTTCCTCTCCCTCCTTACCACCTACACCATGTTCCCTCCCTCCTTACTCTACAAACCGGGGCCCTCCCCCCCTACCTCCCAAACCCTTTTTTCTCTCCCCCCCCCTCTCCCTCCTTACTCTACCACACCAGTTTCCTCCCTCCCCCTCCCCCCTTACTCTCCCACACCTGTTCCCTCCCCTCCTTCCCCTCCCTTTACACCTGTTCCTCTCCCCCCTTACCTGCCTACACCGTGTTCCCTCCCCCCTACTCTATCTAACCATTTTTCTTCTCCTCCTTACCTACCCACCATTTTTCTCCCCCCCCCTCCCTCCTTCTCACCTAAACCATGTTCCTCTCCCCCCTTTACTCTACCTACACCAGTTCCCTCCCTCCTTACCAACCTACACCATTTCCTCTCCCTCCTTACTCTACCACACCATTTTCCTCTCCCTCCTTACTCTACCTACCCCATGTTCCTCCCCCTCCTACTCACCAACACATGTTCCTCTCCCCTTACCTACCTACACCATTTTCCCTTTCCCCCTCCTTACTCTACCTACACCTTTTTTTCCTCTCCCTCCTTACCTACCTACCCCATTTTCCTCCTCCCCTCTCCCTCCTTACTCTACCTACACCAGTTCCTCTCCCTCCCCCTCCCCCTTATCACCTACCCATTTCCCTCCCCCTTACCTCCCTACCCCATTTTCTCTCCCCCCCCTCTCCCTCCTTTTATAAACCTACACCATTTTCCTCTCCCCCCTTACTAAACCTACCCCATGTTCCCTCCCTCCTTCCTCCCTACACCGTTCCTCTCCCTCCTTACTCTCCCTACACCATTTCCTCCCCTCCTTATCTACCTACCCCATTTCCTCTCCCTCCTTACCACCACACCATTTCCTCCCCCTCCTACCCCCTACACCATTTTCCTCCCTCCCCTCTCCTCCTTACCTCCCTACCCATTTTTTCTCTCCCCCCCTTACCTACCACCCCTGTTTCCTCCCTCCTTCCTACCACCCCTTTTTCCTCCCCCTCCTTACTCTACCCACCATTTTTCCTCTCCCTCCTTACTCTACCTACACCATGTTCCTCCGCTCCTTTACCACCTACACCTGTTCCTCCCCTCCTTACTCCCCTACACCATTTTCCTCTCCCCTATCCTACCTACCCCCATTTTTCCTCCCCCCTTACTCTACCTACCCCATGTCCCCCCCCCTTTACTCACCTACACCATTTTCTCTCCCCCCCTCTCCCTCCTTACTCTCCCAAACACCGTTCCTCTCCCCCCTTTACTCCCCCCCTTTAAACTCTCCTCCTTCCTACCACCCAGTTCCTCTCCCCCTTTACCCACCTATCCCCTTTTCCCCTTTTCCCCCCTTTACCACCTACACCATGTTCCTCTCCCCCCCTTTACTCTACCACACCATGTTCCTCCCCTCCCCTCCCCTCCTTACTCTACCTACCCATTTTCTCTCCCTCCTTACTCTACCTACACCAGTTTCTCCCCTCCCCTTCCCCTTACCTACCTACCCCAGTTTTCTCCCCTCCCCTCTCCCTCCTTACTCACCACCCATTTTTCCTCCCCTCCCCTCTCCCCCCTTTACCACCTAACCATTTTTCCTCCCCCCCTCTCCCTCCTATCTACCTACCCCATTTTTTCTCTCCTCCTTCTCTACCGCCCCATTTCCCCTCCCCCCCCCTCCCTCCTTACTCACCTCCCCATGTTTCTCTCCCTCCCCCCTCCCTCCTTACTCTACCACACCATTCCTCTCCCCCTTACTCCCCCCTTTTTTTACTCTCCTCCTTACCTACCTACCCCCATTTTTCCCTCCCTCCTTACTCTCCTACACCAATTTCCCCTTCCCCCCTTTATCTACCTACACCATGTTCCTCCCCCCCTTTACTCTCCCTACACCTTTCCCTCCCCCCTTACTCTCCCTAACCCCAGTTTCCTCCCTCCCCCCCTCCTTACCAACCTACACCATTTCCCCCCCCCCTCCTCCCTCCCCCCTTTACTCTCCCCCCTTTACTCTACCACACCATGTTCCTCTCCCTCCTTACTAAAACTAAAAAACCAGTTCCTCTCCCCCCTTTACTTACCAAACCCCATGTTCCTCTCCCCCCTTACTCTACCTACACCAGTTTTCTCCCCCCCCTCCCTCCTTACTCTCCCCTACACCATGTTTCTCTCCCTCCTTACCTACCACACCATGTTTCTCTCCCCCCTCTCCCCCTTACTCTACCTCACCATGTTCCTCTCCCTCCCCCCCCCTCCTTACCTACCTAACCAGTTTTCTCTCCCTCCCCCTCCCCCCTTTACTCTACCACTCGTGTTCCCCCCCTTTTCTTACTCTCCCTCCTTACCTACCTCCTTACTCACCGCACCATGTTTCTCTCCCTCCCCCTCCCTCCTTACCTCCACCGTTTTTCCTCCCTCCCCCCCCGCTTACTCACCTGCACCAGTTTCCCCCCCCCCCCCCCCCCCCCCCCTCCCCCCTCCTTACCACCTACACCCATTTTTTCTCTCCCCCCCCTCTCCCTGCTACTCTACCTACACCATGTTCCTTCCCCCCTTTACTCTACCACCCATTTTCTCTCCCCCCCCTCCCCCTCCTTACTCACCTACCCCATTTTCCCCTCCCCTCCTTACCTCCCTACACCATTTTTCCCCCCTCCTCCTTACCCCCCTAACCATTTCCCTCCTCCTTCTCTACCTCACATTTTTTCCTCTCCCCCCCTTACTCTACCTACACCATTTTTCCTCCCCCTCCTTACCTACCTACACCATTTCCTCTCCCCTTACTCTACCTACACCATGTTCCCCCCCCCCCTCTCCCCCCCTTACTCTACCTCACCAGTTTCCCTTTCCCCCCCTCCCCTCCTTACTCTACCTGCACCATTTTCTCCCCTCCCCTCTCCCCCCTTTTCTCTCCCTACACCATTTTTTCTCTCCCTCCCCTCTCCCCCCTTTATCACCTCACCGTGTTTCCCCCCCTTCTACTCCCCCTCCTTCCTACCTACACCATGTTCCTCCCCCCCCTTTCCCCCTTACCTACCTCCCATTTTCCCCTCCCCCCCCTCCTTTACTCTCCCTCCCATGTTTTCTCCCCTCCCCTTCCCCCCTTACTCACCTACCCGTGTTCCCCTTCCCTTCTTACCTCCCTCCTTACCTACCTGCACCATTTTCTCTCCCTCCCCTCTCCCTCCGCACCCATCCCTGTTCTTCTCCCTCTTCAATCCCCTCACTCCTGATCTTGTTCCTTTTTTTTGTCTTTTTTTTTTTCCTTTTTTTGGGTTTTGTCCCCCTCTGTCTCCTCTTTCCTCTCCTCCTATCCCCACCACAGAAAGACAGACACGAACTGACCTCCCCCTCCTTTGTGACCGTCTTTTTTGTTCCTGTATCATCCAATTTTGCCATCCTCCCCCTTACCGCAGTCGATATCTCTACTTCATACTCTTTTTTCGTCTACTCTCCCTCCCACCTACCTCCCTTTCTGTGTCTCCCCCCTCACACCTTCCCCCACCTCATCCGTTGCCTCCCTCTTCTCCCCCCCACCCCCACCCCCCGTGTTCTGTCTTCACACTTCCCCACCCCCCATCCCCCATCTCGTGACCTGCTGCCAGCTATCAACCCAGTTTCTCCCTCCGGGCCTATTGTCGTTCAGTGGGTCCAGAACACGGCTTCCCTCCTGTGACCGGGGGCGTTCTGTCAGTGCCGGGGAACTGTGTTTTCCCTCCCCTGTAAACATGGCTTCGTAAATTTTCCAGGGGACGCGGCTTCCACTGCTGTGACCAGGGGGCGTTCTTCAGTGCCAGGGGACTGACTTTTCCACTGCCTGGAACAGGGGCGTTCTGTCGGTGCCAGAGGACACGCTTCCACTGCCTGTAAACAGTGGACGTCGTGGGTGCCAAGGACTGAGGGCTTCCACTGCCTGTAAACAGGGGCGTTCGTCGGTCCCAAAGGGGACGACGGTTTCCCACGCCTTGATCATGGGCTTCGTCATGCCAGAGACTACGGCTTCCACTCCCGTGATCATGGGCGTTCTTCAGTCCCAAAGGGGACGACGGCTTCCACTCCTTTGACATGGGCGTTCTGGCGGTGCCAAGACGACGGCTTCCACTGCCTGTGATCAGGGGACGTTCTGTCAGTGCCAGGACTGCGGCTCCACTGCCTTTCGGGGTTGCAGTGCCAGGACACCTTCCTCGGGATATGCAGGTGAGGACACCGCATGAAGTGGTGGACTGGATTCTCTCTCTCTCTCCTCTCTTGTCTCTCTCTCTCTCTCTCTCTCTCTCTCTCTCTCTCTCTCTCTCTCTCTCTCTCTCTCTCTCTCTCTCTTCTGTGTCTGTGTGTGTGTGTGTGTGTGGTGTGTGTGTGTGTGTGTGTGTGACTCTGCCCTGTCTGTCTGCCTCTGTCTGTCTGTCTGTCTGTCTGTCTGTTTTCTCTCTCTCTCTCCTCTCTCTCTCTCTCTCTCTCTCTCACTCTCTCTCTCTCTCTCTCTCTCTCTGAGAGAAAGAGTCACAGGCCTAGGCCCAAAATGTAGTTTGAAGGTTTTCTTGAAACCAATGATATGACTTTGATTTTTTAAATTTGGGTGACAATCAAATTACAGAAATGAGGGAATCGGCTTCCAGCTAAAGTTTTTCACCCCCAACGGTCAGAACATGGGATTTGGCAGCCTCATCAGCCTATGATCTCATTGGAACAGCTCGGGATTTCTGATGACAAGAGGACCAGGACCCTGAAGGCAGCGGCGGCAGAGGCAGCTGAAACGAATTCCAGCTGGATCTGGTTGAGAGAAGGAAAGGAAGTGAACTTCATAAGATGCACAATTCCCAACTCAAAACAGAAGCTCTTCAGCGACGTGTGTAAGACATCCGACAAAAAATTATTCATACATTAAAAAAAACAAAAAAAGAAAAACAGGCAGGCAATAAGATGCCCACCCATCCCAAAGTTGCAGATTCAAATCCCGGCAGCGCCAGGAAAATAAATGTCTGGCAGCAAAACGGCATCTTGGAGTCGTGACCTGGGTGCGGCCCAGCCCGCCCACCCCCTGCCCCTCCCCCCCCCCCCCCCCCCACCCCCCCTTTAGAGCGTAATAAATTCAGGGCTGAAACACTTGCCTGAAGAGGAATGGGGCTGGCGGGGGGGGGGGGGGGGTGGGGAGGAGTGTTCTATGAAGAACCTTCTGCTCTCAAAATTTCCCTCGAATGTCTTCCTACTGACTGAAATGAGGGAACCATATTTCGTGCGTCACGCGTCACGGACACAGGAGAGAATGCTTGAGTGATAAGACTGTGACCGTTGCCTTTCTCTTCTTCATGATTCTTGTTCTCAGTTGTTTTTCAAGTTGTTGTTTTTGTTATTGCTATTCTTCTTCTTCCTCAGCGGAGTGTACAAATAACCAAACCATACACCCCATCCCCACCCCCCCCCCCCCCCCCCCCCCCCAAATGATTTTCGGACGCAGTTCTATTTCAGGAACTTACCGTGGGTTTATACATTCAAGATCACAAAAAACACACCCATTTGAAAAATTCAAGTCTGTCAACTGACATCTATGACAGATTTAGATGTCATATCGAGCGTACGATCAGAAAGAAGAAGAAGAAGAAGAAGAAAAGAAGAAGAAGAAGAAGAAGAAGAAGAAGAAGAAGAAGAACAACAACAACAACAACAACAACAACAACAACAACAACAACAACAACAACAGCAACAAGAGCAACAACAGGAGGAGAAAAAGGGACGAAGAGGAGGAGGAGGAGGAAACAATATATTAGAAGACGAGAGAGAGAGAGAGAGAGAGAAGAGAGAGAGAGAGTGAGAGAGACAGGCAGACAGACAGACAGACAGACAGACAGACAGACAGACAGACAGACAGAGAGACACAGAAGAACAGAGAGAATGACCATGACAATGATAACAATCTTTAATGGCAACAGCTTAATAGCCCTTAGGTCATAGGGTCGGGACACTACATCGTTAAATTCTGAAGAAACTGATCAGATCAGTAATCGTGAATCAGGAAGTGAACATAGCGAACTTTTATTCATCTGCCTATAATTATTCATTTACTGAAAGCAAGCAAACAGACAAACAAAATGAAATATGTGGACCATCTGTTCACTGTCATTCATATGAACCTGGAACATTGATGAGTGGAGAGAGAAAAAAAATCATACCAGTTGTCACTCAATGTCCATTAGGGATCTGCACGTGAAAAAAACATTATTGGGGGGCTGAATTTTTAGATTGTCTAACTTTGCATAATCAAGCATGTGCGTGCGTGCGTGTGTGTGTGTGTGTGTGTGTGTGTGTGTGTGTGTGTGTGTGTGTGCGTGCGTGCGTGCGTGCGTGCGTGCGTGCGT
Organism: Conus ventricosus; assembly: GCA_018398815.1. NCBI lineage: Eukaryota > Metazoa > Mollusca > Gastropoda > Neogastropoda > Conidae > Conus > Conus ventricosus. The sequence continues at coordinate 62,667,873 of CM031616.1, forward strand.
GCGTGCGTGGTGCGTGCGTGCGTGCGCGTGCGTGCGTGCGTGCGTGCGTGCGTGCGTGCCTGCGTGCGTGCGTCCGAGCCCGCGTGTGTGTGTGGTTGTGTGTGTGTGGTGTTGTGTGTGTGTGTGTGTGTGTGTGTTGGGGTGTGTGGATGTGTGTGTACGCATGTGTGTGTGTTTTTAGTGTTTGGGGGTTGGTGCGGGCGAGTTTGTGTTTTTTATGTAGTTTTTATAATCTATGTAATGTTTTACGTCTTGTGGATTTATGTTTATTTCATGTGTGTTGTGTGTGTGTGTGTGTGTGTGTGTGTGTGTGTGTGTGGTGTGTGTGTGTGTGTGTGTGTTGTGCGCGCGCGCGCGCGTGCGTGCGCATGTGTGTGGAGGGGAGTGCTGATGTATATATATATATATATATAATATATTAAAATTATATATATATTATAAAATATATATAATTATATATATATAATATATATTAACAAAGGCTTTATGTAACATTATAATGGGCTTTTTTAATGTCTTATGTACTTGTGAAATGATGTGGAGTAGAAGAAAAATTTCCGATGGACATAAAGTTGTTTGAATTGAATTGAAGCAATAAACTTAGCTAGAGATTTTATGAGTTCCTCATTGTCAAGCGATAAAGTCCGATATCTCTGACTGTTTACAACAGGCTCCTGAAATCACTACATGTTTTTTTCCCGGTATTTGAAAAGGAAACAATATTCGGTTTCGACTGCATTCAGAGAGCAGCTTTGAATTTCTTTCTGTTTCTGACCAATTTGACCAACCCCGCGTTTGCGGTCTGCTAATTCAAGCAGCATTCCTAGAAAACTTTTATGTTCTCGAAATTTAAAAAAAAAAAACTCATCTTCCTTGCTCCTGACTTAAACAAACTACACCAAACCCGTTTTCTGCATGAGTTCTTAATCTTTGTCCCCCGTCGCATTCCCGTTTCATGTGTTGTAAAAGCATCCCATAATTTGTCCACAAATCGTCTGTGGTAACATAAACAAGTAGGGAATCTTGTCCATAGAAAACCTAACTCAGAGTAATTTTTTCAAGACTGGAACCTTTTAACTGAATAAAGTCAACAAATACAAAGACGAACATCTAATAGTGGGGGAAAACAAGCACAGGCCAACAACTCCTCCGTCATCACAGTAATGACTTGACAGAGATTTAAACTTAAGGAGGGGAAGGGGGGCGGGTGATGCTGAAGAAAATGGAAGATAAAATTAAGAAAATATATCTTAAATATGAAAACTCTTCACTAGCTGCATGAAGGAACCATCGTAATCCCTCTCAAAGGCAGATCTATTTGTATTGCCTGCTCCTAGGCTTTTCGTCCGCGGGATCAAACTTATCAGGGAGACATGGCTGGTTGTGTCTGTGCTCCTGGCGTCAAAATAGAGACACACCACAGTCCATAACACTGTGTGTTCTCACCACCGGGGGTTTCAAAAAAAGAATCCAACGTCACTCCAAGCAGCCAGCGTAGCTGTGCCATTCTTGAACAAAACTTACTCTGAGTTAGGTTTCTTATGGAGCAAGAGTTACCCTACTTGTTTCTTGTTTTATTGTTTACTGTTCCTGCCTCGTTTCATGTTCACTTCTGGTCGTGGTAGTTTTAGCAGGCGTATCCAAATCGTATGCCCTTTACTTGTTCTTAACAGCGTGGATATCTTCCCGACTCTCCATACACCATTTTGTTTGAGGAGTGCAACGGGAAAATTCATGAAGCTTTATCGGCAAAATGTACGAACTTTTCCTTAGGTGGGTTCTCGGAGATAAACCCCACACTTTTGCTTCTTTTCCACGTTTGTATTGATCAGTCTAAACGAATGTTTCTACCAGACGTATGAACTGGCGGTACTCATGAACCCTGGGTTTGTTATACCCGTTGAAATACTCCCTTTGTGGGATAGTGTCTGCATCAGTGGGCATTATTGGTCGAACCCTGCCATGGTAGTTTCTGTCTTACGAGTCGTTCAACTGACCCGATGATTGGTTGATTGATTTATTGATTCGACCTAAATAACCTGCACAGTCCTTTTCTAATAAGTAATCCGCCTCAGTGTGGAACAAATTACTTTAACGTTGCGGGGTTCCGCCCCACACTCTTCTGTGACCTTCACCTTGCCTCGCTCATCTATCTACGATTCGAAGGTCGTGGGTCTCGCACGTTCCATAACCTGCGAAAGAGGCAGTTGAAAGGGGTGCCCCTATTCGTATTGTGTTGGGTCTGCACACCCACGCCCGCAAAACGGGCAGTTCAACGCAAGCCCTTGCTCGCATTTCGTGGGGCTTACAGACTCTTGTCAGTGAAAGAGCTACACGACGTACTCATGTTCGCATTTCGTAGCTCTCATTGACCCATACCATTAAAAACGGCATGCCCATAATCGTGTTTCGTTGGTCTCCCAGACCCATACCTGCAAAAGAGGCATTGAATGGTATGCCCCTATTCGTATTTCAAGGGGCTCCCAGACCCATACCTGCAAAAGAGGCATTGAATTGTATACCCCTATTCGTATTTCAAGGGGCTCCCAGACCCATACCTGCAAAAAGAGGCATTGAAATGGTATGCCCCTATTACGTATTTCAAGGGCTCGCAGACTCATGCCTGTTGAAGACGACGCTCAGCAACATGCCAGTATATGTATGTCGTGCTTTTTCGAGTGCTATACTTGTTTTTCAGGTGCTTCAGCACGTCGTCTCCTGTTTCTAGTCGCTGGCCTCTTATTTTTATGAGTTTTGTTTCGTTTGTGTGTTTGTTTGCTTGTTTGTTTGTTTTTAACGAATCTTTCTTTTAATCTAAGTTTCTGTTAATTACTTTCCCTTGTCACAGATTTTTTTTTTCGTTGTTGGTTTCTTGTTTTGTTTTGTTTTGATCAAAAGTTCTCTTCTTTCATTACTATTCATGAAGAAAAGAATACGCTTGAACACAGTTCAAAGATGTCAGTCACTGACGTTTGTGTTGAAAAAAAAAAGAAGACAGAATGAATGAATAATGCTCTTTAGGACTTTAGGTCCTTTTTCATTATGAGGATAGTTGGGTGTGTGTGGCTATTGTGTTACCCAATCTCTCGGTTTCCCCTCTGACATTTGTTTCTGTCTTCTGAAAGCAAATGAATACGTGTGTAATGGATTTAAAGAATTCAAGCAGAATGCATATTTACATCAAAGCACACAAAAAAGTCGATGAACGAAAGGGACTTAAGCTGTTTCATCTATACTGTTGATTAAGTTCCAGGAGAAAAGAATACGTGGCACTGTCCATAAAGGTAAACATGACATTTCAAACACTGATATTGTGTACCCGTATTTTAAATGTTTGTGGATTTCAGACAATTTTTAAATACTCCTTGTAGCGATTTTGATTTTTCCAACCAAACTGCTCTCGTTTTACTAAAATGCATATTATCAGTTTGTACGATCTGAGACAAAGTCAAATCTGAAAAGAACTCCAATAACAAGTTTCAAACTATTTTTCATCCCCTGCGAGTAAGAACATGCTTCATCAACACACTGAGATAGATTACGTTCAGTTTCATTCATTCTCGTTCCAAGGCGAATCGATTTTCCTGACTATTGGCTGATATTCCACACAAATCATGAACAGATATGGTGAAATTGGATTACATTTTGTCGATAACCTTTGTTTTATCGAACTGTTGAAACTGGCCATTAACAATAACGCTAAACTTAATATTTCTATAGAATGTGCTTATACATCTACAAATATCTTCTTCATATTTCTATAGAATGTGCTTATACATCTACAAATATCTTTTTGGAAACTAAATGCTTTAGAAGAGTAGACATAAATTCCCAATTAACCAAATCAAAGGCTTTTTCAAAGTCTACATCTAAGAGCAGTTCAGGTAGGTCATTCTCATCTGGATAGGAAACAGTGTCAAATATGAATATGAATTTGTCGCCTATGTATCTATTTCTCATAAACCCAGTCTATTCTTTGTTTAGAATTTCAGGCAGCACACATTTTATTCTGTATGCTATGCAAGAAGACCCTATCTTACAGACTACAATCAACAGTGAAATAAGTATCCTCTTTTTTCACATACTGCCCAGTTTATCACCTTTTGGAATATAACGCGCGCGCGCTCGCGCGTGCGTGCGTGCGTGCGTGCGTGCGTGCGTGCGTGCGTGCGTGTGTGTGTGTGTGTGTGTGTGTGGTGTGTGTGTGTCTGTGTGTGTGTGTTGTGTGTGTGTGTGTGTTTGCTTGTATTGTGTGTGTGTGTGTGTGTGTGTGTGTGTGTGTGTGTGTGTGTGTGTGTGTGTGTGTGTGCGTGTGTGTGCCTGTGTGTGAGTGAGTGAGTGTGTTTTGTGTGTGTGTGTGTGGTGTTGTGTGTGTGTGTGTGTGTGTGTGTTGTGTGTGTGGTGTGTGTGTCGTGCATGTGTGTGTGTGTGCATGTTGTGTGTGTGTGTGGTGTGTGTGTGTGTGTGTGTGTGTGTGTGTGTGTGTGTGTGCATGTTGTGTGTGTGTGTGTGTGTGTATGTGTGTGTGTTCTGTGTGTATGTTGGTGTGTGTGTGTGTGTGTGTGTGTGTGTGTGTGTGTGTGTGTGTGTGTGTTTGCATGTTGTGTGTGTGTGTGTGTGTGTGTGTGTGTGTGTGTATGTGTGTGTGTGTGTGTGTGTGTGTGTGTGTGTGTGTGTGTGTGTGTGTGTGCGTGCGTGTGTGTGTGTGACACGCGCGCGCGTATGCATCCTTTTTTCTTTCATTTGTGCTTGCAAGCGCTCGCAATGCAGCTGCACACAATTGTATGAGAAAAGTCAAGAAAAAAATTCTGTTCGCGTTAAGTTTCTTAGGAAGAAGAAGAAGAAGAAGAAGAAGAAGGAGAAGAAGAAGAAGAAGAAGAAGAAGAAGAAGAAGGAGGAGAGAGAACAGAGAGAGAGAGAGAGAGAGAGAGAGAGAGAGAGAGAAGAGAGAGAGACAGAGAGAGAGAAGAGAGAGAGAGAGAGAGAGAGAGAGACAGACAGAGACAGAGACAGAGAGGGAACATTTTGATACTGAATGGCATATTCAACATAACAGCAAATAACTCCCTCAAAAGATGGTCCTGTCCATTCTGTAAACAACAGCTTTCGTGACACAAACATAGAGCTTTTTATTTTAACCCCCCACGCCTCTCTCTCTCTCTCTCTCTTTCTGTCTCTCCTTCTCTGTGTATGTGTGTGTGTGTGTGTGTGTGTGTGTGTGTGTGTGTGTGTGTGTGTGTGTGTGTGTGTGTTTTGTCTGTCTGTCTGTCTCTGTGTGTGTGTGTGTGTGTGTGTGTGTGTGTGTGTGTGTGTGTGTGTGTGTGTGTGTGGTGCCCGTCCCTTCCGTCGCCTTCCTTTCATACAAAAGCAACAGCTCCATTAAATCACAGCAATGACAAGCCGACTGACAGTTCTCTTCCATGCCAGTGACAAATCGCCATTTGGGGATTTGTAAAAATGCATCCATCAACATCAATCAGCATTCCAATATTCCATTAAATGTAAAAAGCCAGAGAGAGAGAGGGGTGGAGGCGGGAGAGAGAGAGAGAGAGAGAGAGAGAGAGAAGAGAGAGAGAGAGAGTACTAATAATATGTGAATAATGTGTGTCGTGTGTGTTGTGTGTGTGTGTGTGTGTGTGTGTGTGTGTGTAGAGAGAGAGAGAGAGAGAGAGAGAGAGAGAGAGAGAGAGAGAGAGAGAAGCGGAGTAGGATTTAAACGACATCCTTGTGGTGTGACGTTACACGCACACATCCAAATTGACAAATCCATAATCCTTTCAAAACATAATCAATATCGCGCGCGCCCACACACACACACACACACACACACACACACACACACACACACACACACACACACACACACACATACAGATACTCTCACGCACACGCACACGCACACACACACTCACACACACACACACACACACACACACACACACACACACACACAACACACACACACACACACACACACGCTGAGTAAACCACATTCTACCACAACTCAGCCATCAAGTAATCGATAAAGGCGACATGCACGAGAGGGCACAGCAATTTCGAACAAAAGGGAATGCTTTGATTTCATTCTCTTAGAAGTCTCATCTGAAATGATTTTCGTCAAAGAAAAATTGTGGTGGACAATGTGCACACAAAAAATATGATGAGGGTGATTTGCTCACCGAACAAGCACTTGACATTCTTGCAGTGTTTTGGTTATAAACCATCAAGACGAAAACTAAAACAAACAAACTATGATTCTAATCAATCGTTGATATTATATGGACGAATTTGGCTGTGGAGTATGATATTAACAGGGAAAAACGATCTTTTTCTTGAATGCGCTGTACTCATTATCACGCAATCTCGCCCACGAAGCTAACTTTACTGGACTATAAACTTCATTTACTGAAGCACTGGTCTTTAATCTGGTTGAGTTCTCTGCATTTTTAGCACCAAACTCTACTACTATTCTGTCTGCTAACTCGTCGCCATACTAACACAAATGTAAAGGTACCTAGCAAAATCCGGAATCCCGGCCGTTCCTTGTTTAACAATGAATGAGATGACTTATTTCAATGATCATGTCAGTGTGAAGTTCATGTTGCTGGTCCCGTGTGAAGATTCTGTCGTGTCACATCCAGAGGCCATTACACAATGGCATCTGCCGGGAGCAGTTATATCCCTTGATGTCTAACAGAATACTTTGTGCATGGCTGCACCCTATGTGAACACAGCAGCGCACGCTTTCAAAGGTTGTGCACGATTGTTCCCAGCTGGTTGGTTTGGTAGTTGAGGATGGCACTTCAATCGGCCTTCGGCTGTGTCCTTCGTTTTGTACTCCCAGTTCTTATAGAACAGCAGTACTTTACAATGGGAACGAATAAATGCTGTTTGTGTGTCTGTCCTGTCCGTCCGTGGTCAAAATGTGTTTCACTCGCTCCAGACAAAACTGCCGGACCGATCTTTCTGAAAATTTGTAGATATATTCATTATGGGTCACAAATGATGCCCGATGTTTTAGTTTACCAGAATAGCCGTTACTGACGGCTATAAATGATAATTTGTGATGCACAGTTTTAGCAATAACGGTTTACAAACTTAAGTGAAACCAAACTTTGTCAGCTCCTCGGTAGTATCGTGGATAGTGTCCCCCCTGTCACGCGGAGACCCTGGTTCATTTCCCCTCCGGGAAAGCAGCTTTTTTTCTTCTCTTACATACAAAATTTCTACTACCAAAACAGGAGAAAGTGATATAGTGACTGATTTACATATATATATATATATATATTTTTTTTTTTTTTTTTTTTTAACTACTACTTACTGGGAGTACGTTTATATGCTTTGCATCTTGTTTGTTTTTTCCCCTCA
>CM031616.1:62682740-62690240 GCA_018398815.1 Conus ventricosus
AGTGAGTGAGTGAGTGATGTGTGTGTGTGTGTGTGTGGTGTGTGTGTGTGTGTGTGTGTGTGTGTGTGTGTGTGTGTGTGTGTGTGTGTGTGTGTGTGTGTGAGTGAGTGAGTGAGTGTGTGTTGTTGTTGTTGTTCTTCAATTTAACGTCTTTTCACTAAATGTGATATTAGACAAGGTGTGTGTGTTTGTGTGTGTGTCTGTTTGAGTGTGTGCGTGCAGCGTGCGTACGTGTGTGCGTGCAGCGTGCGTACTGAGTGCGTGCATCGTGCGTACGTGAGTGCGCGCCCGCGTGCGTGCGTGTGCGTGTGTGCGTGTATGTGTGATGGGAGAAAAGTAAGACTTCGACTGTAAAAAAGAGAAAAAAGAAAAAAAGAAAGACATCAAAAGTAAAAACAAACAACTGTACAAAATAAGATCATGAAACAGCAATTACAGGATTGAGCCAACTGGGCTTAACATAAGAATTCGTACAAAATTAAGAGAGACATAGTATCCTGGAATATGCACTTTGAAACATCCTTTCTAAATTCTGACAAATCGGAATCAAAGTAGGGGCAAAAGTATAGAACGTGTGTTGTTGTACAATTATCAAGGGCGCCGCAAGCACATCGAATATTCTTGACATATTTTGTTCTGAATGCATTTATTTTTAACCGAAATAATAAGGAGAGAAGTTGTTTATTGTGTCTTGGGTATGATCCTATGTTTGTATTATAGTTTACTGGATTTACCGAGGAAGCCCTTTTTAAAAGATTACTTGCTCGAGAGTTCGTACAACAAAGTATAGAAGAGTCGGGTTTGTGTATTCGGGGAGAACACTTTCATTGTAGTATTCCTCAAATTTTTCAAAAGAGGCCCTTTGTAAGAGAGAATATCCTTCATGTAAGCTCAAGGGAATATGAATAGTAGCCGTATTGTCAGAATTGTTTGCACCTGCTCGAGCAATCCTGTCAGCCCATTCATTTCCGGATATGAAGCAATGGGAAGGAACCCAACAAAAATTAACTGTTATACCTCTTGACATAATGTTGTGAATAAATATTTAATTTCTGATATGATTTCAGCACGATTTTTGAATTTGTAGATTCTAAAGCTTGAAGAACTGACTTAGAATCTACACAGAAGAGAATACTATAAAAGTCAAATGATAAATCAGTTATGTACTGTACGGCCATTAATATTGCTATAAGTTCGGCTGTAAAAATAGACAGATTAGCCCCAAGATGAAAGGACTTCTCAATTTTAAAAATGGAATGACAAAGCCACAACCAGCATTATTGTTTAACAGAGACCCATCAGTATAGACTTTTATGAAGTGACGATAACAATCATTGATATGTGATTTTGCTTCGCAAGCTAGAATATTAATGTTATCAGTTTTAGATATAGTAGTATAGTTATAATCAAATTTTGGTTTGAAGAGCTCCCAGTTTGGTATGGGACTTATGGAAAACGCACAGCAAGCTTTTTATGATTGATACCTGAATTTGTCAACAAGTGAGAAGAATATGTGAGTATCGTTTTAGTGGCTCGAATGTTTTAGCACGTTTAGGAAAGTCTACATCAGACCTCATATCCAGTTCCGTTTGGTTAGCACTTTGAATAGTTGAGCAGCGAAGAATGTACTTAGCGCAGACTAGTTCACGATGGTCATCAAGAGGTAAGACACCAGCTTCATGGTATGTTCCTACAGCTGAAGCATGAAATGGAACACCAAGGGCTAATCTGAATGCCTTAGAGTCTATACACTGAAGCTTTTTTAATAAGTACTTAGGAGCACTAAAAAAGACCTCCTGTGCATATGACAATTTGGATCTAACTAAAGCAGAAGAAAGATGTATTAAACTTTTTGTTTCCTGGCCCCAACTTTGTTTGCTTATAACTTTGAGCAGATTAAGAGATTTTCTCGCTTGATTTATTATATGTTCTAAGTGAAAATTCCAAGAAAGATTTGACATAAGATGCACACCAAGGAATTTAATCTCAGAAGTGTAGCTCAATGCAGAATTATGTACTTTGAAGTTAGGAGTATTGTGAGCAGACCCACCTGCATCAAATAACATCATACGGGATTTTTCAGCTGACAGGCATAAGCCATTATCAGACATGAAGTTCGCAATGTTGTCTAATTCTTTTTGATATATTCTTCTAATGTAATTAACAATCTTTTTGATGTGTTCTTTTTTAATGTGGCATTCAACCATAAGCAGATGTCATCCGCATATTGAATTAAGTGAAAGTTTTTTTAAATGTATTTAGGTAAATCATTAGTTAAAATATTAAAGAGAAGAGGGGCGATCACAGAGCCTTGAGGGATACCCATATCTAGTAATCTTTTGGATGAATAAGTATTACCAATTCTTGTCTGAATACTTCTCTTGGTCAGGAATGTTTTAACAAATTTATAAATATGACCAGAGAGACCTATAGTTTTTAATTTATATAAAAGCCTATCATGCCAAACTTGATCAAATGCCTTGTTGATATCGAAAAAGGTGGCGAGAACGTTTTGTCTTCTAGCAAACTGATGTTTAATTGCGTAGTTTAGCTTTACAAGATGATCAATAGTAGACCTGCCCTTTCTAAAACCAGCCTGGTTTGCGGGATACTGCCAGTTTTTTCACAATAGTATGTCAATCTATTTAGAACAATTATCTCCATTAGTTTACAGACATGAGATGTAAGAGCTATAGTCGATAGCTATTTGTGTTTGTCATTGATTTTCCATTCTTTAAAATGGGAACAATAATTGAGTCTCTCCATATGGAAGGTATGTTCCCTTCAATCCAACATTTATTAATAATTTCGTGTAGAAGTAAAACAAAATTTTGTGGTATATGTTTTAACATTTCATTAGAAATGGCATCTAAACCAACAGACGTTTTCTTATTAGACAATGAAGAAATAGCAGAGTGTAATTCCTGAAAAGTGATATCAGCATTTAGATAATGATCATTATTTTCGTCAGGATCAGTGTACATTTCTTCGTTAGATTGGTTTTCCCTCATAGCTCTGCATTTGTCTGATAAACTACAGAAGGAGCTGTTTTTGGAAAACATGTCAGCAAACGATTCTGCTTTTTGATATGCCGAAGGAAATTTTTCGGCACCTAGTATGATAGGATATGCAGGTAAATGGATTCCGTTTTTCATTTCATGGATCTTTTTCCAAACTTTATTGATATCTTTATGTTCACTTATTTCATTAAAACAAAATGATGACCAGTACTCGCGTTTAGCATTTCAATTACTTTATTCCTTTGATTTTTGGCAGTTTTTAACTGGTATACTCCCTTTACTCTTTTTACTTTTGCGTACAGTTTAAACTGCTTTTATTTTATCAACAGCGTTTCTGCAAGATTCTGTCCACCACACTTTACCCGTGTGTTTGAGAGATTTTGATTGACTAAGAATCGGAATTGCCTCACCGGCTGCGTGCAGTATTGAGATAGTAAAATGACTGTACATAGATTCTGTGTCAGATTTATCAAAAGAATTGACGTCATATAAAGATAGCACAGATTGAAATTTGGCCCAGTCAGCTCGCTTGTAATCAAACTTTGGGATTTTATCCTTACTGTCATCTTGGCTCACTACAAATCCTCTCAGAGAAATGACTATGGGAATATGATCACTCCCTAAAGTGTTATCATAGGTTTGCCATGTACAGCTCGGACCATTGATGGGAGATTAAAGACAAGTCAATTGCAGATGATCGGGGACTAGGATGTCAGGCAGTCTGGTGATACTTCCATCATTTAACAGGACGAGTGGAGAGTCTGATATGTTCTCCACTAAACGGGTTTTAGCTGACTTTAGTGCAAGTTCTATCCCAGAAAGGAGCATGTTCATTAAAGTCCCCTGCAATTAACCATTTACTACTTTGAAAGTTTATATTATGTAGCCAGTCTGAATTGCTATCAATGACTCCTTTGGGAAGTATACAGAGACAATGTTTAAGACTAGAGAACTGTCAAAGTGAATAGAAGCTGCACAAGAATACAAGTCTGATGTGCCAGGAGGTATAGGTGACTGAAGGGGATGGTAAAATAACTGGTCATTTATATAAATGGCTGCAGAGACTTTCTCATTGTCACCAGTTTCTTGTACCACAGGTGGATAGAAGAAATGATCCAGCCGTGGCAAGTCGTTTTTAGACACATTTAGTGATTGAAGAATAAGGACCATGTAGGTGCTGGCTTCAAGATGTTGCTGAAGATTTACCAAATTCTTGTTAATCGACCGGCAGTTCCATTGTAGTATATTAATGTCAGTCTTCTTTGCCATCAAAATTTTACAATGGACATTCAAGGGAGGCACAATTGCAAAATGAAGATTATTCAAATGAAAGATAAATAGACGATTCCCAAACAATGAACTAATCAGTAAACAGTAACACAACAGTGAACACTTTTACAATAGGCAAGGCCTAGAAGAGGAATAAGAAGGTAATGTGTAACGCAAAAAAAGGAGATTGAGGAAACTATGCGATGCAGCAGGCTAGAAAAAAAAAAAAAAAAAAAAATCAAAATGCAACCAGGCAAATAATATATCACAAAGACGATCAGATTATCATTTCAGTCGCTAGACCTATAGCACAACTACTGACTTTTTTTGACGGGAAGTGTCGTTAAGTTTATGAAGATCATTCACCAGTCTTGTAGAACATCATAAAAGTTCCGCCAGGGCCCTGTACAGGAGAAAAGGGTAGATCGTGATATCTGTGTGACGAAAGACTGGAGGGAGGTACCGTGTTCTCCATGAAGAGCGATGTAGACTGGGATTCCTGGACTTGCTGCCAGAGGTTTCTTCCAGAAAAGCTGGTGAACGTGTCGCCCTAAGTTACCAGCAAGTACACTGGCTCCTTTCTGGTTCGGGTGGACTCCGTCTTTCAGTGTTCTGGGGCCGGCAAGGAGATTCTCATGGCTGATGACGGACACTTTGGGTACCTTGAATAGTTCAGAGTTTATAACCGCGTTGAACATTTCGCGGTTTATGTTTATTTCGGGGTTAGAAACAGGAGCCACTTTACTGATCACAATGTTGGCGTGTGAATGCTCTTTAGCGATGGTTTTAATGGTGTCCGCAAAGAGTTTGCTAGAGGATGCAACGTCTTTTTGTTGAATATCATTGAGACCACAATGAATAACAATTGCATCAACTTCTGTATCCATTGACAAGGTTTGTCTTAGCGTGGGCAGTAAGTCCTTGTAGTGGAAGATTTTTTGGAAACGTTTTGAAACCATAAGATCGACCAAGTCGGGGGCATTTCACACCGTTCAAAACAGAATCATGAAGGACGAGAACAGTTGGGAGATCTTCATTAGCCTTGTTCACTTTCCTTTCCACGTTGTGTCTTTTGTTTGTTCGATTCTGAGCAGTCTGTGACGTGATGACGCTATCATTGGGATTGACGTCATGAGAAGTTGTCTTCTGTGTTCTAAATCTTTCTTTTGGCTTTAGTTTTTTATCTTCTTCTTTCCATTCCTGGTTGAGGTGGAAACTGCGTTTTGTGCCGTCACCTGAGCGTAGGTAAGGTTGTGTTTCGCGCTCTCCTTTACTATTTTCTGTTCTGGATCGGTTTGAACAAATTTAGAACATGGTTCAGAATTGTACTTTACGGTTGTGAGCTGAGCAATCGTATTGTTTTGCTCACGTACCGTATCTTCGAGGGATACTATTTTTTTGCATAACGTTTCAATGACTTTCTCAACTCACCGATTTCTTCTTTCACGTCACTCATGTCATAGGAAGTGAAGGAGTTGAGATTCAGAATTTTATCGGTGCTGTCCGTTCCATTGCCAGCATTTGTCTGTTGACTGTTCGCTTCAGATCTGCAGATTCTCGAAGCGCTGACTTGCTTGGTTTTGTCTTTCTTATTTGAATTGCATTTCGTACTGGGCACGAAAGAAGACCTCCCTGGCTCCTAGTTTTGGTCATTTCTGAGACAGAGCCTGCAGAAATGCTATAAGCTAGCAGACCCGACGTTTAGCTTCTGATCGCTGTCGCCATCTTGTGTGTGTGAGTGTGTGTGTGTGTGTGTGTGTGTGAGTGTGTGTGTGTGTGTGTGTGTGTGTGTGTGTGTGTGTGTGTGCGTGCATGTGCCCCCCCCCCCCCCCCAGTCCACGCCAGACTAATACCTCTTCAATGCAACAGCGTGTGTGTAATCAGACATGGTTGGGACCCCTGTCACACCCTCATAGGTACCCCAGCAGTGACGTGGACGCTGTACACCCAGCACAGTCTGACCTGGAACGAAGCCTCCGAGTTCTGCCATCAGAGGGCGGCCATCTTGCCATCACCAACAGTGACATCACCATGAGGGGTCTCCAGGGCGTGGCTCAGAGATGGGAACAGGACGGAGACTTGTAAGGATCCCACTATCATAGTGGTGGTGGGAGAGGAGATGTAAGGGGGGGGGGCGTAACATGGAGGAATGGAATGGTGGATTTTATTTTTAATGGTGAAATGGCGGAGAAAGAAACTAGCATGACTTGTAACAACTGCAATAACGAGTTCAGCAGCAGCAGCCAAAAAAAAAAGAAAAAAAAAGCAAGAATAGCAACAGTGGCAGCAGTAACAGTAGGGATCATGTGTGTATATTCTATTGGTAGGAGATGAGTAACTCTAACTCTGAAGGAGGACTGTCTGGAAGAGTTAACCCTCATAGCTGCTTACTTCCATTACTATAATATAATACAATATAATATAGAAAAAGTAAAAACATGATACAATGTAATATACTACAATCTCAATATAATAAATATAATATAATAAATATAATATAATATAATATAATATAATATAATATAATATAATATAATATAATATAATATAATATAATACAATATAACATAACATAACATAATATATGATATGGTATAATATAATATAATATAATATAATATAATATAATATAATATAATATAATATAATATAATATAATATAATATAATATCTAGTTGCAAAGTGGGACGACTGCAGGCGGAAATCTAAACAAATCTTAAATAAATAATATCAAACCGCCCAGAGAAACGTGGACAAACGAGTCACAAGATAAAACACGACGCGTTTCGACCTCTTAGGTCTTCCTCAGGCGAGATACACACAAACAGGACAACAAAAATTCACTTAGCTTGGATCGCTTCAGAGTTCAGCGCAAGGAAGGCGCCTTCCTTGTGACTCGTTTGTCCACGTTTCTCTGGGCGGTTCGCTAACATTTATTTAAGATCTGATATAATATAACATAACATAACATAACATAATATAACATAATATAACATCATATGATATGATTTTTCATATCATATCATATCAGATCATATACATCAATGAAAAAAATACATATATGGTCAACAATATGCGTTCGCATCCAAAGATGAGCTCAAAAACGCCCCACCAGCAAAGAAACGGACACATGTCTAAGACGCACGATTAGAGTCGACGTATAGCCGCACAGAGCATCCACATAAAAAAGCGCGGCCAAGAAAGCTCAAAC
>CM031616.1:62703259-62713259 GCA_018398815.1 Conus ventricosus
CTTTTTAAAAAAATGCGTGCTGTTTTCATATTTGCAGACATCCTCCATTAAAGAATGGTGCTGTTGTTTCATATTTGCAGCATTCTCCTTTAGAAAATGGTGCCGTTGTTTCAATTGCAGACATCCTCCATTAAAGAATGGTGCTGTTGTTTCATATTTGCAGGCATTCTCCATTTAGAAAATGGTGCTGTTGTTTCATATTTGCAGACATCCTCCATTAAAGAATGGTGCTGTTGTTTCTATTTGCAGACATCCTCCATTAACGAAGTGCTGTTTTTCAATTTGCAGCATCCTCCATTGAAGAATGTGCTGTTGTTTCATATTTGCAGACATCCTCCATTAAAGAATGGTGCTGTGTTTCATATTGCAGACATCCTTTATTAAAGAATGGTGCTCTGTTATTTCATATTTGCAGACATCCTCCATTAAAGAATGGTGCTGTTGTTTCATATTTGCAGACATCCTCCATTAACGAATGGTGCTGTTGTTTCATATTTGCAGACATCCTCCATTAAAGAATGGTGCTGTTGTTTCATATTTGCAGACATCCTCCATTAAAGAATGGTGCTGTTATTTCATATTGCAGACATCCTCCATTAAAGAATGGTTCTGTTGTTTTATATTTGCAGACATCCTCCATTTAAAGAATGGTGTTGTTGTTTCATATTTGCAGCATCCTCCATTAACGAATGGTGCTGTTGTTTCATATTGCAGATATCATGCATTAAAGAATGGTGCTATTGTTTCATATTTGCAGATATCCTCCATTAAAGAATGGTGCTATTGTTTCATATTTGCAGATATCCTCCATTAAAGAATGGTGCTGTTGTTTCATATTTGCAGACATCCTCCATTAAAGAATGGTGCTGTTGTTTTCATATTTGCAGGCATTCTCCATTTAGAAAATGCTGCCGTTGTTTCATATTTGCAGACATCCTCCATTAAAGAATGGTGCTGTTGTTTCATATTTGCAGGCATTCTCCATTTAGAAAATGGTGCTGTTGTTTCATATTTGCAGACATCCTCCATTAAAGAATGGTGCTGTTGTTTCATATTTGCAGACATCCTCCATTAACGAATGGTGCTGTTGTTTCATATTTGCAGACATCCTCCATTTGAAGAATGGTTTGCTGTTTGTTTCATATTTGCAGACATCCTCCATTTAAAGAATGGTTGCTGTTGTTCATATTTGCAGACATCCTTTATTAAAGAATGGTGCTGTTATTTCATATTTGCAGACATCCTCCATTAAAGAATGGTGCTGTTGTTTCATATTTGCAGACATCCTCCATTAACGAATGGTGCTGTTGTTTCATATTTGCAGACATCCTCCATTAAAGAATGGTGGTGTTGTTTCATATTTGCAGACATCCTCCATTAAAGAATGGTGCTGTTATTTCATATTTGCAGACATCCTCCATTAAAGAATGTGCTGTTGTTTCATATTTGCAGACATCCTTTATTAAAGAATGGTGCTGTTGTTTCATATTTGCAGACATCCTCCATTAAAGAATGGTGCTGTTGTTTCATATTTGCAACATCCTCCATTAAAGAATGGTGCTGTTGTTTCATATTTGCAGACATCCTCCATTAAAGAATGGTGCTGTTGTTTCATATTTGCAGACATCCTCCATTAAAGAATGGTGCTGTTATTTCATATTTGCAGACATCCTCCATTCAAGAATGGTGCTGTTGTTTCATATTTGCAGACATCCGCCATTTAAAGAATGGTGCTGTTGTTTCATGTTTGCAGACATCCTCCATTTAGAAAACGTGGTGTTGTTTCATATTTCCAGATTTTCTCCATTTCAAGAATGGTGCTGTTGTTTCATACTTGTAGACATTCTCCATTAAAGAATGGTGCTTTTGCTTCATAGTTGTAGACATCCTCCTTTGAAAGAATGGTGCTGTTGTTTCATGCTAACAGAAACATCCATTTAAAGAATGTTTTCGTTGTTGCCGTTTTTCGATTCTAGTTGTCGGTGTTACGCAAGCAGAAACCACCCACTTAAACAAGTTGTTGTTGTTACTAGTGATGTCGTTGTCATATTGTTGTTGATCGTGGTCGTTATATTTGTTTTTATTGTCATTGTTGTCCATCTTACTGTTGCTGTGTCGTCAGTTTTTTAAAATTATAATTGCAGCTTTTGTTATTCCTGTTGTCGCTATTGTTGTTGCAGTTGGTGTTGATGCAACAGCAACAAGAACAACAGCTGCAACGACAATATAAACAATAACATCAACATCGTTGTCGCGTTGTCACACACACACACACACACACACACACACACACAGACACACACACACAGACACACACACACACACACACACACACACACACACACACACACACACACACACACACACACACACACACACACACACACACACACACACACACGTGCACACACACATACATACAAACGCGCACACACGCATGCGCGCACACACACTTATACACACACACACACACACACACACACACACACACCACACACACACACACACACCACACACACACACACATGCCCACGCGCACTCATATGGGCCTGTGCCCACACATCCATACACACACATTTGTACATTCACTACACACACATACAAATTAAAAAAAACAAACACACAATGCTGTTAGGTAGGCCCTCGAGGTCTGACCAGCGCATTGGGCTAATGTGTAGGTCAGAACATCTGCCTCTTCTTCAATCGTCTCATCTCAGTTGTTAATTCATTTGCCCATCAGCTTAAAATCATGCGTAGTGTGGTCTCAGAACATGGCGGATGTGGTGTAGCGTATATGGACTAGTCGGCACGCAGTGACGCCTCTTTGATGAAACTGAAACTGAAACTGTCGAGTAGGCAATGGGTGTATGCTATCAACTCTCAGCCTGTTGGTCGTCTGCTGAGGTAAGACAGTGGAGTCGACCTGTGGACACACTCATCACTCACCGCCAATGGCATAGCAAAGAATGCCGAGAAATTAAAAAAAAAATGGCAGACCTCTCTCTCTCTCTCTCTCTCTCTCTCTCTCTCTCTCTCTCTCTCTCTCGCTCGCTCTCTCTCTCTCTCTCACTCCTCTCTCTCTCCTCTCTCTCTCTCGCTCTCTCTCCTCTCTCTACCCCTTCACTCTCTCTCTCTCTCTCTCCTCTCACCTCATCTCTCTCTCCTCTCTCCTCTCTCCTCGGAGCATTGATGTGAGAGGCCAACGTCGGGCGGGAAGCCCACCTTCCAGTCGCTATGGGTGACGCATGAGGGGGGGGGGGGGGGGGGGGGGGGGGGGGGGGGCTAGGCTGTGTCACCGGGGCACGGCTCCTAGAGATGCGCGGCGGTCGGCGATAGAGCACGCTGCCAGACTGCGGATAATCACGGCCTGGGGTACCCATGTTTTCGGGTTGGCATGATGCACACCCGAGAGATCTGTGTGTGCACCCCTCCCGAGACTGGGCTGAAAAATTGCCCTCTCAAGCGCACAGTCGGTGAGGATCATAGCAGGGAATTGTGCCGCGCTGGAACTGGCTACTGCCTCCTGCTGAGCCACCTCAGCCTGATTACAAATTGCCCACACAGACGAATGTCCGTGCGGCACTGGATCTCAGACCCTCAGAACCCATACACCAACACTGTCCAGCCCATGATGTTCTACTGCGGCTGTCAAACCTGGCCAGAGGGTGCATGCAGAACTGCAGATGCAGCTTTTGGCGCATCCGTGAAGACCTCGAGAAGACTGTAGGTCTCATCATGGCGACAGGATTGAAGATCTAACGCAACCCAAAAAATGGACAGCAGAAGAAGAAGAAGTGCAGAGCTCCAGCGACGTCCATCCTGTTCCCTCTTTGAGACGGTCTCACGCGGCACAAGCCCATCGCCATCCGACCATGAAGAAGCCCCGCTCGGTAGCCCTGAAGACAGGCCTTAGGGGAGGAGGGGGGGGGTGGGGAGAGGGGGAGAGGCAAAGACTACTGACGCCCACAGTCGGCTGACCAGCATCACAGAACGGACACCAGTTCACACACGGAACCAGAACCAAGTGCTGGACACTGGTTCTGCGGGAAGGCGGAAGAGGAGGACTCCAATCTGGGATGACAACCAGAACAGGAGAAGAACACAGCCACCGTGTGGTACCAGACCCAAAACTCCTGACAGAGATCGGGCACCGTGTGGTACCAGACCCAAACCTCCTGCCAGAGACCGGGCACCGTGTGGCACCAGACCCAAAACTCCTGCCAGAGACCGGGCACCGTGTGGCACCAGACCCAAAACTCCTGCCAGAGACCGGCACCGTGTGGTACTAGACCCAAACCTCCTGCCAGAGATCGGGCACCGTGTGGTACCAGACCCAAACCTCCTGCCAGAGATCGGGCACCGTGTGGTACCAGAACCCAAACCTCCTGCCAGAGATCGGGCACCGTGTGGTACCAGACCCAAACCTCCTGCCAGAGATCGGGCACCGTGTGGTACCAGACCCAAACCTCCTGCCAGAGATCGGGCACCGTGTGGTACCAGACCCAAACCTCCTGCCAGAGATCGGGCACCGTGTGGTACCAGACCCAAACCTCCTGCCAGAGATCGGGCACCGTGTGGTACCAGACCCAAAACTCCTGCCAGAGACCGGGCACCGTGTGGTACTAGACCCAAACCTCCTGCCAGAGATCGGGCACCGTGTGGGTACCAGACCCAAACCTCCTGCCAAAGACCGGGCACCGTGCCACCAGAAACTGCAGGCATCGGTTTGGGACACAATGTCCTTAAGGCCTCAGACCACTAGGACAGTAATCTCCCCTCTCTAAATGTGTGGGCACAAGTTGCGTGCGACATGACTTTCCGCGTTCACCTCTTACCCCCCCCCCCCCCCCCCCGCCCCCTTACACACACACACACACACACACGCACGCACGCACGCACACACACACACACACAGCTTATCCCGTTATTTAGTCGACTCGCTTTTTGGATTAAGTTTTCGTAGTATCAAAAGGGTGGTTTTTGGTGCTGTTTAGGTGGTTTTCTGAATGTGTGCGTCTACCCATTAAGAGTTGTGTTATTCTAGACAGGATGTTGGAAGAAACGTTTATTATAAATGGCAATGAGTGCGCGCGCCGCCCGTACACACACACACACACACACACACACACACACACACACACACACACACACACACACACATACACACACGCACACGCGCACACGCACACGCACATGCGCACACACGTACATACATACACACACACACACACACACACACACACACACACACACACACACACACACACACACACACACACACACACGCGCACACACACACGCGCGCGCGCGCGTGCAGCCGCGCACGCACGCACTCACGCACGCACACGCACAGACAGACAGACAGACAGACAGACAGATAGATAGATAGATAGATAGATAGATAGACAGACAGACAGACAGACAGACAGACAGACAGATATCAGTTTTTCAGCAACTTGACTCTTTACCACACTTTCTTTTCGTTTTAATTCTCTACCCTTCGCTGGCTACTTTGGGTGCCGTTGGAAACCCGTTTTGAAACCCCTTGCAGGTGATAATACCATTGTGGAATTGTGGACTGTGGTATATTGTTTTGTGATGCCAAGGGACCGCAGCCGTGTCTTCCTGATAAGTCCGATCCAGCGGACGAAAAGCCTGTGAGCAGGCAATACGAATAGTTCTGTCTTCAAGATGTGTTGTGATGGTCTCCTTAGGCTGCCAGTGAAGGATTTCATCTTTGTAGTGTAATTCCCTGACTTTTCAATCGCATTTTCTTTATCTATCTATCTATCTATCAATCAATCTATATATATATATATATAGAGAGAGAGAGAGAGAGAGAGAGAGAGAGAGAGAAAGAGAGAGAGAGAGAGGGAGAGAGAGAGAGAGAGAGAGAGAGAGAGAGAGAGAGAGAGAGAGAGAGAGAGAGAGAGAGAGAGAGAGAGAGAGAGAGAGAGGCAGACAGACAGATAGGCAGGCAGAAACAGACAGACACAAAAAGAGACAGAGAGACAGACAGACAGACAGACAGACAGATAGGCAGTCAGAAACAGACACAAAAAGAGACAGACAGACAAACAGACAGACAGACAGACTGATTAATTAATAAGTAAATATCATGATAGATCCAAGGGCTATTGGCATTCCATGTGCATCGAGCGACCGAAAATCTCACGCACTTCTTTCGGTAAGCTTACAGTCACTAAAATGATAGCCTAAAAGATGACACAGCCTACTTTCCCCATGTGTAACGAGAAGGTAAAACAAAATGCAAAGCATATAAACGTACTCCTAGTACAGTGAGACAGAGGGGAGACAATTTCCAGTTAGTGGAAGAAAAAAAAAATTCGAGAGTGTGGTGGTTCTTTCCCTTATCGGACTTGATTTAAAAACATTATCACTTACAGCCGTTTGTAACAGCTATTCTGGTAAACTCAAACACCGGGCATTATCCGTGAACCCACAATGAACATACCCACACATTTTCAGAAAGATCGGCCTAGACGTTTTGTCTGGAGCGAGTGGAACACATTTTGACCACGGACAGACAGACACACAGACAGACAGCATTTCTTCGTTCCCACTGTAAAGTACTCTCTTTTCTATGAGAACTAGGAGTACAAAAAAGTGGAGCAACGGCCGATGATCGTGACTGGTTGACTGCACGGAGAGACTGTATCATTTCCACTTGGCATGTGCACTGACCAGAAGAGACCAAGTCATGCGGCAAAAGTGCAAACTGACCCGCTGGCTGGTCTGATGGTGATGTAATCTCTCCTCTCTCTCTCTCTCTCTCTCTCTCACTCTCTCTCTCTCTCCTCTCTCTCTCTCCTCTCTCTCTCTCTCTCTCCTTCTCTGTCTGTCTGTCTGTCTGTCTCTTTCTCTCTCTCTCTCTCTCTCTCTCTCTCTCTCTCTCTCTCTTATCTGTCTGTCTGTCTTCTCTCTCTCTCTCTCTTCTCTCTGTCTCTGTCTCTCTCTCTCTCTCTCTCTCTCTCTCTCTCTCTCTCTCTCCTCTCCCCTTCCTCTCTCTCTCTCTCTCTCTTCTCTCTTCTCTCTCCTCTCTCTCTCTCTCTCTCTCTGCCACCATGTGATGTACTTTGTATTGCTGGCAGGAATTTCTTGGTTGACTGACATTTGTCACACTAGGTTATTCTTCTGTCTTCTGCTGAAACCAATTATAATTATACTATAAAGTTGACCTTTTCCCACCCCACCCCCACCCCCACCCCACCGTCCTAGTGATGTTCAGAAATAATTTAAAAAAAACCAACAGTGTGGATGGGTTTCACACCCTCACTTTTCACACTAATGCACATTAGATAAAACAAACTGTATTGTGTGGGAGGGGTGGTGGGGGTTGTTGCCATCCCCCGCCTCCCCCTCCCCCACCACCCCACCCTCGCCGATCCCACCGTTATACAGAAAATACAACTGACCGTCGTGGTCAGATTGCTACCCGCGTGCTGTCGATTTATAAAACATAAAACCAGCTGTAAGCTTGGATGGCCACACCGTGTCCCATCGATGAACAGAAAATGAACCGTAGACGTGTGCAAGAAACACTGCTATATGGCTGTGAAACCTGGCAACTGAAGACCACCCAGGAGAAAGACACTCGACGCTTTTTGACACTAAGTGCCTACGTAAGGTCTTGGGCATCAAATAGTCAGATTTTATACCAAATGAAGAGAGGTCAAGGAGAGGTCCAAACAGCTCCCCGTCTTAACTATCATCTGCAGACGGCGCCTCCGCTGGCTGGGTCATGTCTTGAGATTGCCCTCATCAAGACCTGCAAACCAGGTCATTCAATGGACCCCCAGCAGGCCAGAGAAAAGGAGGACGACTCAGGATGAGCTGGCGACAGACAGTGGAGAGAGAGCTCAGACTCGCTGACAGAGGATGGAGTGACACTGCAGCAGACTGGCTGAGGACCGTGCACAGTGGAGCGCCTTGACTGCCTCATGCGTCGCAAGACGCGGAAGCATCTAAGTCTGAGTCTAACTAAGTAAGTGTGCAAGATATAAAAAAAGGTTGTTAGAAGGATGCGGAGAGAGAGAGAGAGAGAGAGAAGAGAGAAGAGAGAGAGAGAGAGAGAGAGAGAGAGAGAGGTGCAACGCCAATTGCAACACGGAACGTATTCTGCTATTCTGCAGGCACCTGCCATCTACCCCCATTCCCTTCCCTCCCTCACCCACCCCCGCACTCCGCCCACCACAGGGTCCCTCCAAATTCCTCGCCAACCGTCCGTGTGGTCGACGACACCTTTCTGGTTCACGGTGAACCGTCCTCGCAGACTTCAGGACTGTCTCTTCTTCATTAATAATAATAATAATAATAATGGGGATTTATATAGCGCCTTCCACGCACAAGGCGCTTTACAAAGGCAGAAAAAAAATACAAATTGCTAAATGTAAAGAAAATGCATTAAAAAACTACTCAGAAAATGAAAAAAAAACAAAGGCTCTCTCCTATTCTCTCCCACACGCACACACACTCTCACGCATAGACACACAATACATAACAGTCGCAAAATCACAAACTATTTAGCGATCCACAGAGACAACAAGAGTCAATCAACTATCAGGTAATAACTGTCTTCTTAATATTGTTTGAAAAGGTGGGTTTTCAGAGAGGTTTTGAAGGAAGAAAAGGTTTGAGAATGTCTTAAATCATAGGGAGTTTATTCCAGAGTTTGGGAGCTGCGTATGAAAAAGCTCGTTCACCATGCTGTTTACGATGGGGACGGTAACTGGGAAAGCGGAAGGTCCTGGTGTCGGTGGAGGAACGAAGCATTCGTGATGGGACGTATACTTGAAGGAGATCGGAAAGATAGGCAGGGGCATCGCCAGTGAAAATCTTGAAGCAAAGACAACAACATTTGTATTTAATTCTTTCTTCAACAGGGAGCCAGTGCAACTTTTTCAGGAGAGGGCTGCAGGGTTGGGTCCTAGGAGATTTGCAAATGAGACGGGCTGCAGAGTTCTGTACACATTGGAGTGGTTGGATGACAGTTGAGGGACAGCCAAGGAGAACACAGTTGCAGTAATCTAGCCTTGAAAGGATGTAGGATGAAACGAGAGTTTTTGTGGCGTCTTCAGTGAGATAGGGTCGAATAGCAGCAATTCGTTTAAGTTCCATGTAAGCTAACTGACAAGTTTTTGTGACATGCTGCTTCATTGAGAGGTCGCTATCAAGGAGAACACCAAGGTCACGAACAGTGTTTGAAAATTCGATAGTGCTGGAACCTAATGTCAAGAAGAAGGGAGCGGATCAGGGCCATGATATGACCACTTTAAAAAACGGATGGCTTCAGTCTTCTCACAGTTTAATTTAAGCTTATTTGCTGACATCCAGGTCTCAATATCAGAAGTACAAGATTGAAGAGTAGAGACAAGGGGTGAGTAGTCATCGATGACAGAGGAGTGGAGCAGCTGATTATCATCCGCAAACATTTCGTGTGAAACGGAATGGCCGTGGATAACATTAGACAGTGGAGTGGTGTACAAAATAAAGAGGACCGGTCCCAGCACGGATCCCTGAGGTACGCCAAACTGGAGGTTAGATTCACCAGAACGTGGTCACCTACTTGAATGAACTGTTTCCTGTCTAGAAGATAAGAACGAAACCAATTTAAAGCTGTTTCCCTAATGCCACATGTGTATTTCAAACGAGAGAGAAGGATTTCATGGTCTATGGTGTCAAAGGCTGCCGAAAGATCTAGCAAAAGAAGGACAGAAATTTTGTTTTTCGTCTAAGGAATTTAGAATATCATTGAGAATGCGAAGGATGGTGGTCTCCGTGCTGTGCCCAGGGCGATAGGCTGACTGATGTGGTGTGAGTAAGTTGTTTGAGGCCAGATGGTCAGAGAGCTGTTGAAGAATGACTTTCTCAAGAATTTTGGATAGGAAAGGAAGATTTGAGATGGGTCTGTAGTTTTTGAGAACGTTGGGATCAAGACTGCTTTTCTTAAGTAGAGGTTTAACAAGGGCGGTCTTAAAGT
>CM031616.1:62718259-62720759 GCA_018398815.1 Conus ventricosus
AACCTTCCGGGAAATTTATTTGGGAAACCTTCCAGGAGTATCGGGAAAACCTTTCCCGGGAAATTTTATTTTTGGGACCTTCCGGGAAAATACTAGGGAACCCTTTCCCGGGAAATTTCCCTATGGGCCCTTTCCCCGGGAAAAATATGGACCTTCCAGGAATTTAGGGGAACCCTTTCCCCAGGAGTACTCGGGAAACCCTTCCCAAGGAATACTTGGGACCTTCCGGAATACTCGGGAAACCCTTTTCCGGAATACTATGGGCCCTTCCGGGGAAAAACTCGGGAAA
Organism: Conus ventricosus; assembly: GCA_018398815.1. Classification (NCBI taxonomy): domain Eukaryota; kingdom Metazoa; phylum Mollusca; class Gastropoda; order Neogastropoda; family Conidae; genus Conus; species Conus ventricosus. The sequence continues at coordinate 62,718,549 of CM031616.1, forward strand.
ATTTTCCAGAAATTTAGGGGGACCTTCTAGAAATATAGGAAACCCCTTCCCCGGGGAAGGGTTTGGGAAACCCCTTCCGGAATATAGGGAAAACCTTTTCCAGGAATACTCGGGGAAAATTTCCCAGAAAACTTGGGCCCTTCCCAGGAGTACTCTGGAACCTTCCTTTTAAATCTTGGAACCTTGCAGGATCTAGGGAAACCCTTTTCCAAGGAATACTCGGGGGACCTCCGGGAAAAAAAATTACTTTTGGGAAACCTTCCGGGAAATTTCAAAGGAACCCTTCGGGAATACTCTGGAACCTTCCGGGGTTTTACTCGGGAAACCTTCCGGGAAATTATAGGGAAAACCCTTTAAAAGGAATACATGAAACCTTCCGGGAAATTACTTTTTTGGGACCTTCCGGGGTTACTAGGGAAAAACCTTCAGATAAAATATGGCCCTTTCCCCGGGTCCCCTGGGACCTTCCAGGAGTACTAGGGAAACCTTTCCGGGGGAAAAATCGGGGAAACCTTTCAAAAATTTAATAGGGGACCCCCCCGGAATGCTCGGGTCCCTTCCGGGTTTTTTAAACTCGGGGAAATACCGGAATACTATGGGCCCCTTCCCCAGGAATATTTGGGGGCCCCTTGGGGATCCCGTCAGACCGTTGTTATTTGTAGTTCAAAAACTGAGGAAAAAGCGCATCCAAAAAGGTTTGGGGGGAAAAAATATTTACCCCCTCCCCCCCGCCCTCTTTTCTCTCTCTCCTTCTCTCTTTTCTCTTCTTCTCCCTCTCTCTCTCTCTCTCTCTCTCTCTTCTTCTCTCTCTCCTCTCTCCCTCTGTCTGTCTGCTGTCTGTCTGTCTGTTCTCTCTCTCTCCCCTCTCTCTCTCTTCTCTCTCTCTCTCCCCTTCTCTCTCTCTCTTCTCTCTCTCTCTCTTCTTTTCTCTTCTCTTCTCTTTTTGTGGGGCCTGCGAATATGTTGGGCCTGTCTGTCTCTGTCTGCCCTTTCTGTCGGGCTATCTGTGTGTGTGTTTTGGTGGTAGTGTGTGTGGGTTTGGGGGTGGGTGTGTGTGTGTGTGTGTGTGTGTGTTGTTGTGGGTGTGTAGTGGGGGTGTGTAAATTGTGTGTGTTGTGTGGTCTGTGCGTCTTAAATTGTTTTAGGGAGTGCGTGTGTCCCGTGTTGCGCGCGCATTTTTTGTGTGTGTTTTGGGCGCGAGTGCGCGCATGGTGTTGTGTTTTGTGTGTGTGTGTGTGTGTGTGTGGGTGTGTGGGGTGTGTGTGTGTGTGTTTGTTTGTGTGTGTGTGTGTGTGTGTTTTGTGTGTGTGTGTGTGTGTTGTGTTTTGTGTGTGTGGGTTGTGTGTGTGTGTGTGTTTTCGAGAGAGAGAGAGAAAAGGAGGAGAGAGAGAGAGAGAGAAAAGGAGAGTGAGGAGGGTAAAGAGAGAGACAAAAAAGAGAGAAAATTTTAAAATTTGTTTTTTTTTTTACATACAAAATTTTTTTCCCCCATTACCAATGGGTTTATGGAAATCCCCACAAAAAACAAAAATTTAAACATTCAGTCAGAGAATGAATGCAAAGTTCGTACAATGCTACAATGTGTTTGAGGATTTTTCGCGTTTTTGTTCCACTCAAACTCCCTTCCCCTAAAAAGTTTACCGCTGAAAACTAGGGCCCCAATAATTTTAAAAACATACCTAATCAAAATTTTTACCGTTACATGCCCTTAAATTACCGTCTATTCAAGATTTTAGATGGGTTTTTTCGTTTAAAAGAACCTGCTGACGAATTTGTATCAAGTCGGCAAAACCCGGGAATGGATCATTTCATTTTTGGGGTTGGTTTGTCGGTCACCCCTTGTAAAAAAAACCTTTTAAAAAGTGAGATGCTGCAGGAAAAAAATAAACCCAAATTTCAAAAAAAATTTAAATTTAAAATCTGCCAGAAAAAAGGAAAAAAACAACCTAAAAGACAAAAAAAAAACCGTTTCCCCTCTTAGGTCTTCCTTGAGGAGGAGACAGTACAGTTTTTGGGTCGCGAGAGAGAGAGAGAGAGAGAGAGAGGGGAGGTGGGGTGTTTTGTGTTGTGTTTTGGGGTGTGTGATGTTGTGGATAAAAAAAATAAAACGGGGGGGAAGGGGGGGGAAAGGGGAGGGGGGCAAGAAAAGGGTATAGGGGTTGGCTTGTCAAGGGGGTAGATGGGTGCAAAAAGGGGGGGGGGGAGGGAGGG
>CM031616.1:62733259-62770759 GCA_018398815.1 Conus ventricosus
GAGAGAGAGAGAGAGAGAGGGAGAGAGAGCATCTGTATCTGTGGCAGTCACCACACCATCACTCTAAGCAAGCGACAAATTCCCAGACGTTCAGTATCCACCAATCATCAGATTCAAAGTTGGGAGCTGTTGCCAAGAGGCACTAACGTTACCATCGTTGCATGTGTGTGTAGACAAATACATACCTAACCTAACTCTTGCTCGGTAAAAACAATGTCTTTTGGAAAGAATTTATTCGTAGTTATCTAGAAAGCAAATCGGTTACGTCTTTATCAGAAGTATACAGGCGACAATTTCCACAGTCAACTACTATTTTAACAATGCATTGATCACCCATAGAAGCAAAACACTGCTTTTTAAAGCATGGCAAGAGAAAGAATTACTCATGTGAGAGATGTTATTCCCCAAGATGAAAATCGACTATTAACCATAGAGGAAATCCAGAATATACTGGGTCCAAATAAACCAAACACTATCATTGAATACAACCTGTTAGTCAATGCTTTTCCAAAACCATGACTCCATGGGTCCAAAGAGGGGAAGAGGGGAAACACATTGCAGCAGAGCAAGTCAATAACAACCACTAACCTAATAGGCTACAAAAAAATAATGCACAATCCACAGAGCCAGTGACTCCTTGTGCATCTCAGTTTTGGGTAAGACAATTGGAATGAAATAGATAAGAAATTTGGGGTTAGAGCTAAAGAAATAACAAAAGTAAACCCGACTAAAGAGTTCTTAGTGAAAATATTACATAATATTTACCTAAAAAAATTCTTTTAAATACGTTTGTTATTTTCCCATACGTTTTGTTTTTTTGACTCTTGCATCATATGGGGATTGTACCATATGATATTCCTTTTCCTGTTCTTTCTGCATCTTTTTGTATCATTGTCTGGATCGTATCGTAGTTTGTAATTGTAACCACTTTTAGTAACGCCTCTTGGTACTCAGCTGTTGCATTGTTGAATACTGTTTCGTTACATGTCAAATTGGATAGCCTTTTATTTATGCTTTTGGGTATTATTTTCAGTATGGAGGGTGGGTGATTGCTTTTGATGTTTACATAGACAGGCGTATCATTTGGTTTCTTGTATGGTTTATATGTATGTTGGTTGAGGTCTAACGTTATGTCAAAATAGTTCACTATCTTTTTGTTTGCTTCTATGGTGATTTTAAAGTTTTGGTTGTGGAAAACATTTTTACACAGTTCTTTTTTCTTATTTTCAATATTAATAGGGTTGTCATTCAGAGCGGCAACGCCGTCACCCTGTACAGTTCAGTTTGTTTTCCAAGTTTTGTTTAAATATTGGATAGCATGAATAGTCCGACAAGTGTGTTTCAAACGCGACAGACGTTTTTAGAAATTCAACAAGTTTATTAAGAAATAAGCAATATGTTTCAAAAATTAGAGAGCTGATCAGCGATATCAAGAAACAGTATGCATTACCTGTATACAACTTAGATATATGCATAAAATTAGTAATGAAAACCTCTCTTTTCAAATTGCAGATCAGCTCTTTTTTGAGACATTAATGCTTGAAATAAGAGGCCAAACAATTTCTTATAGTACTTATAAGAAAAAAATGGATACTCAAAGAGAACATGACCTAGAAACAAAAATAAAAAAACATTGAACAGAATTTACAAGAAGAAACTATTCCTCACTTAGAAGACCTAAAAACAGAACTGCAAGAGATCAGGAATCACAGACTTGAAGGTATGGCAATGCGCTCAGGAGTTCACTGGCTAAGTCAAGGGGGAAAGTGAATAAATATTTTTGCAATCTTGAAAATCGAAATTTTCTTGAAAAATCTATTCCGTTTTTAGAAAAAGAGGATGGTTCAGTCATTTCTGAACAAAAACGTATCCTCCTTGAGATAAAAAAAATTTATGAACAATTATACAGCTTTAGAGATGTAACTGATATGAATATTTCTGAAGAGCTTCCAGATGCCCCAGTATTATCTGAGGAGGAGAGCTCCTCATTAGAGGGGTTGATTACACTAGAAGAGGCAGCTACTGCTCTGAAGCAGATGAAAAAATTTAGAGCCTGGCCCGATGGGTTTACCATTGAATTTTATAAGTTTTTCTTTGTAGATATTGGAAAATTCCTTGTACGCTCAATTAATGAAGGTTTTGCTAAAGGCCAAATATCCACTACCCAGCGACAGGGAACCATAATTATGTATCCCAAGGAAGGGAGCCGAAAGGATTTGTGAAAAACTGGTTGCCCCATCTCTTTGTTGAACACCACATATAAGATAGCTTCTGCTTGTGTTGCCAATCGATTGAAAAGGGTTCTTCCAAACATTATACATGAGAGTCAAGAGGTTTTTGAAGGCAGATTTTATTGGAAAGAATATAAGGTTGATGTATGACATGTTATTGTACACTGATAAGGAAAATATTCCAGGAATGCTCTTTTTAGTTGACTTTGAGAAGGGTTCGATAGCGTCTCATGGTCATTTCTTCCATAACTGCCTTAAATTTTTCAAGTTTGGACCCGACTTAATTAATTGGATAACATTTTATTCACAAATTTCTACATGTATTTCTGTAAATGGCCAGTACTCCCCATGGTTTCCGATTGAGAGAGGGGTGAGGCATGGGGACCCATCATCCCCTTATCTATATCTAATTTCTGCTGAGGTTTTGTCATTAATGATTCGCTCTAATGAGCATATTAAAGGAATTAAAGTTGTTAACAAGGAAACATTACTGTCACAATTTGCTGATGACACTAGTTTATGTCTAGATGGTTCAGAAAGATCTTTTAAATGAGGCAGTATCTGTCCTTACTACATTTTTACAAATTTCAGGTTTAAAATCAATTTTGACAAGTCACAAGTAGTTTGGATGGGGAATAGAAAGAATTGTGGAATTAGATTTATGACGGACAAAATATTTTGTTTGGGATCCAGGTACTTTCAAATTCTTGGTATCAAATTCCCACTAACACAAACATTATTGTACAGATAAATTTTGAGGATAAACTTTTGAAATAAAAAGAGTCCTAGCTTTTTGGAAAAAAAAAGAAATATAAACCTGTCACGGAGTTTGTCACGAGGCCATGACGATTGACCCATCTAGGGTGGTGGAATTATTCATTTATTTATTGTCGTTGTTGTTGTCGTGTATCCGTCCCTTAATGTGGCTTGTGGTGTGTTTGCACCTTAAGGTCGTTCAGCTCAGGTTAGGTTTGCTTTCTCTCTCTCTCTCTCTCTAATTCCACTGCCCGTGCAATTCATCCTGCAGGTTCACGGGTGGCTGGTACCTTTTGCTTGAACTGGCTGTCTCTATCGGCCTCTCACCTGTCTTTTTACCTGCCGCACGTGCCGCATTCTTCTTAGGCTTTGAGGTATTCTCACTCTGTGACGTAGGGTGGCATGTTGGCCGCCATCGCTTAGGCAGGTTTTCTCTTGACTCGAGCGGAAGATGTCCCTGGGAGCGCCCGCTCCGGTTTTGGTTCTCTACCACATCGCCGAAGGTACGGTCGGTACCTTCATCCTTGCAGTCGGCCTGTAGGGGAGGGACGTCACGTCATCTTTTCCGCATCTGCTCTGCTGGTCCTCTCGACTGGACAGAGGGCAGAGAGTCGCTTGACCCGCCACTTTTGGGTCAACCACGGGTAGCTGTACCCTTTCTTCTTTCCTTCCAGTTCCTTCCGTTTTCTCTCCTCCCGGGGGCTTCACCCGAAGCTTGCGCTGTTGGGGCCGCGCACTGGTTGAGGAGCACTGGACCTTGCTGGATGGTCCTAACCCCTGTCTGGGACCTTCAGCGACAACGCCTCGTCCCACGGGATGTGTTCTCCACTGTCCTCGGACTTCATACAGCCCATGTGACCAGTGTGGTTAGCTCTGTGTCGTGCAATTTGTGTGTGTGTGTGTGTGTCAATGGTGTCGGCATTGAAAGACACTTCGTTCAAGAACCGACCCGGTTTGGGGCACCTGATGCGACACGGTGCTCCAGTGACTTTGGAGAGGCAGGGGGTGTGGGGAACCACATGAAGCACGGAAAGGAATGTGTGCTGGAAATGCTTATTTATGATTTATGGTTGTGTTGAAATGCTTAATTGTGTGTATGTCATGTGTGTTGAAATGCTGATTGTGATTGTGCATGTTGTGTGTGTTGGAATGCTTATTTGTGACTATGTGTGGGTTGGTGTGAATAAATGGGGTGTTGTATTGTAATCTTTCTTGTGTGGTCTCTTGCGGGGCGTGTGAGGTCAGTCACTCCCTTCACTCCCATCTAGACCGATCCTGTCAGGGCAGACCTCCAGGGTCGGTCGTGACAAACTCCTTTTGGAAAAATAACTGTTATTAAAACTTTGGCATTTTCTAAAATTGTTCATTTATTGATTAACCTACCAGACCCCCCAGAGGATTTTATTGTTGCTTTAGAAAAAGAATTGTATAGGTTTTTTTATGGAATGGTAAAAAAAGTAAAAATAAAATAATCTGTGGTTTAAAAGCAGTACTGTAAAGGTGGAGTAAAAATGTTAAATGTAAAAAAATTTATTTCTTCTACGAAGGTAAGTTGGCTGAGAAGATTAATGTATGAGTCGAGTTGGCTGGAATTTACCATTGATATGTTCCCTAAGCTGGACAATATAAAAAATCTTTGGTGCTGAATTTTCTAATATTATTATGCAAGATGTCAATAACCCATTCTGGAATGATGTGATGAAACACTACAAGAAACTGTGCTCAAAGCACTGTCCGACTACAGTACATGATTTCATGTCAGACTGTATGCATTACAATATTAAAATTTTAAGAGATGGAAAAGTTATTTTCATACAGGAATGGTGTAATCATGGCATTTTCTCTATTAAACACTTCATTAATGAAAATGGCATTGGATGACCTTCCATGAATTTTTAATTAAATATCAAGGTATAAAAACAAACTTCTCTTGTATGAAGGCATTATGAATGCTATTCGCAACTATTGCCAAAAACTTAATATTATCATAACTAACCAATATAAACTCTTAGACTAAAAAGCCTGGTTCTGCATTACAAGAGGCAACAAATACGTACAAAAAAACTTTAAATGAAAATAATGCCTCTCCCGCTGCTATCAATAAATGGAATAATCTTTTTGTAAATCTTAATTGGAAACAAATATTCCTTCATAGTTATAAAGTTTCTACTGACGTCCAGCTTAGATGGTTCCAATGTGGACTTCTATATAGATTGCTGCCAACCCAGAAATACCTATTTCAATGCAAAATTGTGGATTCACCATTATGTAACTTTTGTGATCATGAACAACAGACTATTACACACATGCTTTTCGACTGCAATATTGTGCAGAGGTTTTGGAGAAATCTTCAAAACCTGCTAATGGATAAATGTCAGCACTGCGCTAATCTGTTGTTTTTTTTTTTTAGAAAGAGTTAGTTCTGTTTGGAGTGAAACAAAATGTGGAAACTGACAAAGTTCTTAACTTTTTTCTGCTGTTTGCTAAGTTTTTATGTTTTCAAATGTAAACTACAAAATAACCACCCAGACCTTCATGTTTTCATTACAATCTTAAGCTATAGATTTAAACTGGAAAAATACTTAACCTTTCTAAACTATGATTCAGATCAATTTGATAAAACCTGGTTTCCCTATTCATCTATCATTTCCTAGCTTTATTGTGACTTTTTGTTTGTTTGTTTGTTGTTTGTTTGGGTTTTTTGGTTGTTTCTTTGTTTGTTGTTTGGTTTGTTTGTTTTTTTTTTATTTTTTTTTTGTAACAACTCTTATATATGTACACATAGTCCCAACTTGAGTATCCCAACCTAACAATGCTACATAGTTGAGAATGGAAGACGCTAGTATCTTCTAACATAACTAGCCATCCAATGATCCATTCTCTTGTTGTAATTACCATCTTAATATTTTCTCTCTCTCTCTCTCTCTCTCTCCAGCCTCTCGCCCCTGCCACCCTTGGTATTTTCCTTGTTTTTGAGGTTATACATTTGTACATGTGTGGGTGTGTGGGTGGGTGTAAGTTCATGCATATATATCCTGCTTACAATTCATGTATGTTTGTGTGCGTGTCTGCGATTTTTGTTTTTTTTTTTCTTTTTTTGGGAGGGGGAGGGGGACTTGTGTGTTTGTTCTCTTATTGTGTCTGACTTCTTCCATGTTTCTGTACAATTATTATGCTACATATGTCTTTTTTCGTGTGTGCTTGTTTGTTTAAAAACTGACAATTGTTTTTAAAAAACCTCTTTGCTAATACTTTCCTAGCACGATTATATAATTCCAACATATACATGTTGTCAGTTGTGCCAACTCATTCTCCCATTCATTCCTTCAATACAAAGAACATCAAGACAAATGTCACAGGATATTTTGAATTGAACTCTTTATTATAACACCTTATATATTTGTACATACATGAATTTGTTATTAATTTGTTTTAAGTAAATACTTTGCCAAATTTATGTTGAGGGATGAATGTGTGAGAAAATAAAGGAACTGTGAGTGGAGGGACGAGAGAGGTGACATTAAATATGTGGGGGGGGGGGGGGGGGGGGGAGAAAAGAAAAGAAAATCAAGCAAATAAAAAAGACAGAAAAGGAAAAAAAAACATAAAAGACAAAAAAAAATGGTACAGTGTGGTGGGGAGGAGAGGGGAGAGGTGAGAGGGGAAGGCTGAGGTTGAGGTTGAGTGCCTGCGGTGGAAAGGGGATAGGGAGGACATCCTTCTCAACACGCCAGCTTGCTACTCTCCATTTTCCTTTTTTATTCTATATCAAATCGTGCCAACCATCCTGTACATATCCAGAATAGGGAAACCAATCACTAATATGCTATTACAGAAATACAGAAAAAAAATTGGTAATCGAATATGTGAATTAATCTAAAATAATAACAATTATCGTAATACAAGAAAAGTCATTATTATTAGTCCCAGTGAACCTGGAAATACAAGAAAGACATTTTTTACGAACAAACTGAAAAATCAATTAAAAAAAAAAAAGTACACAAATAATCAGCACTGGTGCAACTCTCGAACCAAGGCTGAAAGGGGAAACATGAGAATAAAAATAACAAGAATTGAGGTGTTTACCATCTTCTTTTTCTTGAACGGTCTGATCGGCATCTAGAAACCAACCTCAATCCAAGGGGGACATTATTCCCCTTTTCACATTCGTCATCATTTCTTAAATGAAACAAGATATAAGAAAAAAACCAAGAGTGTGTGTATTCCTCTTTTCACAGTTCAACACTTTCTTGATTAAGCAACAAGATATGACAAAGACCCCAAAAATGTGTGTGCTTGATCCCCCTTTCACATTTCAACACTTCTTAATTAGCGCAACAAGATATAACCAAAACCAAAAAATGTGTGCGTATTCCCTTTTCACATTTCAACACTTCTTAATTAATTAACGCCAAATATATATGACAACAAAAAATGTGTGTGCTCCGTACAAAAAAAAGTTACAAAAAATACACTCATCAAATCATAATAAAACAACAACTAAGCAACAAACCAAAAAAATAGAGTGTGCACACACCTGGGGCAGTGACTCTAGCCAGAGCGCATCTTCACTCATCGGTCATCTTCATACAGCAGTGATGCATCCCAATGCCACGTCTACTCCATCTGTAACCAGGCATTCCCTCCTTAGTGTCTGAGTCATGTAAACAAAGGAGGATTTCAACCAGTACACACATGCATATGTATACATGTATAAGGGCCTTTCCCTTAGTGGAATTAGTAGGTTCTCAACTATATAAAAAAGTTAAGGAACAACCTACCAACGTAATCCAAACTTTTGACAAAAAAGTAAGAAAATCTGCATTACAACAAATTATCATCCTTGATCAATCTACATGATACCAATAATATTACAGCAAAAATGACGATTTAAACTAAGAAAAGGAACAAACGCATTCCTCCCAAACCTATATAAAAAATGGCAATAACAAAAAACAAATGAAAAGCGTTCATCCAAAACATATTGATAAAATTTCATTTACCCAAAATTATAGTACTATAGTATGAATTATACCAAAAAAAAAATGAAAAATTTTCATAAAAAGAAAACGGCATTGAAAAATTCATTGACACAAAGCTGTATTTAAAAATATCAAAACAGGAGGTGTCACGACCGACCCCTGGGGGTCTGCCCTGACAGGATGGGTTAGATGGGAGTAAAGGGAGTGACTGACCTCACCACGCCTCGCAAGAGCCCACACAAGAAAGATTACGATACAACACCCCATTTTTCACACCAACACACACAGTCATAAATAAGCATTCCAACACACACAACATGCAAAAATCACAATCAAGCACTCCAACACACACAACATGCACAATTTTTAAATAAACATTTCACCATAACGACTACACAATCACAATCACAGCATTTCAACGCATATGACATATAAAACAATTATAAATAAACATTTCCACATCCACCCCTTTTCCCCAACCCCTGGATTTGCCTCCCACCCCTGCCTCTCCAAGTCTACTGGGAGCACCCTGTCGCACTAGGTGCTCCAAACCGGGTCGGTTCTTGAAGAGGTCGTTCAAGGCCGACACCCTTGACACGCACAAGCAGACAGTGAAGAGCGCGTCACGGGGGGGGGGGGGGGGGGGGGGGGGGAACGTGGCGTTGTTACTGGGGGTTTCCTGGACGGGGATCGGGGCCCGGCCAGTCAACCGGGGGGCTTTTCTACCAGTACGTGGTCCCGACCAGTGCGTGATCCCAACCAGCGCGCGGTACCAACCAGAGCGTGGCCCCCAACCAGTGCGGGGCCCACCAACCAGTCCGCGGTCCCAACCAGCGGGGGCCCCAACCAGTCCGCGGGCCCCGACCAGAGCGGGGCCCCCAACCACGCGTGGCACCAACCAGTCCGCGGTCCCAACCAGAGCGTGGCCCCAACCAGAGCGTGGCCCCAACCACGCCGTGGCACCAACCAGTCCAAGCTCCGGGTGAACCCCCCGGAGGAGGGAAAAGGTAGCGGGGAGGAGAGAAGAAAGGGGGGGAAAGGGAAAGGGTACTGGAACCCCGCCGTCAGTACAATCTGACCCATGCTGTTAAATCCTAACAGCCACTCGCATGATGGGCGAGGGGGGTCTACTAAATACACCAACAACACCAGCTCAAAAACAGACCTGAGCATAACACAGTAAACCAATCAAATCAGGAGTGTTCGTTAAAGTCTTCTCACACGAAGCAGGTAAGAGACTGCATTAAATTACAGGCTATAAAACAAATATGAATCATCTTCATCCTTCTCTCACTCATGCTTAACATTTTCCTTTCTTAGGAAAAAAACCCAAAACACAGCAACTATCGCTTTATAACTGCCACCACATTTACAAATAATTCAAGGGCATAATTATCACATTTTATAGCCCCATTTCAAATAACACAAATCTCCAACCACGCATCCGAATGACAAATCATGGCGTACGCACGCTCGCGAACATAAAATCGTTCTCCTTGCACACACAACAGACGGGGGGCCGAAGGATGAGAGTCCGGCGAATGTGACGGGGCGGACGAGCGGACCAAGAAAGTACCAACCCTGAATCACCAGGTTCTCTCCCACCCCCACCGACTACCGCATCACCAGATGCATAAACAGGAGAAAAAATTTTTGGATATAATTAGGATGGCCAGGTTAAAGATTGAATTAACCAGAGAAAAGGTCTCAAACAAAAATTTCTTTTACAATTTTGAAAACAAAAGAAAATTGCGCAAAAGAGAAGAATAAGCCGGCAAACAACAAAAAACCAAAACAAAAAAACCACAAAACGATGCTTACCAGCTACCCGTGGGTGACCCCGAAGAGGCGGGTCAAACGACTCTCTCTGCCTCTGCCCAGTCGAGAGGACAGAAGCGCAGATACGAAAAAGAAGAAGTGATGTCCCTCTCCTACAGGCCCGACTGTAGGAAATGAAGGTACCGACTGTAACCTTCGACGTTTAAGGTGAGAACCAAGACCGGAGCAGGCGCTCCCAGAGACATCTTCCGCTCGAGTGCTGAGAAAACCTCCCTAAGCGATGGCGGCCAACATCCCACGCTACGTCACAGAGTGGCATACCTAAAACTAACAGAAATGAAGCACGTGCGACGGGTAAAAAGACGGGTTTAGAGGCCATAGACAGAAAAGTTCGAGAGAAGGTACCAGCCACCGTGAACCTGCAGGATGATTTGCACGGGCAGTGGAATTAGAGAGAGAGAGAGAAAGCAAACCGAACTTGAGCTGAACTACCCCAAGGTGCAACCGCACCACAAACCACATTAAGGGACGGATACACGACAACAGCAACGACAATAAATAATGAGTAATTCCGCCACCCCAGATGGTCAAACGTCGTAGGCCTCGTGACAAACTCGTGAAAAAACCCCCCTTCTAAAAGCATCTTTTTCTCTGAGATACAGTGCTCCTTTGAACCTCGACGCATGTGCAAATTCCAAAAATGGGACCGAACCCAACCCTCTGTGATCGACAGGTACGATAAATCCAATACAAACATTCCACGATAGAATCACACAGGGAAATACATAATATACATTTATCAAACAACAAAAGCAAAACCTTCCAACAATGAAAGTAACAATCCGAACCATTGGTGTTTTCACTACGTTAACATCACTGAAGTGAAAACTATCACTACACCTGATACAGAAAAAAAAAGGGAAATATAACCCTGGTTGAGGGGAAGTGTCCCTCTGACTGATTTTCCAATGTGCTGACTACGGACTCGGCTGGATAGTCAGCATCCGTATTGCGGGAAACCCCCTTGATATGACGAAAAGGTGAACGCATGACTCTGCGGTTCCACTGCCAACTCATGAGTCAAACGACTGACTGGCCGGATCCGGTCCAGGCACTGGAGAGGATGATGATCGCTCTCCAGTACAAACTTCCGGCCGTACTTCTTTTTGGGCACGCCATGCGTGTCCAAAATCTCCCGGAGAGCCTCAGCAATAGTAGGGGTATCGATAGTCCTAAGCGGGGAAAGGCCTCTGGGCATCGAGTCGCAGAGTCTACCGCTACGAAATGTAGGGGTTTGACAGCGATCGGATGGTGGATTAATGGGTCCCACCAGGTCGACCCCAACCTTGCTGAATGGTCCCCAACCAGTGGCACTGATCCCAGGGGAACACGCCTCAAGCGCCCCTTAGGCGTTGTCGTTGGCAGGTATCGCAACTACGGCAGTACTGCCTAACCTGTGAGTTCATCCCGGCCCAAAAAGAAGTCTTGTCTTACTCGCTCGAGAGTCCGCTTTGAGCCCAAATATGCCCTGCCATAGGTGAATTCATGGGCCTCCGGAGAACAGATTCTCTCAAGCTTTGGGGAAAAAACTAGTTGCTTGGCTCCGACCTGCCCGAGTGAAAACCCTAAAGAGGATCCCTTGTGGAGCTTGAAGCTCACCTTGGCGTGTCGGCAGACTGAGCGGGACGATCCACCAAGTTGTCGCAGGCGTTGGACATCCAAGTCCCTGGCCTGAAGGCGACCATGGTAGCAGGGTCGACCTGGCCAGAACCTCGTCAGAGATCGCTGTAGAACGGGACGCAATTCCTGCTCCTGCTTCTTAGCTTTGGCGCGTGGGGTAACTCCCACACATGCCTTTTTAGGGGCAGATCCGTAGACACAGACTGACTGCGTCCGTCCGCAAAGGTGATAGTATTCCCTATGGAAGGAATACAGAGGTCGCTCCACCGCGATGGCCCAAAAACCTTCCCAAACAGAAGTAGGGGGTGGAAATAGAAATGAGTACAGAAGGACGGGGGAGGTAAACCAACCTCCAACCCGCACAAAATCGTAACGGGCGCCTCGCTGAGCCTCAGGAGAAACAAAATCCTTATCCACAAAGAGCGTTGATGCCCCCGAATCCCTGATGGTGTCGACCAAGGAAGAACCAACAAGAGAAAGAAACACCGGGCATTCTTTTACCACCAGAAGCTGGGATGGACCCCACGTTAGCCGAGGCACGAGGACGCTGGGAAGGACTAGCCCATAACTACCGGCGGCTTTAGGGCAAACTTTCTAATGGGGCCCGGGATGCCACAAAGAAAACAGAACCGGGGTGCTGAAATCCCTGATGAACTGCCTGCCTTGTTCAATCGCTAGCAGTGTCGGCGCCTTATTGCCACTAATTCCTTTGGGGGGCTTCCTGTCCGTGTCCCGAGCGATGCCCCTACGCTCTACGGGCTTCAGCAAACCCTCAGCAGTATGAATCGCCGCCGCGAAATCCTGAGGTGCTGTCTCGCCTAACGGATCCTCAACTCTGGGGGGCACGTGTTGGTAAACTGTTCAATGAGAATCAGATCCTCCAGCTCCACTTAGCCAATGAGGGCCCGTACCCTAGCGTTTTGCGCAGCCTATCACCAAACTGCACGAAGGTCTCGTCGTATTCTTCTCATGGACCTGAACTTCCCCCTGTACGTCTCTGGGGTAAGGTGGAAACGCTTACGCAGAGCCAACTGCATGTCTGCATAAGAAACGCGCCTTCATTATAGAGTGAGCACACACTCCCTTGCAGCACCCGACAACCCAGAAAAAAGGTGCATGGCCTTTTGTTCCTCAGACAATTGGTATGAAGTACTACCTTGTCAAAATGCTCTAAGAACATATCAATGTCCTCACTAGGTCTGAACTCTGGGGAAACTTTAACTTTGGGCCTCTAACTCTATCGCTTGCCTGGTGATTACCCCCTGGTTTACAGACGCGGGAGTCCGCGAAAGAAGTTGTTCCATCTCTTCCCTACGTGATCCAAATTTCCCGACGGAGGGCAGCCTCTTCCTACGCTGATCCTCCTGTCTGGCAGCCTCCTTTTCTGCGCAGAGTAGCCTCTTCCCTTTCGCTGGTCCTCCTGTCTGGCAGCCTCCTCTCTGCGCAGAGCAGCCTCTTCCCTACGCTGGGCTTCCTGCCTATCTAGCTCTTCCCTACGGAGCGTTGCCTCTTCCCTACGAAGCGTTGCCCCTTCCCTACGAAGGCTTCCTGTCTGGCAGCATCCTCTCGTCGCTGTTGCTCTAGAACATCAGGACAGAGGCGATATCCTGGCCAGGATTCACCACTCCCGACACGGAGGATACCCGTTCGGCCCGTCCCTTGGGCCTCGACTTTCCCATGAGGAAAGTCCTCTGGGGCATGCTCCTTACGAGGGGAAGCAAGGGGAGGAGAAGGTTTCGGTCTTGCGACCCAACAGAAGCCCACAGTTGCTTAACCATACTCTGACGCATCTGAGCGGAAGCGTCAGGTGGGGTCTCGGCAGAAAGATCCCCCCGCGAAGAAGCAACGAAAGTACCGCGGGACAACTATCGGCTACAGCACTGGAATAGGTAGAAGTCACTGTAGTCGAAGTACTGGTACTATAGTAGGGACTACATTTTGAATACCTTTCTTCTTCGACGCACGCGTCGCCATACCACCAGCACCGACGTTGCCATGACAACAATATCCTACAGTTTTCAAATACGGGGGGAAAAACGATTCCATTTAAAACAAATATTTTAGGGGTGTGTGTATAGTATGTATGTGTGTGTGTGTGTGTGTGCGGACAAGTTCCGGCTGCTCCACTCTGGCAACACCGCGCTCCACAGCAAAAGAGCAACGTGCGGTGGGGCTCACCGAAAAAAAAAAAAAAAAAAAAAAAAAAACTATGTCCGGCTGCCCCCACTCTGGCAAAAACCGCGCTCCACAGCACGAGCAACAGTGCGGGGGGGCTGGCCGGAAAAACAAACAAACTGGCAGACGGAATCCGGAGAGAGGAAAAAAGGGACACTAACGTCCGATACAACCCCCTGTACTCAAAAACCACCCGGAAAAAAAACAAAAAAACTGACTAACTACAAAACAGGAATGGCAGACTGAGCGGCAACAGAAAAGGGAAGACTTACGGCCGTACCTACGTGAGGCACCCGGCGGAAGGAGGTCTGGACGCGGTCGACCCCCTGGTCCCACCTCGACTTTCCCCCGGGCACACCGGAAGTTCCCTCAGGCCACCAAAAGACTCCCTTCACGCTAGAGTCACCCAGCCAACCACCCCACGAACAAAACACGCAAACTGACTAAACATTACAAAACAGACAGAAAATGAACAGGTACTTCCGCGAAACGAGAGAGACAGTCAGAGCCCTTCACATCCCCGGAAGACCCCCACAATTGTCACGACCGACCCCCGGAGGTCCCGCCCCCGACAGGGTCGGTCAGATGGGAGTGAAGGAGTGACTGACTCACACGCCTCGCAAGAGCCCACACAAGAAAGATTACGATACAACACCCCATTTATTCACACCAACACACACAGTCATAAATAAGCAAATTCCAACAAAACACAACATGCACAATCACAATCAAGCACTCCAACACAAAAAACATGCACAATTATAAATAACATTTCACCATACGACGTACACAATCACAATCACAGCATTTCAACGCATATGACTATACACAATTATAAATAAACATTTCCACATCCATTTTCCCCTTTCCACACCATGGAGTGCCTCCACACCCCTGCCTCTCCAAAGTCTACTGGGTGCACCCTGTCGCACTAGGTGCTCCAAAACCCGGGGCGGTTCTTGAAGAGAGTCGTTCAAGGCCGACACCCTTGACACGCACAAGCAGACAGTGAAAAGCGCATCCCGGGGGGGGGGGGGGGGAGGAAACTGGCGTTGTTAATGGAGGTCCTGGACGGGGTTTAAAGGGGCCCGGGCCCGTCAAGCCGGCGGGCTTTTCTACCAGTACGTGGGCCCGACCATTTCGTGTTTCCCCAACCAGGCGCCGGTACCAACCAGAGCGTGGCCCCAACCAGCGTGTGGCACCAACCAGTCCGCGGGGCCCAACCAGACGTGGCCCCAACCATCCGCGGTCCCGACCAGAGCGTGGCCCCAACCAGCGCGTGGGACCAACCAGTCCGCGTTTCCCAACCAGAGCGTGGCCCCAACCAGAACGTGGCCCCAACCAGCGCGTGGCACCAAAACCCGTCCAAGCTCCGGGTGAAGCCCCCGGGAGGAGGGGAAAAAGGGAGCTGGGAGGAGAGAAGAAAGGGAGGGAAGGAAGGGTACTGGAACCCCGCCGTCAGTACAATCTGACCCATTGCTGTTAAATCCTAACAGCCACTCGCATGATGGGGGAGGGAGGTCTACTAAAACACCAACAACACCAGGCTCAACACAGACCTGAGCATAACACAGTAAACCAATCAAATCAGGAGTGTTCGTTAAAGTCTTCTCACACGAAGCAGGTAAGAGACTGCATTAAATTAACAGGCTATAAAACAAATATGAATTTATCTTCATCCTTCTCTCACTCATGCTTAACATTTTCCTTTCTTAGGAAATAAACCAACACAGCAACTATCGCTTTATAACTGCCACCACATTTACAAATAATTCATGGCATAATTATCACATTTTTAGCCACATTTCAAAATAACACAAATCTCCAACCACGCATCCGAATGACAAATCATGCGTACGCCGCTCGCGAAACATAAACTCGTTCTCCTTGCACACACAAACAGACGGTGGCCGAAGGATGAGAGTTTCCGGGGAATGTGACAGGGGCGGACGAGCGAGACCAAGCAAGTACCCAACCTGAATCACCAGGGTTTTCTCCCATCCCCACCGAACTACGCATCACCAGATGCATAAACAGGAGAAAGAATTTTGGATATAATTTAGGATGGCCAGGTTAAAGATTGAATTAACCAGAGAAAAGGTCTCAAACAATATTTCTTTTACAATTTTGAAAACAAAAGAAAATTGCGCAAAAGAGAAGAATAAGCGGCTAACAACAACAAACCAAAACAAACAAACCACGAAACTGATGCTTACCAGCTACCGTGGGTGACCCCGAAGAGGCGGGTCAAACGACTCTCTCTGCCTCTGTCAGTCGAGAGGACAGAAGCGCAGATACGGAAAAAGAAGAAGTGATGTCCCTCTCCTACAGGCCGACTGTAGGAAATGAAGGTACCGACTGTACCTTCGACGATAAGGTGAAGAACCAAGACCGGAGCAGGCGCTCCCAGAGACATCTTCCGCTCGAGTGCTGAGAAAACCTCCCTAAAGCGATGGCGGCCAACATGCCACGCTACGTCACAGAGTGAGCATACCTCAAACTAACAGAAATGAAGCACGTGCGACAGGTAAAAAGACAGGTGAGAGGCCGATAGACAGCAAGTTCGAGAGAAAGGTACCAGCCACCCGTGAACCTGCAGGATGATTTGCACGGGCAGTGGAATTAGAGAGAGAGAGAAAGCAACCGAACTTGAGCTGAACTACACCAAGGTGCAACCGCACCACAAACCACATTAAGGGACGGATACACGACAACAGCAACGACAATAAATAAATGAGTAATTCCGCCACCCCAGATGGGTCAAACGTCGTAGGCCTCGTGACAAACTCGTGACAGGAGGGGAATCCTTAGAAACGGGCAATTAGTGTACGGACTTAGAGACAGTGCTAGTAGTCCAGCGCCAGTGACTGGTTAATTAGTTTCCCAGGCATGGCCTGTACAAGAAAGAAGGAAGTACTTCAAGCTGACTGCAAGAAAAGAGATCTCTGTCTTAAGTCTCTGATCCACAATCGTAGTACCATATTCAGCTTTAATTATGATTGCTATTTGAATTCTGGAACCATACTTTGAACGTCACAACCCTGGATTATATTACCGTTGATAAGCGCTATAAAAATCCCGGAAATATACTTTAAATTACAATCCATAACCATAATTTCGGTCTTCAGTCTTATTTACAAACACCATTAATACTCTGGAATTATAGGCCTACTTTATGCCTCACAATACTTAAGTCATATTAGCATTCAAAATGGAATTAAGACTCTGGCAATATAATTTAAATTCCCGACACACAACTATACCTCTCTGTTTATCATTAATATGAGGTTATGAATTACCATAAGACAATCAAGATGAGGACTAACAATTAATATCTTCCAACACTGACTAACCACATGGGACTTCATAATCTTATCTCTTCACACCCATACTTCGTCATTCCATCCTAACAACAAAGTATATAATACTCATGTAATCATTGTGTACCAGAAAACAAAATAATACAAGCAAGTACATAACCGAATCATCAATCGTCTAATGAATACATGCAATTATTAAAAACAAGCAATCATCAGTAAACAAGTAAGTATGAATTTTCAACGTCAAAAGGATACATTGTTGCCCCCCAAAAAAAGGCAAAATGCTTACCAGTATTTTCACACAACTCATGGGAAAGCAGTCTTGTTTTCATTTTTCTTGGCATCTGTCTCAGTACATCTACAACTTCACTTTCAACACATCATAGAGGCTATCTTCTTTTCTTGGCACTATCTTCAGCACATAGTCTTTCTACCGTCTGCCTTCTTCCAATTCCAGATGCAAAAGAAAGTATATCTCAACACTTGGGACTATTTCCCCTCTCTGTCCCCACGCCACATATTCCACATTGCCCTAGAATCATTGGCTGAACGCCTATTTACAGTGTTATGGGTCATTCCTCAGTCAAAATAGTTTCCTAATCTGGAGGCAGAGCGTCAAAGACTGACCATGTGATATCAATTAGTCTTGCCGGCCAAGAAGGCCCGCTTCCAAGACGAGTCTGTCAGGCTAATTTATGAAAGCCAGGAAGTGTCAGCCAAGGAGGCTGTCTTTCCCGCTGGGAATCTGGCTGAATAGAACTGTTGTCTCAGCAAAAGGGTGAAAAGGGCTAGTGGAATTCGTTGAGTCTTAAAGAAGAAGAGAGAGAGGGGGAGAGAGGGGGAGAGAGAGAGAGAGAGATGAGAGAGAGAGAGAGAGAGAGAGAGAGAGAGAAAGAGGGAGAGAGACAGACAGACAGACAGACAGAATAGTCTATATGGGCAACTATTCTGTCCTGTCACAAACAGGGGAAAAAAGAGTAGCGTCGCGGACTCCGGCTATGAGGTCGTGGGTTCGAATCCATCAGAGTCATGTGGGTTTTTCTGCCCCGACCGGCTCCGACCCACAGTTGAGTTTGCTGCGGACTCAGTTGGGAAGACTGGGACCACACAGTCGAGTTTCATCCACTTAATGGATGCGTTTCTGAGAGTGTTGCTCAAATTTCTGACCAACACTGCAGGTGCCTGTATCTCTCGGGCCTGGTTGACGCGGGATATACTATGAAAGGAAGCATAGAGTACAGCCCTGTCATGTAGTCTCAGACGAAATGGAAATCCGTAGCATCATCTGAATCATCCTCATTCCCGTCGATCAGCATTAAAAAAACATCTCAAGTTCTGTGGCCCTTCATGCCCTGCTCTCATGGTGACCCCAATTTCGATGTCCTCTCCACGTCTGTGGCCTTGGTTTGGTTCCGTCGGGGTCACCGGTATCGGCGAGGTCCATGGGGGCTGTCGTTGGACGGACGTGGTGGCGCCCTCCGGAGGGAGCGCTCACTCACGACGGCTCAGCGACTAAGCAATTATTGTCGTCAGCAGGGGCTAGTAGGTGGGTCATGCATATGTTAGGCTCAGAAACAGGCTGCCTGAACACCACAAAGTTGACTCGGGCAGCAGTTGCAGCGTCTCCTCCGGTGGGTTGCCTCTTGGACGACGTGAAATTGACTGCTGTCTGTGGATTGTCCGTGCGGGCTGCGGCGGGTCGACCGAGTTGTGGTTGTGGGACGGGGTGTCGCAGAATGAGCGGCGTGGCGGTGCCCTGCTCTGAGGTGGCGCTGAGAGGTTGGGGACCCCAAAAAAAATCATCGAAAGTTAGCGGTATTTACTGAAAGAACCTTGCCAAAAAAAAACCGGGGAACAAATCATCTCCAGTCAGATAGTGCCCAATTCGATGTTTGTTTCCTGAAATTATAATCATCCTAACAATGTACAAGTAAAATACAAAAGAAAGAAGGAGGAAAAGCAGAAAGAATCATTACGGACAGGTGAAAGCAACAAAATGGCGGGGATCGAAAATGAAGGGGCCCGTAACTCTTATACATCTTTAAAAAAACAATGGAGGTCGCGACGAAATAACCTCAGGCTTTTAAACACCTCAGTGTCCAAAGAAGAAATGACCACAGAGGGTCCCTCAGTCATTGGGATTTGTCACCACACACCACACACGCGCTAAGCTATCGTTATGCTCAAGATGCTTTCTTTTGTGCTCCTACATATTTGTGCATAAAAACTGACAAAAGGTGTTGATTGCAAGGCTTTTAAATTAAGCCTAGGGAAAATCCTGTACAAGTTCTACAGTAGGGACATATTCGGAAATTGATGTTTGCTTTAAACAATACAGAAACACTCAACTCTTTTTTTTTTCGGCAAAATATGTTGTGAAAAGTACAGCTATGAACGGTGTAAATGACACAGAAATCTCTTTCAATCCAATCTACTGCTTACCCCGCTAAACGAGCGAAAAAACATTTCTGTTGTTTACATGTTGGCTGTATCTGCCCATTTGTTGCAGAAAAACTGATTGACCCCCGACTCTTAGGCCACGATTTTCATTATGATCCAATCCCAAGCGGGGAAAGAACAGGGCCACATTTGACCTGATCAACTGCTGCTAAAAATGCTGACCCTCCGCATATCTTATCATATTCAGCCAACGATGGCATATGCAAAGGCAAGTATTCCTAACTCATCTTACAAGGTTATATCTGAGGATCATTGACAAGAACAAAAGACGCAGGATCCGCTTTTGTTAATTCCCATTCACTTAAAGTAGAATAAAGCGTATTCAATAGAAAAATTCGATCTATCTTAGTCGCCCGAAATGTAGTATACTGATGGTTTGACATATGTAAATTGATTTCCCGCAATCAATTTGAAGTCATTTGTTATGTGTCGCTCCAATGTCGTTACTAAAAATCTATCAGGTTTTTCAGTTCTAATTTCTTGAAAACTTTGTTTCAAAGGAAAATATGTTATTAATTAATTATTTTGATGTGCAAAGGACCCGATTTAACTTTTTTTTGGGTTTTCCCTTCCCACTGTGAGAATTTGGGGCATTGAATTTGCTGACAGATCTGCCAAAAAGGGAGCCAAAACTGCACTGAGTGTACAGTCACTTTCGGTGTTCCAATTGGACTTTATAAGGTTTCATCAAGTTTTTACAAACAAGTGGCTTTGGACCGTTTTTAGAAACAACCAGAACATCCCCTATGTGCGGGTTAAAGCTCGAAATAGCCATGTTTAGCTTTGATCAGGTGGAATGGCAATGAAACATTGAGGTTCGTGATGATTATGTATCCGTACAGGAAACTTTGTTTCAGTATTTATAGACTGAACTCGACGCCATTCAGAACGAATTATAGTGAGGAAAAAATGCATATGTGAAAGCACAAAGTGTCGAGAGCCAACGTTTATATGATTGTGTGACTCTTAAGGGCATTACTTACCATGTTTATTGGCATGACAGTGACTGATGTTCTTTTTTCTGATATTGATTTTGCTTTCAAAGTTCCTTTTGTTTAATATGTTGCCAGTTCGGATATTGCTATCATGTTGTACGTATGTAAAAATTCCATATTTTGCGTGAACTTCCACACACCTTATGATTCAACACATCCCTTACACTCTTCTCTCTTTCTCTCGCTCTTCTCTCTCTCTCTCTCTCTCTCTCTCGCCTCTTCTCTCTCTCTCCTCTCTCTCACTCTCTCTCTCCTCTCTTTCTCTGTCTAATATCACACAATTTTGTGAAAAGACGTAAACAATGAAAAGTACTCATTACTACACACGCGCGGCGCGCGCGCGCCAAAACACACCACTCACACTACATACGCTCTTCCCTCTATTTTCTCTCTCTCTCTCCCTCTCTCTCTCTCTCCCTCCCTCTCTCTCCTTCTCTCTCTCTCTCACAACACACACAAACACACAACACACCACACACACCACACACACACACACAACACAGAGAGCGAGAGAGAGGAGAGAGAGAGAGAGAGGAGACAAGAGAGAGAGAGAGATGAGAGAGAGGGAACGAGAGAGAGACGAGAGATATAAAAACAGATGGGGGTCGGAGGGCGGGAGGGAGGGTTATGCCTTGCAATAAGTCTCATTACCTCACAGTAAAGCTTTCTAGAATCCAAACGTCCGTCAGTTGCACAGCTGAAACCTCGCCCGGATCTATCCGTGCTCACTAGCCTGCAAGATCAGTGACCCAAACGAGACGGGCTGTTTTGGGGGTGGGAGAACGAAAGAAAGAGAACGGAGACGGAGGCGAGGGAAGTTTGCGCAGGGGGGTCGGGGAAGGGGAAGGAGGGGAAATTGCGGTACTGACATGGGGTGGTGTGGGCGGCGGTTTTTTTCATTCGTACTGAAACTTTAGGGGGGGGGCGGGGGGGGGGGGGGGCGTTCATCCCGCCTTGCTCTGGTCGGGTGGAGGGTGCGGATTTTCTGCTAAAGTGAACCGCAAACATGTGTAGTGCACTTCCGCAAGTCATGCACAGAGCCAGCAAGGAAGCTAGAAAATGACAGCACACCTTCCTTTCGCTTTGATGAGTTTTATGCTGCAGGCGGTTTATCGAAATAATAGCTGAGATCTATGGGTTGGGTGGTGGTCACTTACTTCCCTGACGTTCTGTCAGTCAGTTTTTTTTGACTGGCTTCGAAAGCGTTTTTCCTAAGGACTGAAGTTGGGAAAAAGGAATGACCGAAAGAAGAAGTCGAAGAAAAAGAAGCCGAGAATGCACAACAACAACAAACTACCAAACGACAACAACCACACACACACACACACACACACCACAACACACAACACACACAACACACCACACACACCCACACTCACGCACCCACTCACGCACACACACACATCATTACACACACACACCCACACACACACACACACACAACACACACACACACACACCCACACACACACACACACTCATACACCCATAGCACACAACACACGCACACACAAACACGCGGGCACACACACACACACACACACAACACCAACCACTCACACACACAACATGTCCACACACACACGCGCGCCACACCACACCCACACACCCACACACCAACGCGCGCGCGCACCCCACACACACACACACACAACCACACCACAACAACACACACATCACCACACACACACACAAACTGACACAAATACTGGCATTTCCACATGTCTAAGCTGCACAACAGAAACAATGGCGACAGACACACTGAAGCAAACAAAGAGAGGCCTGTGTAAGACAACGAATCCTCTGCAGTGAGTAGAGTGGATGACCTTTCCTAGCTGTCTCAAACACTGACAAGAGACCCTGGTATTGCCGCTGTTACTCTGAATGTTTGTGCGAAAAAAAAGGAGAAGAAAACGAAATCAAAAAACAAACATACAACCCCCCCCCCCCATACCCCCCCCCCCCCACCAAAAAAAAAAAAAAAAAACAAAAAAAAACCAAAAAAAAAAAAAAAAAAAAAAAAAAAAAAAAAACCAAAAAAAAACAAACAAAAAAAAAAAAACAAAAAAAAAAAAAAAAACAGCAGCTGTGGAGGATAACTCAATTTTTTCTTTAATGAACAAAATGACACCCCCCCCCCCCCCGACGTCCATTCGCCAATCCATCTTCCTCTTATGCCTCCTACTTCTAGATGGATGGAGGAGTTTGGGGGAGGGTAGATTGGATGAGAAGGGGTCGGAAAGCGAGCAAAGAATTTGACTTCAGTAGCATGCTCCGGGGAGATTGTTTTTGACAGATGCTAGTAGTAGTAGTAAGAAGTGTAGTAGTAGTCGGTACGTGAAGTAGTAGTAGTAGTAGAAGTGTGTGTAGAAAAGGAAGTAAGAGTAAGTAGTAGTAGGAGGAGGAGGCGTGGTAGGTAGTAGTTGCCACAGCAGCAACAGCAGTTGTTATAACAGTTGTTGTAGTAGCGGAAAGAACGTATCTAGTAGCAGCAGCAGAAGTAGTATTTAGTAATGAAGATGGACCAAGTTATCGTTCAGATTGCTCATGGGTGGAGCCCATCCACAGAAAGAATAACATAGGTCTATCCTACAAACATTTCTTAAATCCTAATAATAATAATAAAAAGAAAGATGACAGGGACATGATTCTGATGCAATCCTAAACAAGCAGTCAAACAACCCAGAATCCACAGAACTGAAGAAAGGACTGCCCTTGCTGTTGATCGTTTGACTAAGGCGTACCCATGTGAGGGACCTTCAACTGAAGATCTCAGAGTCATTTAGTCCATGGGCCACCCTGTACCCCATTCACCTGTGAGGGATTTTATGGGACTCCTATGCAAGATAGCCTGGACCCTTAGCTATTCCAAATCAGGATGTTGTCTGCCACATTATACTGGCGCCATAAGGTCTTGGTGCACTGATGAGTTGGTGGACCATAAAATAACGGTTTGCGCCCCAGCGTAAGGAATGAAAAGGTCTCTTATTTTCCATCTTTAATGTTTAGAGCCTGTTTCTGTGTGCTGCAACTATGAAAGATCGAGAAAATCTACCAAAACATAGCCAAAGCACTAAAAACACAAAAAACACATCACATTGACATGTTAGCTTATAGTCTGTGATGCAGTTTAAGTTCCAACCGGGATTGCAAGACAGACCTCAGCTGTGATGGATGCGAAAGAAGCCATTTAAACTCAAGGGTTCCAAGTAAGGAAAGAAGACAGACCAACAACACTAGCTGGATAGGTGTATAAACCCTTACCAAAGAAACAGAATGATATAAAAGCATGACCACTCTCAGAGACATCCTTTCAGAAGATTAAAGACACAGCTGAAATGATGGACAAGCCTACAGTGACACCAGCGAAAAATTGCACAGGCAATTTGCGGAACAAATCCCCAAACATTCTGTAGACAGCGTGCTCGATTATCCTCGATGGTGTCTATAAAACTCCACACAAATGTAAGACTTTTACGACGAAAAAACATAGTTGGACAAGATGAAACGCATACTTGTTCCAAAGCGACACAGGAAGTCAGCCTTCATCAACAGTGTCTTATTTCCTTCTAATTGAATGCCCTTTTCTGTGAAAAAGGAAGAATCCAAAAGAAAGGGCGAAAAGAAGAATTGTAAAAATGCTACAAAGCCAGCCGGAGGCCTGATTAAGAGGCTGCACCCACCAGAAAGATGGGACTATTTGGTGGTAAATCGAAGAAGTTGCTTGGTGCTCCGAGAAGCTCATTACCACGGAATCCTGCAGGACCGCATTTACACTCGAGAGGCTGACAGGGATGAGAAAGCACCGAGGAGAGCCACTGTTTGGGAGAGGAAAAAAACCTACAAGCCTTCAAACTACATAATAAAAAAAACTACGTACAAGAGAGTATTATAGATGGATGCAACGTGGAAAGGAATGACAATGCTTAGGGAACGCTACCAAGCAATACATGATTGCGCCGTCCCGAGTATTTCACATTAAAGACTACAGAGTCTATAAACTAAAGCACAACTGGTTAAAGAGTGTGGTCAAAACCTTCAAATTTGGCAACAAACTACAAGGCCGAACTTGTGTTCCTCAGTTGTTCAAAAAGGTTTGGCTGTTGAATCTGCATTTTTGAATCAGCGGCATCAGACTTAAAAGAGTACTGGATGAAGCAGCATATGTTGCATTGACAGACATATCCAGAGTGCCAGCTTGAGTCACCCCCAATGCTGGCTACAATTGCACAGTTTCCCATGAGTGATGCAATCGGTCCCCCCCAAAATCTTCTTGACTTGCTCTCTTCAAGTTGTCACAGGAAAAAAATTCAAGACCCCCATTTTTCAGGGAGACGAGAAAGAATGTGAAATCGTTTGCCCAAGATCTATGCCGGCTTCTTCAGGTGGGCACGGATGATGCCTAAGCACCTTCTCATTTGCTAATGACACTGCGACAAAATCACGGCAGTGCAGAAGTTGTTACTCTTAACCATCGCTCATCTAGTGGGCAACGGCATCGTATTCGTTGCTGTGGAACTGGAAACTGCAATGTGCAGGAAGTATCACTGAAAGAAACACTGTTCTGCCGCCAGCAATCATTCCAGGACAATACGTTGTCAGCATTTATGTGGGACAACTTTGACTAAGAGACGCGGACGCCTTCCGCTGTGGAACACGGCACACAAGCTCATGGTGTGATCATCAGGAGTTTCAAGGGACAGTGCAACAATTTCTTGGAAAGTCTGTCAGTGCCAAAGTACAACGAAAGATCAGCAAGTGCGCCCAAGAAAATGTACCTTTGTCTTGCCAAAAGCTCAAGCAGAGCCAACCTGGTCCGTTACCAAACACTAACGTTAAGTCCGAGAGACATCTTCTGCAAAGTAGCGGATTCGATGTGGCTGTGCTGCGGGCACAGGCAAGTACCTCCCCGCAGTCTGTTCCATCATTGGGCAGGCTGGGTTTCTCCTCCAAGTACAAAGAAGACAGCCAGCTGGTCTACCATGAATTCATGGCCCCAGTCTTTGCCCCAAATACAGACGTAGGTACAATGCCCCAGATCCCACACCCTCAAACTCTCGATTGAAGTATCAAAAGCGGTAGGGCAAAACTGCACCATACGTGACGTTTGACTGGCTTGCAGCGAAGAAAGCCTATGCCATGCGTGGCAAAATCCCGCCCTGTTGAAAACATTGTCATTAGAATAGGGTTATTTCATTTGGACGTGGCCTATGGGGGTCTTGGAAACGAGTCATAGCTGAGGGATTTGAAAGAAATCCTCATTGAGTCAGGCATCTGTGCTAGTGGCTCCATTGAAAAGTGATGACCGGAAAACACTACAAACAGAGCCTTGCATGTACAACATGTGTGCTTGAAGCACTGGAACGACTTCTCATGAGAACGTTTGAGTCGAACACTGTTTGGCGGGATGAGTAGCACAAGCACTGTTGACTGTTTCTTTCAAAAGGTTCCTTGTCAGGAAAGTTATGATGGCTTTGGAGAACGAAATGCTGCAAGAAGATGTGGAAACGCATCGCAGACATTAAGGAGTCTGTTCGTCGGGGGAGTCTGGGGAAATACAGGCAGTTCTGGATCAGTTACATGGACCGAGTCTGGTTGATCTTCAGCTACAAAGGGCGACCAAAAGCGAACAAATTTGCTTTACTTTGGCGTCTCCAAGACATGTGCAAGTGTTTTTCAGTACCCGACCACCAAAAACTATGCAGGGGTACCCAAATGTGCTGTACCTTTGTCAATGGCTGAACTGACTGTGACAAATCCAGAAGCAGACAGATTCTACGGAAGAATGATGTGTCACACAGTCGATGTGCCAACACTCGAGATGTGCAGTCGACATCACTTATCGAACGACAATCAACGCCATGCTAAATCACATGGAGGGCATCGTAAGTTTCAGCAGGGAAAACACGATGTGCTACCTTACAGATGGTGCCCTCACAAGGCATATGAGAGGTTCTACACAAGCAGGATAGGCCATTGGCAGGTCTTGACACACAAGATAACACTTAACACACAAGATCGCAGACTTCTCAGATAGAGAAAAGCTAGGAAAACATAAAAGAACTTCGGTGACTCTTTTTGGCAGGTTACCTGAATCATTTGAAGTGGTGAGACAAGGAGTTCTTGCATGCTTCTCATCAGGTGCGCCAAGTTTCATAGGAGGAAAACAGAGCAAGATCTGTTAATGCAACACAGCTGGAGAGTATGTAT
Organism: Conus ventricosus; assembly: GCA_018398815.1. Classification (NCBI taxonomy): domain Eukaryota; kingdom Metazoa; phylum Mollusca; class Gastropoda; order Neogastropoda; family Conidae; genus Conus; species Conus ventricosus. The sequence goes on from CM031616.1 coordinate 62,759,848, forward strand.
GACCTTTCCCATCCAGAACGGATCATTGACAAGTCAAAACTTTCAATGCACCAAACAAGAGGATTAAAACCTTCACCGTGCAGCAAAGTCAGCTAAGTCACTGCACCTAAAGAAATCCAAGCAGATCACAGCTGAAAGGAATGTCTTGGCCCGTCAGTATTCTTGCAGTGCCAACACCTCAACCTGGAGAGGGTTGGGCTTTGCTTCCACTGGCAGTTCCTGGCTCTTGCAACTGCAGATGGAGCACCGGCCAAACAGACAAGTCAGAACTTCTTCTGCACTTTTCTTGTAAAAGGACGTTCTCTCGGCCGGGAAAAGCCATGTCCAAACCCCAACACCTACATCATTGATGGGAAATGCAATGTACATGCACAGTTGCTCGGCCACCCTCTTTTCGGGAAACACCCGCCGACCTGTTTGAGCGACTTCCAAACGGAGCCTTGTGCGCACTCTGTTACAGGTTTCGTACCACCCAATCTGTGAAAGGCTTGGAGAGAGTTAGAAGATGATCATCTGACAGATCCAAGATATCACAAGGCAAGCAACACGAATGCAAGGGGTGGCGCAGTTTTCGTTCAAAGCTTAGGACAAACAAAAGCCTACACATTCTTCAGAGTCAATGGAAAGAAGATAAGTATGCAAAACTTACAAGGCGAGAGGTTTCTCTTGTTTTGTGAAAACAAATGTACACGTACATTGGAAGGAAAGAATCAGACGTGATGAAATACAGAACTTTGCTTACGCATGAAGAGGCTGACACTAAAATAGTTCTTTCACTGCTTGCCATGTTTGATGCTCACTCATCTGTTGACTTACCATCTGTGTACGTTCTCCAGACAAGATGTCTTGGTTTTTCATGTTGCGTTTGTGAAGGCACTCACAGACAGCATTCTTTGAAACAGGCGACGGTAACAAGAGACGGTGGTTGATGTGAAGTGTCGGCAGAGAAATGGACAGGAGATGTGCTCTGTTCTGCCAGCAGTTCATGGCTTCAGTGGTTGTGAATACCACTAGTGCAATTTTCAGGAAAGGGAAGAAAGATTACTTTTGGTGACACCTGTTAGGCAGAAAGCTCCAGGACTACTTGATCGTTTGGTCAGCTTGGACTTTTGAAGATTTACCTCGTCAGGTGGTTGACAAGTTGGAACAGTTCCAAGTCTTCTCTCAGAGGACGGCGATCTATCACTCATGACATCAACACAACTGCCCGCCACGAGAAAGTTCTGGAGCGCTTCCGAACCAGCAGGGAGTACTACTCAAAACTCTACACAGCTATTGACATGAGGGCTTTTGCGCTGTGCAAAGACTCGTTGCCATGCACATTATGAGAGTCAACTTCCAAGTGAAGATTTGGAATTCTGCAAGCATGCAACTCCGACGCTTCTTCCCAATAGACTATGGATGGGAACATAGGAGAGGCATCTTTGATTTCAACTGGACGTCAGGTCCTTGATGCTCAGGAAATTGGTGGAAATGCTGTCCGAGGTCCCAGAGCAGCCAGAGGAAGGACGATGAACTGCCCGAGGCGATGAATCTGACCGACTTTGTCTTTTCAGATTTGGTTCTGTCTTGCCTTGTCATCCAGAACATTGCACGGGGGGTGTACCTGTGCCAGTCTTTTATTGTCTGCAGTGACATCATTGGAAACCATGACTAAAGAGGGACTTTCTGGCAGTGTGGCATCATTAATAATCCAGGACCCAAGCATGAGAGAGGAGAGAGAGGAGAGAGAGAGAGAGAGGAGAGGAGAGTGAGAGAGAGAAGATGAGAGGAGATGATGAGAGAGAGAGAGAGAGGAGAGAGATGAGAGAGAAGAAAGAAATCAGAATATTTTAAATCAAGGCCACAGGAGAGAGAAAATTGGGATTCATGTTAACTTTACATTTATTTTGGAAATGCCTGTTTACAATATCTGAACTTTGGAATGTCAAAAAAATGCGCAACTGCAAATGTTTGGCTGTTGTTTGTTTTTTTTTCTTAAGAATAGTCAGCGATACGGACTGTATAGATTCCTCCATCCTTGATCAAAGATTGCCGGACAGTATGTATTTTTTATTCACAATTGTTTACTCTGTAAGCATAATACGTCTAATTGCACTGCCTAAATTCTAGCTATTTCTGGAAAATTCAAAATTCTTTCTTGGATTATGTTCTGTTACATGTAGGCATTGTATATGTTTATATATCTGATGATTAAGCACAAATGGATATCTGTTTCAGTATAGAAATACTTGAGTTTTATAATTCCGTTTACATTACATATGCAGTATCAACATGACTTTAAGGAATGTTTTGATTCTTTGCTCAAAATTACATTAGGCAAATGTGTGAGTGAACAACTGATGAGATTTATATTTACACGTTAATCTCTGTAACGAGCTGATTATAATCCTTTTATGTTGGTAGAGTAGAGTTTCTCCGTACACGAAATAGTGACATTTCATCATTTAAACAATTTTATCCCATAAATGTATGAAAATGGATATTTTGTTGTTGCTGATCGTGTTTAAAAGCAGTTCTTAAACACTACCAGCATATGGAAATTTGAGTAACAGAATGGTGTTAGTTATGTCGTATTGGATTGCTATAATCTACGCTGTTAATTGCCGTTTTCGCACGTATATCGATACAGATTTCAGACCCTACAAATATGCCACCAGATACGATTGCAGAAAGCAGAAATGAAAAGCGCCATATATAATCTACTTTTTTTAAAAACTTGCTGAAAACTCCTCATAGGGTGAGGAAGGGTTTCACTTTCTGGCCATGGTCAAATTTATTCTCGACAATGTTAGACTGAAATGCATGGTTAAAATTCATTTTCTTGTGACAGGGACAAGGAACGGGGCAAGTCTTTTCCACCCCCAATCCACACCACACACCTCATCCCATCTGCTCCCCCACCCACAACCAAACTCCAAAGCATTGACCACCCTCTTGACGAACTAGGGGGTAGGTGATACGATTGTGAAAGGCATTCGCATTCAATTCGTTTGGAAAGGTGTGGCTCCACTGGACCCTCCACAGAAACATGGGCAGATCAGGTTGTCAGTTGAAGCGTTGCACCAGGTCTAAGTGGTTGGAGGAATGGAGAGGGTGGGGATGGTGGGGTGGGAGTTGTGTTTAGCTTTCAAAATACGGCCAATGTCACTGACAAAGGGTAAAAAAAAAAGAAAAAATGGAAAATCAAAGGCCTGGGTTAGGTGCTAGAAAGAAGTCTATCGTTCAGTATTTCCACAACACTGGTGAACCGTTAAATGGAGGTGGATTGAAGGCAGAGTGTGAGACGGGGGGAGGGGGGGGGCTGTAAGGGAGGGGGGGGTGGGGGTTGGAGGAGGTCGAATCTAACCAACATTATTCCGCACAATGCATCCGAAGATGAAATACTGCGAGAAGGTGGAAGGCAGGGGAAGGAAGGAAGGGGGCGGAGGAGGAGGGGGGGGGGGGAGGAGGGAGAAGTGGAAAAACGGTAGGTAAGGAACAAGTTGCCCCTGATCTTACTGAAAGAAACACACCCATATTGCGCGATTTTGAAACTCACCCCCACACACCTCACCATCCTAACCCTCCCCCAAATCCACCGCCCCCCTCCCCCCCCTCCCCCCCCCCCCCAACTCCCAAAGCATTTACGACCTCTCGACCAACTAGAGGGTGGGAGAAAAGACAGTTGAAAGGCATTCGCATTCAATTCGTTTGAAAGGTGTGGTCAATGGAACCTCACAGATAACATGGGTGGATCCGGTTGTCAGTTGAAGCACCATACCCCAGGTCAAAGGGTTGGAGGATGGAGAGGGGTGGGGTGGTGGGGGTAGGCGGTGGTGGATAAGCTTTCAAACTCGCCAATGCATGACTAAGAAAAAAAACAGAACAAAAGGAAAAATCAAAGGCGGGTTAGTGCTAGAAAGAGGCTATGTCTCGTATTTCACGACACTTGCGAACAGCTTAAATGGAGGTGGATGAAGGGCAAGAATTGGGGCGACGGGGGGAGGGGGCTGACTGGAGGGGTGGGAGGGTGGAGGAGGTCGAATTAAACAGTATCGCACAAAGATCGCTGCTGACTCACTGCGAGACGTGGAAGGCATGGGAAGGAAGGGGGAGGAGGAAGGGGGGGGGAGGGGGGAGTAGGAAAACGGCTAGGAAAGGAAACATGTGCCCACATGTCTTTAAAATGAAAGAACACCACCCATCTTGCGCCAGGAATATGACAAATCCCAACCCACACACCAGCACCCCCATTTAACTTCCCCCCCAACCCCCCCCCCCCCCGCCCCCACTTCAAAGATATACCAACTCTCGACCAAATAGACGGGTGGGTGATAAGATGTAGAAAGGCATCGATTCCATACGTTTGCAGGTGTGGCTCAATGGAACACCTCAGAAAACATGGTGAAGGATCAGGTTGTCAGTTGTGACATACTCAGTGTAAAGGGTAGGAGGTTGGACGCGGGTGGCGTGGGTGTGGGTGGGAAGTGATTTTTAAACTATGGCAATGCCACTGATTAGAAAAAAAATCAAGGCCCGGGGTGGGTCCTAGAGAAGCCTAAGTTCAACATTCTGCAAAACTTGTGACAGCTCAGCTGGAGGTGGTGACGGGAGAGTGGCGGTGATGGGGGTGGTGGGGGGTTGTAGAGGGGAGGCGGGGTTTGAATATAAACCATCATCCCGCACAATGACTCGAATAATGAAATCATTGAGCGAAGGTGGGGAATAGGGTGGTTGGGGGTGGGGTGGGGGGTGGGGGGGGGGGGGGGGGGCTGGAAAGGGGTTAGGAAAGGAACACGAATTACACTGTCTTTACTGAAAGAATCCACCCATCTTTCGCCGAATTTGACAAATAATGAGATCGTTTGTTTTTCAGTTTTCGCTCGTTTGATTGGATGTGTATTTGCTATGAAGAAAGAAAGAATGCGTTGGTGTTTGGACTGTGATTTCTTTTGTCCATGTTATCTCAGCTGGAGGTTGGTTAAAGTATCTATGAAAATTACTTTGAATTTTCGCCTGCAGTCACTCACTTTGTGCTGACAGAAAGTGTTTTGATTGAATAGGAAAGGACTTCGTCACTGAAGCCATAGGTGTGGGTGGCCCCCCAGCCGTGCCAAAGCTGAGTACAACTTATCTTTTCGGAGAAGGTCACCCACCGTATGTACGTGCAATGCCAAAATGTGGATACAGAGAAGTGCTTTTTCTGCAGCAGTTCATGCATTATGGTGTGATACCACAAGTGCATTTTTCAGAAGGAGATTACTTTGATGACAACTGTTAGGCAGAATCCAGACTACCTTGACTCGTTTGGTCAGCTTGGACTTTCTGAAGATTTACCTAGTCAGGTGGTTGACAAGTTGGAAACAGTTCACATGTCTTCTCTACAGAGGTCGGCGATCTATCACTCATGACATCAACAAACTGCGCCACGAGAAGTTCTGGAGCGCTTCAGAACCAAGCAGGGAGTACTACTAAACACTTACAATGCTATTGACATGAGCCTTTTGCCTCTGTGCAAAGACTCGTTGCAAATGCACATTAAGAGAGTCAACTTCCAAGTGATGATTTGGAATCATGCAAGCATTGCCAATCCGACGCTTCCTTCCCCAATAGATAGGATGGGGAACATAGAGAAGGCCATCTTGATTTCAAATGGACGTCAGGTCATCTGATGCCTCAGGAATTGGTGGAAATCCTGCTCGAAGTCCCAGAGCAGCCAGAGGAGGACGATGAACTGCCCGAGGCGATGGAATCTGACCGACTTTGTCTTTTCAGATTTGGTTCTGTCTGCTTGTCATCAGACATTGCACGTGTACCTGTGCCAGTCTTTTAACTGTCTGTGTGACATCATTGGAACCCATGACAAAAGAGGACTTTCTGGCAGTGTGCATCATTAACTAATAAGACCAACAAGCATGAGAAGAGAGAAGAGAGAGAGAGAGAGAGAGAGAGAGAGAGAGAGAGAGGAGAGAGAGAGAAGGAGAGAGAGAGAGAGAGAGAGAGAGAGAGAGAACTCAGAATATTTTATTTCACAGGCCACAGGAGAGAGAAAATTGGGATTCATGTTAAATTTACATTTATTTTGGAAATGCCTGTTTACAATATCTGAACTTTGGAATGTCAAAAATGCTGCAACTGAAAATGTTTGCTGTTTTTGCCTTAAGAATATTCGCAGATACGGAATGTATAGATGCATCCATCTTTATCAAAGATTGCAGGACAGTATGTATTTTGTATTCACAATTGTTTCACTCTGTAAGCATTATACAGTACTAATTGCAATGCCTCAAATTCTAGATATTTCTGGAATATTTCAAATATTTCCTTCTTGGATTATTTTCTGTTACATGTAGCATTTTTATATTGTTTATATATCTGATGATATAGCACAAATGGATACTGTTCAGTATAGAAATACTTGAGTTTGTAGAATTCCGTTTAACATTACATATTGCCAGTCAACATGACTTTAAGGGAATGTTTTGATTTCTTTGCTCAAATTACATTAGGCAAATGTGAAGTGAACAAATGATGTGATTTATTTTTACACGTTTAATCTCAGTAACAGACTGATTAACTTTTAATGTTGAGTAGAGTTTCAAAACGTACTCGAAACTAGTGAAATTTACCATCATTTTAAACAATTTTATCCCCATAAATGTATGAAAATGATTTTTCTGTTGTTGCTGATCTGTTTAAAGCAGTTCTAAACAATACAGCATCTGAAATTGAGTATCAGAATGGTGTTAGTTATGACGTATTGGTTGCTATAATCTACGCTGTTAATTGACGTTTTTCGCACCGTATATTCGCTACTTATTTCAGACACTACAATATACTGCCACCAGATACGACTTGCAGACAAGCAGAAATGAAAAGCGCATATATAAATCTACTTTTTTTAAAAACATTGCCTGCAAAACTCCCTCATAGGGTGAAGGGTTTCACTTTCTGGCCCATGGTCAAATTTATTCCTCGACATGTTAGAACTGACAATGCATGGTTAAATTCATTTTTTGTGTCAGGGACAAGGACGGGCAATGTCTTTTCCACCCCCAAATCCCACACCCCACACACCTCATCCCCATCCTGCTCCCCCACCCCACACCCAACTCCAAGCATTGACCAACCTCTTGACGAAATAGGCGGGTAGGTGATACGATTGTGAAAGGCATTCGCATTCAATTCGTTTGAAAGGTGTGGCTCAACTGGAACCTCCACAGAAAACATGGGCAGATCAGGTTGTCAGTTGAAGCACGTGCACCAGGTCAAAGGGTTGGAGGATGGAGAGGGTGGGGATGGTGGGGGTGGGGTGGTGGTTAAGCTTTCAAACATACGGCCAATGCACTGACAAAGAAAAAAAGAAAAAAGGAAAATCAAAGGCCTGGGTTAGGTGCTAGAAAGAAGTCTATCGTCTCAGTATTTCCACAACACTTGTGAACAGCTTAATTGGAGGTGGATGAAGGCAAGAGTTGTGAGACGGGGGGAGGGGGGGGGCTGTAAGGAGGGGGGTGGGGGTGGGGAGGTCGAATCTAAACACATTATTCCGCACAATGATTCGATGATGAAATCACTGCGAGAAAGGTGGAAGGCAGGGGAAGGAAGGGGGAGGAGGAGGAGGGGGGGGGGGAGAGAGTGGAAAACGGCTAGGAAAGGAACATGTGCCCACTGTCTTAACTGAAAGAACACACCCATCTTGCGCCGAATTTGACAAATCCCACACCCCACACACCTCACCCCCATCCTACTCCCCCCTCCCCAATCCACCGCCCCCCCCCCTCCCCCCCCCCCCCCCCCCCCCCCCCCCCCCCCCCCCCCTCCAAAGCATTTACCGACCTCTCGACCAAATAGACGGGTGGGTGATAAGACTGTGAAAGGCATTCGCATTCAATTCGTTTGAAAGGTGTGGCTCAACTGGAACCTCCACAGAAAACATGGGTGGATCAGGTTGTCAGTTGAAGCACATACACCAGTCAAAGGGTTGGAGGATGGAGAGGGTGGGGATGGTGGGGGTGGGGTGGGGTTAAGCTTTCAAACATACGGCCAATGCACTGACAAAGAAAAAAAAAGAAAAAAGGAAAATCAAAGGCCCGGGTTAGGTGCTAGAAAGAAGTCTATCGTCTCAGTATTTCCACGACACTTGCGAACAGCTTAATTGGAGGTGGATGAAGGCAAGAGTTGGGAGACGGGGGAGGGGGCTGTAAGGAGGGGGGAGGGTGGAGGAGGTCGAATCTAAACACTTATTCCGCACAATGATTCGATGATGAAATCACTGCGAGAGGTGAAGGGCAGGGGAAGGAAGGGGGAGGAGGACGGGGGGGGGAGGGGGGGAGTGGAAAACGCTAGGAAAGGACATGTGCCCACTGTCTTAACTGAAAGAACACACCCATCTGGCAGAATTTGACAAATCCCACACCCCCACACCTCCCCCCATCCTACTTCCCCCCCAACCCCCCCCCCCCCCCCCGCCCCCAACTCAAAGCATTTACCAACCTCTCGACCAAATAGACGGGTGGGTGATAAGATTGTGAAAGGCATTCGCATTCAATTCGTTTGAAAGGTGTGGCTCAACTGGAACCTCCTCAGAAAACATGGGTGGATCAGGTTGTCAGTTGAAGCACATACACCAGGTCAAAGGGTTGGAGGATGGAGAGGTGAGGGTGGGTGGGTGGGAGTGATTTTAAACTATGGCCAATGCACTGATGAGAAAAAAAATCAAAGGCCCGGGTGGGTCCTAGAAAGAAGCCTATCGTCTCATCATCTCTGCAACACTTGTGAACAGCTCAGCTGGAGGTGGATGAAGGGAAGAGTGGGGAGATGGGGGTGGTGGGGGGTTGTAGAGGGGAGGCGGGTTTGAATCTAAACACATCATCCCGCACAATGACTCGATAATGAAATCATTGAGCGAAGGTGGGGAATAGGGGTGGTTGGGGGTGGGGGGGTGGGGGGTCGGGGGGGGGGGGGGGGGGGGAGTGGAAAGGGGTTAGGAAAGGAACACGTATACTCTGTCTTTACTGAAAGAATACACCCATCTTGCGCCGAATTTGACAACATAAGAGATCGTTTGTTCTTCAGTTTTCGCTGTTCTGAGTGTTGTGTATCTTGCATGAAGAAGAAATGCGTTGGTGTTTGGTCCTGTGATTCTTTTGTCCATGTTATCTAGTGGAGTTGGTTCAAGTATCTTTGAAAATTACTTTGAATTTTCGCCTGCAGTCACCTCACTTTGCTGCTGAAAGAACACGTGTTTTGATTGGAATAGAAGCGACTTCGTCACTGAAGCCAAAGGTGGCACCACAGCGCTCGCCAAAGCCTGAGTACAACTTTATCCTCTTTGGGAAGGTAACACCGTTAGGACAATGCCAAACAGTCAACAGCCCTTAGGCAAACGAATCACCAGACTATTTCTGGTGAAATCAGAATTTAGGTCTGACAGTGTTGTTTCTGTTTTTAGCCAATTCTGAAAATTAGTTAGTGGTGTGTGTGTGTGTGTGTTGTGTGTGTGTGTGTGTGTGTGTGTGTGTGTGTGTGTGTGTGTGTGTTTATCTACATGTATGAGATAGTTTTCAACGCCTTCTTCCTTGCGCTGAACCCTAAGCGATCTGAAGCGATCAAAGCTAAGTGAAGTTTCGTTGTTTTATTCGTTTATGTCTCACCTTAGGAAGACCTAAGAGGTCGAAAACGCGTTGTGTTTTGTCTTGTGACTCGTTTGTCCACGTTCTCTGGGCGGTTCACTAACATTTATTTAAGATTTACATGTATGAGGTTTTACATTTTAACTGAATTGATTTTGTTGGGTTGTTGTTGTTGAGTTACCCTACATGTTTATTGTTTATTTTGTGCTGAGTTACCCTACTTGTATATTATTCATTGTTTTTCATGTTTATTTATGTCACTAATGTATAGTTAGTCAGCAGCACGATTGTAATTCTCAGAATTGAGATAATAAAGTATTCTTGAATCTTGAATCTTGAATTTTTGAAAAAAAATTGTACGAACTAGGCCCAGAAACCCAGATGATGTGCTTTGCACATGAATAACGCTATTACGACGACGATGATGATGATGATGATGATGATGATGATGATGATGATGATGATGATGATGATGATGATGATGATTGTTATTATTATCGTTATCATTATTATTATCATTATTATTATTATTATTATTATCATTATTATCATTATTATCATTGTTGATTGTTGTTATTGTGGTTACATTTTTGTTATTATCATCATTATTAGCATCATCATCATCATTATTATCATTATGATTGGTACTAATAATATTCTTATCATCACCATCATCATCATCATCATCATCATCATCATCATAACAATAATGGCAGTAAGATTGATAATAACACTAATACTAATGATAATGATGATAATGATAATTATTATATTATTATCATCACTATTATTGTCATTGTAATTATTATTATTATCATTATTATTGTTACAACCACCACCATCACCACACCACCACCACCACCACCACTACTACTACTACTACAACAACAACTACTACTACTACTACTACTACTACTACTACTACTACTACTACTACTACTGCTACTACCACTTTCTTTTCTCCACCAAGGTGATGTTGTCGCTCACTGTCTTTCAGTTTGTTTATTTCTCTGTGTATACAAGATGACGCGAAAACTGCACAATGGATGTTAATGAATGAAGCGTATTAGAAAGGCAGAACGCGGCCACAAGGCAGACCCATTCCAATGTAAGGCAGATCAAAACACCGACACGCGGCAAAAATGTCCTCGACCTCCTTGTAACTAATCACCCGGGCCTCTTTCCAGTTGCAGGTCAATGCTAATCGTGCGCGCCAACCGGACCGTCTGGCCCCGTGTTACAAGAAGGCTGACTGGGAGGCTATACGCACTGCTGCCAAAGAACTCACAAACACAATA
>CM031616.1:62775759-62778259 GCA_018398815.1 Conus ventricosus
TGTGGGTTCCAAGATCTCTAGTGGCAATCTGATTGTGGGTTCCAAGAGCTCTAGTGACAATCTGATTGTGGGTTCCAAGAGCTCTAGTGGCTATGGGAGTGTGGGTTCCAAGAGCTCTAGTGCTATGGGATTGTAGGTTCCTAGAGCTCTAGTGGCAGTCTGATTGTGGGTTCCAAGAGCTCTAGTGGCAATTTGATTGTGGGTTCCAAGAGTTCTAGTGGCAGTCTGATTGTGGTTCCAAGAGCTCTAGTGGCAGCCTGATTGTGGGTTCCAAGAGCTCTAGTGGCAGTCTGATTGTGGGTTCCAAGATCTCTAGTGGCAGTCTGATTGGGGTTCCAAGAGCTCTAGTGGCAATCTGATTGTGGGTTCCAAGAGCTCTAGTGGCAGTCTGATTGTGGGTTCCAAGAGCTCTAGTGGCAGTCTGATTGTGGGTTCCAGAAGCTCTAGCGGCAATCTGATTGTGGGTTCCAAGAGCTCTAGTGGCAAAAAAACAAACAAACAAAACCAATATTTATCTTCTCATTGATTACATTTTTTCTCCCCTTAGCTGCTGTTATATTGTCAGATGCAATATCTCATATTTTATGCTCGAATGATTGCATTTAAGTCGGACATGTACTTATGTGTGTGTGCATGTGTGCTTATACACAGTTTATGTATATGAAAACTTGTAATCGCAAGCCCATTTGTGTGTGAGAGTGTGTGTGTGTCTTTGTGTGTGTGTGTGTGTGTGTTGTGTTGTGTGTGTGTGTGTGTGTGTGTGTGTGTGTGTGTGTGTGTGTGTGTTGTGTGTATGTGTGTGTGTGTGTGTGTGTGTGTACGCGCGCGAGTGAGAGAGAAGAAGAAGAAGATTTATATTTATCAGTGTTTCAGCATGGTATAGACTTGCAGAGGACTGCCTGATTATGAAGCTAAGCATATTTGTGAGGGGCGAAGGTGTCTTATCAGATTCTCATTATGTAAATCTCTCTCTCTCTCTCTCTCTCTCATCTCTCTCTCTCTCTCTCTCTCTCTCTCTCCTCTCTCTCTTTTCTCTCTCTATCTATCTGTCTATCTTTTCCTCTCTCTCTCTCTCTCTCTCTCTCTCCCCTCTCTCTCACACACACACACACACACACACACACACACACACACACACGCGCGCGCGCGCGCGCGCGCGCGCATACACATTGAATGGAAAAAAGACACGTTTTAGAATGCCCGAATAAAATATATCGTTGTATCAAAAGCCTAGTACAAAAAAGCACTACTACATCTAACACAGAGCAATGAGATGACAGCCAGCAAAAACAGAATGTACGAAAAAAAAACCGTGAACACACTGTTAGAGCGAGTGCAATCCACTTCTTCAACAGGCTGATGACAATAAGCGAAGGACGGAGTTGTTGTCAAACAGCCTGGATCTCATCACTCGCCTCCTGGACGTATAGAGAAACCGAGCTTTCAGTGACAGACGTGCCAAGCGATATTCGAACACGGCGAAAGTTTAAACCATTTTCTTTTGTTTGCTGAAATGGCTAATGCTGAGGGAAACGGAACAGACCGGATGTACCGAATCAACGCTAAAGACGTACATGCTAGTAGTCCCACAAATCAACTGTTGGTGATCTTGCTAATTTCATCAGTCTGCAAATCTTTCAAGTATTCGGCTCATGGTGTTACACCTTGTTTAATGTTGCTTTTAACCTGGCAGAAATGTTTGATCTTTGGAGAAACGGTTTGTTTAATTTTAACCCCCTTTGGAGGACATGAACACTGTAAGAGCTCTTATCATCCTGTTTCTTCATAATGAATTTCCACTTTTGAAGATCTCAAATTTTCAGTGGACTGTTCTATACCAGCTGTGATCAGCCTCATCCCCATCTCTTTCTCTGGCTCCAAGATGCCCGCTATCAGTTTTATTCATATTCACCTCTAGATGGAGAGCTGACGCTATCCAATGCAAACTGCTTAGCTGTACTCTAAGTCCAACGACAGTTTCAGACAGCGAGGCTACATCGTCAGCCAGAAGCAATATAAACAGTTTAAAACAGTCACACAAAAAGGATGCACCATGTCTCCATTCTCTGATAGCCTCCAACGCTAATCCATTAATAAAGAAAGAAAACAAAATAGGACTGCATATTTCCTGGTTTTACACCACGAATACAATTATTATAATCCGCCAGTCTAGATCCACATCTTATTTGGGCTTTAACATTCTTGCACATGCTATGAATGAACCGAAACATTTTGCCTTTGATGCCATTTTTCATAAGTATAGGCCACAGTAGATGTCTATCAATGGAATCAAATGCCTTCTCAAAATCAATGAAGGCTACATACAATTTACGATTACAGCAGAACTGCCTTGAATTAATGACAATAACATGAGTATATGGTCAACCGTTGAATAGCCCTTTTTAAATCCTAATAATCCTCAATACCATTGTGCAGTACTCTCCACTACCATGCTGCTCTTCATTTACCTCACGTTTATTTTACTTCTGTTTTCCCATCT
>CM031616.1:62783259-62793259 GCA_018398815.1 Conus ventricosus
CACACACACACACACACACACACACACACACACCACACACACACTGCCTGTAAGGGGTACTGGAGCTCTATGTCTGCAGGCAAGACCAACAACATTCAAGACAATGAAAACGAAGGAGAAACAGACAGTTATAGAGGGTGAGGGTTAGTCAGTTGGGAGGGGGGGGGGGGGTGATCCGGATGGAGACAGTGACTTCCCAATACGGGCAGGGTGATAAAACGTAGTCGGGATCAGAGACAATCTCTAAGATCCTGGTAATCTTCAGCTTTGATGCTAATGAACAATGTTAAGACGTCTCCGCCTGCAAGACACTTGCAGGCATGGAATCCATGAATCTAAGTAATGCCTTATTCAGAGTGAAATGACAGCCCAAAACACAGGCAGGGTAAAGTAACACCTGGCCAAAATGGCAAAGGGCAAACTGAAAAGGTGAATTAGAACATTCCTAGGGTTACCAACCACACAGTGACAGGCTGTAGACACCACGTGACCTCTGTTCTTATCTCTCTTTGACCTCTCCTTTTCATAACTGGCAATGGAAACGGCAACACGGGACAGGCCCAAACGGAAGAACATACTGGACCCAACAAGGTTTTTGTTTAATTATATTGTGCCTTGGGGTAGGGTGGGGATGGGGGCCACTTTGGTGCTATGACACACCAGGGACATTATGTTTAGGCCGCTGGGATCACCCACTCACACTTCACACACACACACACACACACACACACACACACACACACACACACACACACACACACACACACACACACACACACACACACACACTTACACTTACACAGAGTTTCAGTTATCAAGGAGGCGTCACTGCGTACGGACTAGTCCATATACGCTGCACCACATCCGCTAAGTTTTGAGACCCCATTACGCATGATTTTAAGCTGATGGATAAATGGATAACAACTAAGAAGAGAGACTTTAAGAAGAGCGTCTCGTGGCTACGACTTAGTGGACGTCTGACCTACGCATTAGCCCAATGCGCTGGTCAAACCTTGAGTGCCTCCCTAACATTGCTTTTGTTGTTGTTCTTTTTTTTGAGGGGGTGGGGCGGGAATATATGTGTGTAGTGAATGTACACAGCGTGTGTATGGATCTGTGGGCACGGGCCCATGTGTGTGTGTGTGTGTGTGTGTGTGTGTGTGTGTGTGTGTGTGTGTGTGTGTGTGCGTGCGTGCGTGCGTGCGTGTGTGTGTGTGTGTGTGTGTGTGTGTGTGTGTGTGTGCGCGCATGCGCGCATATGCGTGTATGCGCGTTTGTGTGTGTATGTGTGCATGAATGTGTGTGTGTGTGTGGTGTGTTTTGTGTGTGTGTGTGTGTGTGTGTGTGTGTGTGTGTGTGTGTGTGTGTGTGTGTGTGTGTGTGTGTGTGTGTGTGTGTATGTGCGCGTGTGTGTGCATGTGCAGAAGTGCATGTGTGTGTGTGTGTGTTTGTAATTTGTGGGTTTGTGTGAGCACACACACGAATCTGCATCAATGTGTACACATATGTGTGTGTCTTTGCATGTGTGCATGTGTGTGTGTTTGTGTGCATTTGTGCGTTCATGTGTATGTGTGTATGTGCGCACACGTGTGGGTGTGGACGTGCACATGCACACATGTGTGTATGTGTGTGCGTAGGAGCGAGCGAATGTACATGCGCACGTTTGTGTATGTGTGGTGTGTGTGTGTGTGTGTGTGTGTGTGTGTGGTGTGTGTGTGTGTGTGTGTGTGTGTACACGCACGTGTATGTGTGCATGTGTATGTGTGTGTGTGCATGGTGACTGCGTGCGTGAGTGATAACTTAGGATCAAGAACAAGAACAAGACCATCAGATAAAACATATACGTACACGCGCACACGCGCGCACACACACACACACACACACACACACACACACACACACACACACACACACACACACACACACACACACACACACACACATAACAATAAAAACAACTTCCCCCTTCACACACCCTCACGCACACACACAAACACAAAACACACACACACACACACACATACACACACACACACACACACACACACACACACACACACACACACACACACACACGGGCACACCACCACCACCATCACCACCACGACCACCAAAACCCTACCTATGCTCCAGCACCGTCAGCTGATTTAGTCACACTGCAGGATTGGGTCATATTGTGCTGGAACACACCATAGCCTTTACTTGGGTCACAGAGCAGCGCCATGTTGAGTAGGGACACCTGTCCCCCAAACATCCTCCCGCCCTCCTCCTCCTCACCCCTTCTGTTTCCTCTTTCCCACTCCTCCACCCTCACCTACTACCCCTGTATGCTCCAAAACAATACTGTCCGTCTGTCTGTCTCTGCTCTGTCTCTGTCTCTGTCTGTCTGTCTGTCTGTCTGTCTCTCTCTCTCTCCTCTCTCTCTCTTCTCTCTCTCACTCTCTCTCTCTCTCTCTCTCTCTCTCTCTCTCTCTCTCTCTCTCTCTCTCTCTCTCTGTGTGTGTGCGTGAAAGAATTTTTTAAGCCATTTGCATAATAGCCTGGACAACTGAACTGGAACACATAAAAAGAACGAGAATAAAGAACCAGCGCCACCAGCCCTGCACCCGACACTCGGTATTGTGTTCGTTTCCCTTGACAACCACGTCAACACACCACCAGTCATCACGCGCTCGTTCGCTTCGCTCATTACCATATATGGGCATGCAGCCCCCGTGCTTCACACAACCCACCAATCACCAAATGTTTCACAACGGCTGATGCACAGCAATAAGAGTTAATCTCTGCATTGACTGTTGTCTAGATTACCTTTACCAAGCTTGTCGACGATAGCAGGCCGTTCAAATTTCATTGGGTAAGGGCTGCATGAGGTACCATGAGGTAACCAGGCCGATGTTGACGTAAACATTGACGGTTGCTAACGGTGGAGGATTAATTAGAGGCCCCGCTGGCTTCTCTCTTCATCGCCGCTGTGGGGGTCTTGTCGCTTGCCACCAGTCAGTCGCACAGTGTGACCAGTCTCCGCCACTTCACTTCACGCCCTTCTTCAGGGCTTGGGAGGACACGTTCACCATGAAGCTGCTCTTCGCCCTCCTTGTGGTCTCCGCCCTGACACTGAAGGTGGAAGGCCAAGGTAAGTGGTGAAGATGTGGATTGTCAGAAATTCGGATGGATGAAGGACCTGGGTGGCTAGGCTGGGCATATGCCAAAGGTGATGCATTAAAATCAGCAGCACTCTCTTAAAAGTAGAATCAAGAAAAATAAAGAAAAAAATTAGAAGGGGAGGATACAGAAAGACGAGAAAAAAAGGAATCAGTATGGTTATGTAGCAGCAGGGTATAAGTGTGTTGGTAGGCAGAGAAAGAGTTGACGATGGTGCGTCGTTAAGAAGCACAGAGAATGGGGTGAGGGCAAGTAAGGCATACCTTAGACTAGAGGTTTGTTCTTAAACACTTATGAAGTGTTAAAAAGTAAATCGCTCAAAGGAAAAAAAAAAGGCAGACGAGAGAAGAAGAGGAGTAGAAGGAAGAGAAGGAAAGAAAACAAGTAAGAAAGAAAAATAATCAACATGAAGAAGAAGAAGAAGAAGAAGAAGAAGAAGAAGAACAACAACAACAACAACAACAACAACAACAACAGCAACAATAACAAGACGAAGAGAACGAGAACGAGAAGAAGAACAAGCAGAAAAACGCAAGAATAAGAGGAACAAGAACACTTCTGATCTTATTACAGGTGTGATTTTCCTAGAAATAAAGCTAATCACTGGAAAAGGAGATATTGTTTGTTGTGCATACGCAAACTCGCGATCGAGCGCGTGCGCGCGCGTATGTGTGTGTGTGTGTGTGTGTGTGTGTGTGTGTGTTGTGTGTGTGTGTGTGTGTGTGTTGATAAATCACCATAATATACTGATTCCTGTTGAAAATCCTCACATTTTAATTGTCCTTGATATCAGAGCGAAAGTCAAAAATCCTTAATGATTCTCTCTCTCTCCCCCTCTCTCTCTCTCTCTCTCTCTCTCTCTCCTCCTCTCTCTCTCTCTCATCTCTCTCCCCTCTCTCTCTCTCTCTGAATTTTGTACGGGTGTTAGTGTGATGGAAATCTGAAAAAAGGAAACTGGATATTTGTGTAATCTGGAGATTGAATGCTGCCTGTCTGATTCTCGCAGTCATTTTTTTTTTATTTGTGTATACATATATCTAGCCAACCTGTTTCCTAAACGCCCTCCTCTCATGCTCCATACTTATATTTAAGAGATAACTGCGTTTTCATGTTTCACATCGTGTATGTGCATACAGAGAGTAGCTGCGGTATGGCATCACGCAGTATTAAACCACATGACATTATTCACACACACACACACACACACACACACACACACACACACACACACACACACACACAACACAACACAACACAACACAACACACACACACATGCTCACGCGCCCGAGCGAGCACGCACGCAGGCACGCACGCACGCACGCACGCACGCACGCACGCACGCACGCACGCACACACACACACACACACACACACACACACACACACACACACACAGGCGCGTGCACGCATGCACCCATGCATTCGAACACATGTCCCCGTGAAGAAGCGAGCGAAAACAGAAATGATTGTAAAACATGGGCTCAGATGCCTTTCCTGCTCCACTTACAATACATAATGTAACGTGAAGGGAATATGAGAAGTAATCTTTCTCCAGTGAGACCTCTCGATGATTTTATTGTTTCTCCAAAGGGGAGGTCAGCGAGACCAGTAAACCACAGTTGTTTCGCCACATGAACAGCTTCTCAGCGTTCTAATGGATCCTCATTACCTGCTAGTGGGAAGCACATCCATATAACAGAAAAAGGAAAATCGTGTAGACCGTCCCACATACATAAAGAGTGTCTCGAAATAAGCAAACACGAGCATTCAGTGAATGAAAAAGAAATTTTATTTTAGTTTGTAGGCTAATATTTGTCTTAAAATCGAAATGCTAAAGGCACAGTCTATATTGGCCAGTAACTAGGGCTGAAAATCCACAAGGATTTAAAACTACTCTTACAAAATCCCAGTTTAAAGTGCTGGAAATTGCTGCACGGCAAGCTTGAAGGACTCACGGGCTAATGTGGGACATGGAGAAATAGAAATGACGATAAAACCTGGGCCCAGATGCCTTTCCTTTCCAGACAGGGAGTGGAACAAGCATTAAATCCGTCCAGTTAAGATACAGAGCTTTAAAAGACAGACTTGTGTATAAGGGGAAGGGGTGGGTGGGGCAAGAGAGGTAACCTGCGCCAGCGAGTGTTTTCTTCGATCTATGGTTGCATTTATATATATATATATATATATATATATATATATATATATATATATATATATATAATATATATACATATATTAAAAAAAAAAAATATATATATATATTTTATGTGTGTGTGTGTGTGTGTGTGTTGTGTGTGTGTGTGTCATGGACAAAAAAAAAAAGAAAAAAACCGAAATCGGGTCAGTCGCCAGCCAGCTCAGTCGGAGTTAAGCCGAACTCAGACATTCTGGGCGCCGGGCCGACGCCTCCATGCGTCGCCTCAGCCAATTAAAGGCTATTTTTAGTTCTTGCGGAGACAGCACCGTCCCCGTAGACAGTCAGAGTGGCTGACCAACGTCTCAATAGGTCTGGCCAGACGGATCGCAACGTCTGGGCCAGACAGATCTAGCCAATTTACGACCAGTGTCCACAGTCAAAGCCAGACACCGCCAGCTAAAGTAGGAAGGGAGGAGGTATTGTGTAGTGGGGGTGAAATCAAGCTAATTAATTAAATGACCCATTGACCACCACAGGTGTGTAGGCGTGACTGTCATGATTTGCATGTCCAATGAAAATACAGGGGTGGTAACGGCGTTTACAAGGCGGGAAAAATTCTGACCAATGGGACTCGCCCTTTGACAGGTGAGAACACGATAAGAAAGGTCAACAGAGATGTGAGAGAGAGAAAAGAAGAGAACAGGACAGACAGATAGACAGAGAGAGAGAGAGGTTCTGAGAGTAGTCTCTGCTCGAGAGAAAAGCAGAGAGATGAGAGGGGTGAAGAGAACCGAGTTGAGGCATTAGCACCAGATAGAGTCTGCAGAGGAAGGACTAAGGAGAGATGTTGAGAGAGAGAGTTGCTAACTGATGAAGAGAAAAAAAAAAAAAAGGAAAAAGGAAAAAGGAAAGAAAAGCAACCATGTCCATTTGATAGAGCAGACTAGAAGAGAGAGAGAGAGAGAGAGAGAGAGAGAGAGAGAGAGAGAGAGAGAGAGAGAGAGAGTGCAATGCGTTAATGCAGGAAGAAAGGAGAACAGATCAATGTCTGTATGTAGTCACTGTTCGATTTGAACCGGGGTTCGACTTCATACCTGGCGGCGCGACTTCCATCAGGCAACGCCAGTAACCTGACCAGTGCCAGCAGTCTAAACCTGACCAGTGCCAGCAGTCCAACTTGACCAGTGCCAGCGTCCAAGCTGGCCAGTGCCAGCAATTGTGTTGTGACTGGTGTTTGTGAAAGTGACAGTGAAAAGAAAAGAAAAAAAAAAGAAAAGGAAAGACAGTGATTCGTAAATAGTTTAAGATCACCTGGCCAGGTAAAGTAGAAAATCTTTTATACCCGGGTTAGTTATGATGATTTAGATAAATGGTTTTGTGAAGTTCAAGAAAAAAAAAGGAGAATGTTTTATTTTGTTTGATTCCATGCATATTGATGTTTTCTATGATCATGTGTAGTAAAAATTATAGACTTTACTAGTGGTTTGATGTGACGAATGCATGATATATGAATGAGATTGTAAGCAAGCTGTGAGTGTGTTTGGGCTGTGCGCTAGTCCTTCCTCCACTGACATACCCCGAGGTTGACAGTGTGTGTGTGTGTGTGGTGTGTGTGTGTGTGTGTGTGTGTGTGTGTGTGTGTGTGTGTGTGTGTGTGTGTTAATCTGACAATAAATTGGTTTCAGTCAGTCAGTGTGTGTGTGTGTGTGTGTGTGTGTGGTGTGTGTGTGTGTGTGTGTTGTGTGTGTGTGTGTGTGTGTAACAATAACAATAACAATAATTTTTAATCAGTTTTTTCTGGCCACTGGCCTATACAGACAGGAGAAATGGTTATTCAAAATTGTATACATGGTGAGTAGCAAAACATTTCAACAATAATTTTTAATCAGTCTTTTCTGGCCAACTGGCCTATACAGACAGGAGTAATGGTCATTCAAAATTGTATACATGGTGAGTAGCAAAACATTTCAATCAAGATGTTTGTTTGGCATCACAGTTTCATAGCTCCACAAATATAGATCGCAACTCTAAAGGCTAATTTTCCACTGAGATTTATGAATAGCAATTGTACTTAAGAGTTGAGGGAAGCGGTATTACAGAGGATATGCGTCGAGTGCAGCATACCTTGGCACACAAGCAAAAATGACAAGATCTTAAACCAGTCACCCAGACTTACAAATGGATTGACAAACATTTGCCATAACGGGGATTCCATTAGTGGAGTCGATTTGATTTAACCAACAAAACACGTGGGCATGATTTCAACTGGCTTATATAGGTGCCCTTAGATTTCTGGTTGGTTAAGAATAGTCCTTCTTTACAACTGATTCATGCCAGCACTGACAGAAATTATCCTCTAGTCTTTCTTGAATACTTAAGAAGTAGCTAGGATTTCAAATCTTGCTCACCCATACTAGCTAATTCAAATTTACACAAAATGGTTCTAACTTGAGTAGCCCAGTTCTGTCTGCCATTATTATCATGCATAAACAACATATTGTTAACATTAATGAGGTAGCGGTCATGTGATAATACAAGAAGTCTGCACCAGTACTTTATAAGCTGTACATAGGCATCAATATATAAAGGAAATCTACCACACTCACCCAAAGCAACATTATTTTTACATCTATCCCACCGGCTCAAAACCATTTTACATATTTTCGTTGCACCTTTTTTCAATTTCTTCGAAGTGTTGGAAACCCCAAATTTCTGAGCCATATAAAACAGAATGGCTTGATTTTCACATAACAAAAACATCAAAAACAGTATGAACTGGCATGTTTTTAGTTGAAATATAACTTCTAATTCCTGCAAGCGCTCTAAATGCCTTCCCAGAAGGATGACTTACACATTTTGCCCAATTCAATGTTGCAGAAAATATCACTTCCCAAATAGTTGTACATGGGTTCCACTTTTATTTGTTTACCAGCATAAAACCATACCTCAGATCTTTTATTTAAAAAAACCCACCGTTCTTAAAGACAACTACCTTCGTTTTTTCCATATTTACCTTTAGTCCAAATTTGCGACAGAAAACATCCAAACAGTCAGTTTTCTTTGGAGGTCAGTCACAGAGACAGAAACCAAGGCAATGTCATCTGCATACATCAATAAGATAATGCCAGTTTGATCTGAAAACACATCAATCCCCCTTGTTTTACCAGCAACTAGTGTATTTTGCAGTTCAGATATAAACAATGAAAACAGCAAAGGGCTGAGATACAGGCCTTGCCTTACCCCTGACAAACACTCGAAATACTCTGTAATGCTATTTCCGGATCTAACTGCCGCCATAACTTGCTTGTACATATTTGTGAGTGTTTGAAACATTTTTCCATGAATTCCTTTTTGAAGTAGAATTACAGCAAATTTGCTCTATCGCTACTATCGAACGCCTTGGAAAAGTCAACGAAAAGAGTGTAAAGCGCCGCTCTTTTTTAGTAAGATATTTCTGAATTAATGATTGCAGAGAGAATATATTGTCAGTTGTACTGTATCCCTTCCTAAAACCTGCTTGAGCTTCGGTATATTACTTGTATTTTCACAAAAAGCATATAACCTCTTATTCAAAATGCTGCTATACAATTGCCAACAACATTTAATAGTGAAAATCCTCTATAGTTTCCGGTTTTTTTGTGGTCACCCTTCTTTTGCAGCGGAAATATCAACCCCTTTGTCCAATTTTCTGGATATTGCCCACTGTCAAAGACTTTATTGAACAAAACATGTAAAAACTTTACCAGAACATTGTTTAAAACATGGAACACATCAGGCCGTACACCATCGGGCCCAGGAGCCTTACCTTTCTTCATGGCCTTTATTGCCTGGCGGATTCATCTTCTGTGATTGGTTTATCAAGATCATCCTGTGCAACCTGACACTGGTTACAGTCACCAGGAGTATGGCTTTCTAAAAAACCCGATTAGCATCATTCTGAAATTCAGAGTCAACAACTGTGTTATCACGGTTCAAATGGTCACGAAAATAATGAAACCATGTGCATGCATCAATTACGTTTGTGCGGGTTGCTTTAGCACCTGTGAGAAATCTAACTTTTTGCCAAAACGACTTCGAGTTTTTTTCAGAGCAAACATCATTTTAAATCCTTCAAAATTTCATTGTTCTCTTTTTCTTGCTTTTGTTTGCATAGGTTTTTGATTTCTTTTTTCAAGTAAATTTAAAAAGATTCAAATCTTCTTATTTGTTGGAAGATCGCCACAGTCTCAGTTGCCTGTATTTTTCAGCTTTTGCTTGTTCGCAATCTTTGTCCCACCACGAGGGGTTTTGTTCGTTAATTTTGTTTGAGTTGGTTTTGTTTGCCCTTTTCAGCTGCTCGCTGAAGTAAGTCAACAAGATAATCTGACCCTGCATCAGTGCTTTTTTCCATAGCAGAAAGAAAGTATTCATATTCTACATGCTGAATTTGTCGTATATATTCAAAAGAAGAATCGGTCCCCCCCAAAAAGTAGTCAATTCCTCTATGTGAATTTCTTCAGTGTCATTTAGGTCATTATCCTGTGTGCATTGTGTTGTGTGTGTGTGTGTGTGTGTGTGTGTGTGTGTGTGTGTGTGTGTGTGTGTGTGTGTGTGTGTGTGTGTACATGCATACATACATAAAACACCCCTGTTTCCAAATCTTTGCCAAGTCATTATCATAACGATGGAGGAATTGTTAGCTTGCACTTGTTTCCCCCCA
>CM031616.1:62795759-62800759 GCA_018398815.1 Conus ventricosus
GTTTTGCTGTGTGTGTGTGTATGTGTAGGTGTTGGTTGGTGGTGTAGGTGTGATGTGTCTTTGTGTGTATGTGCGTGTGTGTTTTTGTGTGTGTGTGCGTGTGTGTGTGTGTGTGTGTGTGTGGGTGTGTGTGTGTGGGTGTGTGTGTCTTGTGTGTGTGTATGTAGGTGTGTGTGTGTGTGGGTGTGTGTGTTGTGTGTGTGTTGTGTGTGTGTTGTGTGTGTGTGGGTGTATGTGGTGTGTGTGTGTGTGTGTGTGTGTGTGTGTGTGTGTGTGTGTGTGTAGGTGTGTGTGTGCGTGTATGGAACTTTTAAAGAAGTCTTTTTCTGGCAATTACAAGCGCTTGCATGACCAAATTTTCAGAAACGTCAAGACATTAGTAACACCTTTAGCCATCCTTATGCAGTTTGTCATCGAATAGCAGTGAGTTGTAAGAACTGCAATATTGTAACTACTCTTAAAACAATACTATTTAACCCACTGAAAAAAAAAAAAACAGTAGATAAATTGGAAGGGTGGGGGGGGGGGGGAGGGATTAAAGGTTGATTGTTATTCAAGATCAGGACCACTTAGCACAAGTTCTATGATTTGGAATTGATTTAAGTTAGAGTTCTGTTCACAACGATTGGTGATAATTAGACTTTAAAAAAAAAAAAAATAATAAAACAAAAAAATAATAAATAACAAACCACCTTATAATAATGTGTGTTGTGTGGTAAGTGCGTTATATGAGAGTGTGTGAGCGCGAGTGTGCGTGTGAGTGCGTGCATGCATGCGCGCAACCGTGTGTATGTGGGAGTGAGAGAGAGAGAGAAAAAATACATGAAAGTTTGCTATTAACGACCAAACAAATAATTATAAACTGATAAAATCAAATTACAGAAAATGAATATAACAGAAACTCGATATAGGCCTGGTGCTATATAATCATTTTGGGGGCTGTAAAGAATTTCTTGTAAAGCCCCTAATGAGCAATATCTATCTTTAGAATAGTATATAAAAGATGTTTTTAGAACTGGAATTCAAAAAGAATATGTTGAATAGAGAACGGGAGACACAAAAGCGAAATCTAATTCCTAGAAAATTTGGTTTCTCCACGTGGTTAAACGCATTCTTAGAAATTTATACTGGACACGATCTTTGAATTATAAGCTTTCGTTTTTGCAGGAAGTTTTCATTGTTCATTACAATTTTCTAATAGTGAACTGATTTCATGTTTATCCAATTTTAAGTTACTATCTGGATTTTTTCCTAAAGTGCACCCTTCTTTTGCTAATTTTTCAGGCTATTTCATTTCCATAGATACACAATGGGATGGGATCCAGCAAAACTCTACAAAAGTTACTTTCGCCATACGGAATGTATCATAATTTATATCCAAAAAATTAGGTCTTTTCATTACATTTGCATCCCTATTTGTAAGTACAAAGTACTGATTTAGAAGTCAACACAGATTAAAATGTGTAACTTGCCACATTAAGATCAGATATCCAAGATTAAGGCATAGGATTGCTCGCTTATAGTTCAGCAGTGTGGACAAATGAAATGTTCCTTCCTAAAACAAAAATGATTTCTTTTTACTTTTAAATCGGGGGAATTACAAATCCAGCTCCTTTATAAGATTCTAAAACTGAACATTGTGTAGATTTTAAGATGATGTGGCTTTGTGTTTTCAAGATGTATCTTTTGCTCTATTGATATCAAATTGATATTAGCTCTTCTTTTTTTAAAGTAGTTGTAAATCTATATCAAAAATTTGGAGCGGGAAAAATATGCTCCCATTGAGGAACCGTGGGCCATAGTTGGAGGTTTGAAAGGTGTAATATCGATGTCACTTTTCTAAATAAATCATCAGTATAATTCTCGAATGGGCTGGAAGGTAAGAACTATTCTGTGCCTTTTAGGAAAATCCGATTTGGGAATCAAAGAAATATTTCTCTTTGTTACTGAATTTGATACAGAAAGACTTCTGGCTAACATATTTGGCAGTTGCTAGTTTGCGTTGATCATCAAGGGAGTGAAAAGAGATTGGCTTCTTTATATGTTTTAAAAGTATTAGAATGCGCTGGAACACAGGGCTATTTTATTAGTTTACTGTCAAGACTTTGTAACCGATTAAGTAAAGGTTTGAGAAGCTGAAAATTATACTTCCTGTCCGTAAGGTGGTTTTGATCGAAACCCGACTAATAGAAAGATGCACAAGCGTTTGGGATATCTTGCCCCAAGATTGTGCACTGATTATTTTAATAAAGAATAGCCTTTGTCTGGCATTGTTTTATAAGATCTTCAATATGGATTCTCCAGTTTAATTTTGGAGTGAAATGAAACCTAAAATTTAACATTATTGGATTATTGAAGGTTTTATTTTCCTGCACAAGTGCGGCAAAACTTTTTGGTTTTTTTACCATTGTTAACTAACATTAATTGTTTCTTTTTCTGGAGTTCCAGTCCATTTTCATTATATAGTTATTTAGTTTGTCAATTTCAATTTTGATATTGTTTTGGTATGTATAACATGGTACTCTTAATTATTTGTTTGTTTTTTAAGGTTTGTGTTTCATCCAGCATTGCAATTATCATCGGAGATATGCACTACATGCATATTTTTAGATAGTATTTTTAGAAGATCGTGAATGAGAATTTTAAATAGAATAGGTGACTATTAATGGAGCCCTGAGGGATGACAATGTCAATATCTTTAAATGAAGAGTATCAGATACCAACCTAGTACAACCTGATCTTCTCGACTGATAAGAAAGATTTTATGGAATTGATACAATGCACCATTAATCCCAATATTTTTCACTGTAAAGTAACGAGACTGCCACAACACTATCATATGCTTTTCTGATGTCATAGAAAGTGCAAGTGTACTTTTTTACGAGCAAATGGTTTTTAAATGACTTGGCACGTTTTACAAGTGATCGATTGTACTTCTACCCTTTCTGAACCTGCTTGATTGTTGGGAATTTTGTTATTCTTTTCGCTAATTTATGTAAAACGCGTTTGTCAGCTATCTTTTCTTAATATTTTTCCAAACTTGAGATGTTAATGCTATAGCGTCGGTAACTATCAATTGCAGGACCTAGGGTTTCTTGTTTTTGGAACCGGTATTACAACTATTCCTCTTCAGAATAGTAGGATGGTTCCAGAGAGTTCCATTTAACCAACATTTTTGGTAATAAAAAGAGTGAAGTAATTGTTCAGCACAAAGGTAAGTGGATAGCAATTGATTGAATTCATCAATCCAACAGCTGTCTTATTGAGGAGAATGTCATTCGTGCTTCTTTAAAATTTCTTCAAATGTATAGATGCATTTAAAGTAATGGTATGGATCCGGTGTGGGTTCATAATAAGTATCTTTTTCTCCTCTAGTTCTCTGCATTTTGTTGGTATCTGTTCGTAGTCTAGTTTGATGAGTTATTTTTTGAAAAAGCTTGTACAAATGCTTTCAGCTTTCTTGATGATGTTGGAATAGTTATTATTTTCTAATTTTCTCGCTGTGAAGGTAGATTATTATTGTTTGTTAATTCTTTACTTTTTTCCATACTCTGTGCATGTCTCTTAGATGAAGATATTTATCGGGAATGACCAAATATGATTGAAATAGGACGTTTGCTTTTGCGACAAACCTGTTACTGTGCTTTTTGCACGTTTCATTTCAATAAAGTTTGCATCCGTTCTATCTTTGACACGTTTTGTAAGTTTTCTTTTTTATTAGAGACGGCTCTGCACATTCTGCATTCCACCAACTAGTTCCTCTACTATTTTTTATCATAGATGATTTGCACTTTTGCATTGCTTTTCAGCTGCAGATATAATAGCTTTTTAAAGTTGGTTATAAAGACTTCATTTCTTTCGTGTTCAATATTGCTGCGATCTATAGATAGAAGGGTTTGACTCATATAAATTCCAATCTGCATTATTATATAAAAACTTGGGTAATTTTATCTTTCACCTTCGACTTCTTCGTCAACTATTTGCTCGTGTTTATTTTCACTAACAATGGAAAATGATCACTCCCTAACGAATCATCTTCTGTTGTCCAAAGTAGCATTGATGGCCCCCAAAAAAATCAGGAGAAAATTAAGGTGAGATCGATGGAGGTCGGTCTATGTAGTTGATTATATCAGGCACTCTGGTTATTACTGCGTTTCATTCATTAATACTAATGGGAATCAAACTATTTTCTACAAATCGATTGCATGTATAACACAGCATTCAGGTTCCAAAAATGGAGAATGCGCATTGAATCACCAAAATTATCCATTTCTGATTCTATTAGGAGATGTTTTATCCAATTGTTATTGTCAGCATTTTGCCCATTTGGATAGTAAACAGAAAGTATGTATACACTGAATTCTTTGTTACCTTTAACGATAGGAAAGTAGCGAACAAGTATTCAATGAACAATAGTTGAATGGTTGAATAATAACTTTAGAGGACTGTAATTCAAGTCCTGATCAGGTGGGGGTCATATATTGCAGTTTGAAAACAGTTTAGTAGACACACTGCAGTCATATAAAGGAGTGGATAATTAAAACCACGAAAGTTAGGCAACTTAAAAGGTTTCTGCATATAAGCGATTGTAAATGCCAGAACAGATTGCAATAGTTATTGAATAGATGTGATGTTTCTAATGTAGTTAGTTTTTCACAATGGTTCGGCAGTTCCATTGTAAAAATGTTCAAAGAATTGTTAGGCTAAGTTCATTCCAAACTATTTAAAATCAATGCTTTTCAAAACAATTTGTTATGACTTTTGAGATAAAGCAAATTGAACAGGTAGCACCGTGACGGATACAAAAATTAAAGCACGTTGATGTTGTTTTGTAGAAGCCCAAGTTGTTGAGCAATCAGATGCCTGCAGGAAAATGGACATCGCTGAGGGCGTTGCAGTCTAGAACAGCCATGGAGGTAGAAGTGGGAAGTAGGAAACCAGCATGGTGATGAAGGGGGTGACCTGTTTCTCTTTGGTTTTCCCAAATCAATGCATTCTGT
>CM031616.1:62805748-62825748 GCA_018398815.1 Conus ventricosus
TCCTACCAAACCACTGCAAGAGCCCTGGTCATTGCCCTTGCTTACTCTGAATGTTGCAAAAAACACAAACACAACCCACAACAACAACACACACACACCACACACACACCCACACACCAAACACCAAACAAGCACACACACCCACACCAACACACACACACACACACCCCCACACATGTACACACCACGCCGCGCGCGCACACACCACACCACCACACACACACCACCACCACACACCCCCCACACACACACACAACACACCACACACACACACACCACACCACACCACACCACACCACACACCACCACCACACACACACTGACACAAATACTGGCTTTCCACATGTCTCTCACACGCAATTCACAAAGAACAAAGACAGACGTGAAGACAACAAATGCCATGAAGAGACCTTTGCTGGTACCATGACAGAGCCCCTGGCATTGCGTGTACTCTGATTGTTTGCAACAAAAAAGACAGCCGCTCAAACACACCCCACCCCACCCACCCCCCCCCCCACCCCCCCCCCCCCCCCCCCCCCCCCAAACAAAAAAAAAAACAAAAACCCTGCAGCTGCGGGGATACTCATTCTCTCTTTAATACAAACTGCCCCCCCCCCCCCCCTCCCCCCCCCCCCCCCCCCACCCCCCCCCCCCCCCCCCCCCCCCCCCCCCCCCCCCCCCCCCCGTCCATTCGCCATATCCATCTTCCCTCTTATGCCTCCTACATCTTGATGGATGGAGGAGAGTGGGGGTGGGGTAGATGGAGAGAAGGGGTCGGAGCGAGCAAAGAATTTTCTTCAGTAGCATGCTCCGGGAGACTTGTTTTTGACAGATGCTAGTAGTAGTAGTAAAAAGTAGTGGTAGTAGTAGCAAGTGTGGTAGTAAAGGAAGTAAGAGTAGTAGTAGAGAGGAGGAGGAGTGGTAGTAGTAGTTGCCACAGCAGCAACAGCAGTTGTTATAACAGTTGTTGTAGTAGCGATAGAAGTATAAGTAGCAGCAGCAGAAGTAGTATTAGTAATTAAGATTGACAATAGTTACCGTTCAGATTGCTCAAGGGTGGAGCCATCTCACAGAAAGAATAACATTGTCTATGCTAAAAACATTTCTTAAAATAATAATAATAAAAAGAAAGATTTCAGAGACATGATACTTGATGCAATAATTAAACAAGCATCAAACAACCCAGAATCACAGAACTGAAGAAAGGACTGCCTCGCTGTTGATCGTTTTGAACCTAAGGACGCTACCCCTGTTGAGACCCCTCAACTGCAGATCTCAGGTCATTTAGTCCATGAGCCACCCTGTTACCCCCCATTCACCCTGTGAGGGAGTTTATGGGACTAATATTGCAAGATAGCCTAGACCCTTAGCTATTCAAATCAGGTTGTCTGCACTTTATACCTGGCGCCTTAGGTCTTGGTGCACTGATGAAGTTGGGTGACGATAAAATAACGGATCGCGCCCAGCGTATGGATGAATGGTCTCTATTTTCAATCCTTTAATGTTTAGAGCCTGTTTCTTTGTGCAGCAAACATACTGAAAGATCGAGAAAAACATACCAAAACATAGCCAAAGCACTAAAACCACAAAAAAATCACATCTGGCATGTAGCTATAATCTGTGTGCAGGTTAAGTACCATAACCGGGAACTACAGAAGGCTCAGCTGTGATGGATGAGAAGCCATTAAACATCAAGGGTTCCAAGCTAAGAAAGAAGATCAAGACCAAAAACATTAGCTGGACTAGTGTGTATAATCCATTACCAAAGAAACAGAACTGATCTAAAAGCAAGACCACTCTCAGAGACATCCTTTCAGAAGATTAAAGACACAGCTGAAATGGTCATGCATGCAGTGACACCAGCGAAAAATATTGCAGAAATTTGACGACAAATCCTCCCAACATTTTCTGTAGACATTGCATGATTATCTATCGATGGTGCTATAAAAACTTCACAAATGTGTCAAGACTTTGTAGACGAAACATTCAGTTGGACAGGATGAAGCTACTTGTCCAAAAGCGACACTGGAAGTCAGATCATCAACACGTTGTATTATTTCCTCTCTTATGAATGCCTTTTCTGTGTAAAGGAAGTATCAAAAGAAAGGGAAAAAAAATAGAAGAACTTGGTGAAATTAGAGATGTTGACTTGGTGGCTCGAGAAGCTCATTACCACGAATCATGCAGGAAAGCATACACTCGAGAGGCTGACAGGAATGAATGAAAGCACCGTGGACGAGCCACTGTTTGGGTTGAAATTACACCATAATCAACGCCTTCAACTACATAAAAATAACTACGGCAAGCGAGTATTATAGATGGAAGCAAGTGGAAAGGTTTGCATGTTTTGGGGAACATATCCAGATAACTTGTTTGCGAAGTCCCGCGTATGTCAATTAAGACTACAGAGTCTATAAACTAAAGAACAAATGGTTAAAGAGTTTGGCTCAAAACTTTCAAATTTTGGCAAACCAATACAAGACCGATACTTGTGTGTTCTCATCAGTTGGTTTCAAAAGGTTTTGGCTGTTGAATCATCTGAATTGGAATCAGGCGGCATAGTCGTAAAGTGGAATGGATGAAGCAGCATTTGTGCATCGATGGACATTCCGAGAGGGGCACAGATTGAGTCACCCCCAATGCATGGCCCAACAACTGCCTCAGTTTACATGAGTGATGCAATCGTCCACCCCAAAATCTTAATTGACTTTTCTCTCTAAAGTGTCCAGGGAAAAAAATTCATAGACATTTCAGGGGAGTCGAGAAAGAATTGTGATATCGTTTGCCCAAGATCTTTGCCAGGAGTCTTCAGGTGGGAATGGGCTGATGCCTAATCTCTGCTCATGGATAATGGACACTGAGAAAATCACAGGACAGTGCAGAAGTGGTTACTCTTAACCATCGCTTGGGCACTCGGCTTCTTATTCGTTGCTGTTGGAATGGAAACTGCAATGTGCTAGGAGTATCATGACCGAACACTGTTCTGCCGCCAGCATTCATTCCAGGACAATAACGTTGTCACGCATGTATGCTGGTCTGGGGACAACTTTGATTAAGAGAAGAGACGCCTCTGGTGCTGGGAACAACGCACATAGCTCATGGTGTGTTCATTCAGGAGGGTTCAGTGACAGTTGCAACAATTTCTTCGGAAAGTCTGTCAGTGCAAAAGACTAAAGAAAGATCAGCAATGTGCAGACCAATGATAAACGTTCCTTGTCTTGCCTACAGCTCAAGCAGAGCCCAACCTGGTCGTTACAAACACTTTAGTTAAGACAGAGAGACATCTTTGCAAGCTAGCGGATTCGTAGGGGAATTATGCTGCAGGGCACAGGCAGGTACTCCAGCAGTCTGTTCCATCATGGGCAGGTTGGATTTCTCTTCACTGTACAAAAGAATGTCAGCAGCTGTTAATAGGAACACATGGCCTGTCTTTTGCCCAATTACAGACGTAGACAAATGCCACAGGTCAACACACCCTCAAACTCTCGTTGGAAAGCAATCAAAAGAGGTTGGGCTTATTTGCACCTTCGTGACGTTTGGACTTGGCTGCAGCGAAAAGAAAGCATTATGCCATTGCGTGGCAAAAATCCGCCTGTTTGGAAACACTGTCATTAGAATAGGGATGTTTCTTTTGACGTGCGACTACATGGGGGGCTCTGGAATGAGTCATAGATGCAGTGGATTTGAAAGAAATCTCATTGAGTCGGGAATCTGTGGCTAGTGGCTCCTTTTGAAAAAAAGTGACTGGAAGGAAAACACTACAACAGAGCCTTGCATGTACACTCTTGTGTGCTTGATGCAATGGACGACTTTCATGAGAATCGTTTGTGTCGACTCACTGTTTGGATGCAGTAGCACAAGCAATGGTGACTGGTCGTTTCAAAGGAAAACTTGTCAGAAAAAGCTATACTGATGGCTTTTGGAGAACGAAAGTGCATGAAGATGCTGGAACGCATCGAGACATTAAAGAGTCTGTTCGTCGGGATTGTGGAAACAGCGCTGTTCTGGATCAGTTTACATGGTCGAGTCTGGTGTGATTATTTCAGCTCAAATGGCCGACCAAAGAGAACAATTTTGATTTGCTTTTGGAGAGTCTCCAGACATGTGCAAGTGGTTTTTCAGCTATGACACCAAAACGATGCAGTGGACACTTGTGCTGTACTCTTGTCAATGATGAACCTGACTGTGACAATTCCAGAAGTTAGACAATTTTCTACGGGAGAATGGTTTCAGTGTCAACAGATCAGATGTTTTTTTTTTTGCCAACATCGAGATGTGCAGTCGACATCACTTTCGAACAGAAAATAGACGCCATGCTAAATCACACGGATGGATATAGGTTTCTGCAGGAAACTTTTGCCTACTACAGATGGTGCCTCATAGGGAATATGAGAGGTCCTACCACCAAGCAGAATTGGCATTTGCAGGTCTGTCACTCAAGTTTTCACTTCACACAAAGATCTTCATGACTTTAGTTAGCCAGAATGCTAAGGAAATCATAAAGCGTACGTGGTGATCTTTTTGGCATTTTCCTGAATCCATTTGTTGGAGACCAAGTGTTCCTTGTATTGCTTATCATAAGGGGCACCAGTTTCAATGGAAACAGAGCATGGATCTGTTAAAATGCAACAAAGCGGGAGAGGATGCTATGAACACTTTCATACATGGAATGGACATTGACAAGTAAAATACGTTTTCATTTGCACTGATCAAGATGGCCTTTGAACCTTAATTCCTTCACCAGTGCAGCAAAGTCAACTTTAAATGTCACTGCAAAAATAAAAGAAATCCTAAGCAGATCACAGCTGAAAGGAATGTCTGTGGCTGGCTATTATTCTTGCTGTGCAACAACAACATCAATGGAGTGGGTGCTTGTGCTTTGTTCCCACTGGCCATGTTCCCATGGCTTTGCAACTGCTGTTGGAGCACGGCCCCAAAACAGACAAGTCAGTTCTTATGCACTTTCTTGAAATGACGTTCCTCTCGCGGAAAATGCCATGTCAAACACCAACTCCTACATATTGTTGGAAATGCAATGTACCAGGCACATGTTGCTATTCGGCCCACTTTTTCGGGAACTAGCGAAGACATGTTTTGAGAACTTCCCAAAGGTGCTTGGTGCACTATGTTACAGGTGCGTACCACCCACAATCTGTGAAGGCTTGAAGAGAGTTAGGGAGAGGATTTTGAAGATACGAGATCAATGGGGCAGCAACAAGAATGCCAAGGGAGTGGTGCGTTTTCTTTCTAATGTGAATATGGACAAACAAAGCCTCACAAATTTTCTCTGTGTCAATGGTATAAGATGATAAGTGTGCACAAAATATTACAAGGAACGAGTGGGGTTCTCTTTTGTTTGTGTAAACAATGTTACACGTCTCATTTCCGTCTGGAAAGACATCAGAAGTGACTGAATTACAAGTATTTGCTCTACGCATGAGAGGCTGTCACTAAAATTGTTTTGCATGCTTCTGCATGTTGCTGCTCTCGTATCTGTTGACTTACTTTCTGTGTACCGTTCTCAGACACTGTTGTCTTGGTTTTCATGTTGAAGTTGGTGAAGGGACACATCACAGACAGCTTTCTTGGACACAGGCGTCGGTTAACAAGCGAAGGCTGATTGATGTGAAAGGTTGTGGCAGAGAATGGGACAGGAGATGTGCTATGTTCTGCCAGCTGTTCATGCATTCAGTGGGTAGTGATACCAACAAGTGCAGTTTTTCAGAAAGGGAAGTTTACTTTGATGACAACTCTTAAGGCAGAATACCTAGACTACCTTGACACGTTTGGTCAGCTTGCCTTTCTGAAGATTTCTAGTCAGGTGGTTGACAAGTTGGATCAGTTCACAGGTCTTCTCTACAGAGGTCGGCGATCTATCACTCATGACATCAATCAAACTGCGCTCGAGAAGTTCTGGAGGCTCAGATAACCAAGCAGGGGTACTCTTAACACTTTTTTCAATGGTTTGACCATGAGCCTTTTGCCGCTGTGCAAAGACTCGTTGCAATGACATTAAGACGAGTCATCTGTCCAAGTGATTGATTTGGAATCATGCAAGCATCTGCAAGCCGACGCTTCCTTCCCAATTAGACGATGGATGGGAACATTGAGAAGGCCCTTCTTGTAGTTCAAATGGATCTCAGGCATTGATGCCTCAGGTATTGGTGGTAATCCTGCTCGAAGTCCAGAGCTGCTGCTGAAGGTGGATGATGAACTGCCCGAGGCCGTTGATTTCTGGACGACTTTGCTTTTCTGAAGTTGGTTTCTGTCTGCCTTGGATCAGTCATTGCACGGTGTACCTGTGCCGTCTTTTAACGTTCTGTGTGAATCATTTGAACCTTGATATAAGGGTCTTTCTGGCTGTGTGCTTTCATTAACTAATTAAGACCAAAAGCATGTGTGAGAGTGAGAGCTGAGAAAAGAGTGTGTGAGAGAGAGGAGTGTGTGTGTGAGAGAGTTTAGGAGAGTGAGGAGGAGTGAGTGAGAGGAGAGAGATCTTCAGATATTTTATTTCACAGGCCACATGGTGATGTGAATACTGGGTTCATGTTAAATTTACATTTATTTTGGATATGCCCGGCTGAACTTTGGTTTGTCAAAATGCTGACAATGAAAAGGTTTGTGTTGTTTGTTTCTTAATTATATTCAGCAGATTACGGTAATGGTAAGATGCATCCATCTTTATCATAAGATGGCAGGACTGTTTGTATTTTGTATTCACAATTGTTTCACTTTTAAGCATATATACAGTACTAATTGCAATCCTCAAATTCTACTTATTTCTGGTTATTAAATATTTCCTTCTTGATTATTTTCTGTTTCTGTTGCAGTTTTTGATATTTTTATAGCTGTGGATATAGCAGCAATATGGTTATCTGTTCATATAGAAATACTTGAGTTTGTGAATTCCGTTTAACATTTACATAGTGCAGGTCAACATGACTTTAAGGGGAATATTTTGATTTCTTTGTCAAATTACTTTCAGCAAATGTGAGTGAACATATGATGTGATTTGTTTTCTTCACGTTTTTAATCTCAGTACAGACTGATTAATCTTTTCATGTTGAGTTGGAGTTTCATACGTGCTCGGACGAATAGTGAAATTTACATATTTTAAACAATTTTATCCCCTTAATTGTAAGCATATGAATTTTCTGTTGTTGCTGATCTGTTTAAAGCTTTTCTTAAAAACAATTCTGTCTGAAATTGAGATATCGATGGTGTTAGTTAGGAACTTATTGGTTGCTATAATATACGCGGTTATTTGTCGTTTCGCACCGTATATTCGTTACTTATTGCAGACACTACAATATTCTGCCACAGATACTGACTTGCAAGACAAGCAGAAATGTAATAAAAGGTTATTAAATCTAATTTTTTAATAACATTGCCTGAAAACTCCCTCTAGGGTGAAGGGTTTCACTTTATGGCCATGGTCAAAATTTATTTTTCTTTCGTCATGTTAGAACTGACATGCCATTGGTTAAAATCACATTTTTTGTGTAGGGACATAGGACGAGGGCAATGTATTTTCCACCCCAAATCCACACCCCACACACATCCGCCCATCTATCCCCCACCCCCAACCCAACTCCTAAGCATTGACCAACTCTTGTCGAAATAGGCGGGTAGGTGATACAGATTGTGAAAGGCTTTCACATTCAATTCGTTTGAAAGGTGTGGCTCAATGGAACTCCACAGAATACATGGGTGGATCAGGTTGTAAGTTGAAAGCACTGAGAACCAGGATCAAAGGGTTGGAGGTGGAGAGGGTGGGGATGGTGGAGGGTGGGGGTGGGGGTAATAGCTTGCAAACATACGCCAATGCATGAACAAAGAAATAAAAAAAGAAAAAAGGAAAATCAAAAGGCCCGGGGTTAGGTGCTAGAAATGAATTCTATCGTCACATATTTCCACAACACCTCGTGAACAGCTTATTTGGAGGTGGATGAATGGGAATGTTGGGAGTCGGGGGGAGGGGGGGGGGGGGGGGGGGGGGGGGGGGGGGGGGGGTCGAATCTAAACACTTTATTCGCACAATGATTCGATGATGAAATCACTGCGTGAGGTGGAAGGCAGGGGAGGACGGGGGAGGAGGAGGGGGGTGGGGGAGAGTGGAAAAACGGCAAGGGAAAGGAACATGTGCACTGTCTTAAATGAAGGAAACACACATCTTGCGCCGATTTGAAAATCCCACACCCACACACCTCACCCCATCCTTACTCCCCTCCCAACCCACGCCCCCCCCCCCCCCCCCCCCCCCCCCCCCCCCCCCCCCCCCCCCCCCCCCCCCCCCCCCCCCCCCCCCCCCCCCCCACCCACCCCCCCCCCCCCCCCCCCCCCCCCCCCCCCCCCCCCCCCCCCCCCCCCCCACCCCCCCCCCCCCCCCCCCCCCAAGCCAAAGCATTTACCGACTTCGACCAAAATAGACGGTGTGGGTGATGATGACTGTGAAATGTTTCGCATTCATATTCGTTTGAAAGGTGTGGCTCACTGGAACCTCCACAGATAACATGGGTGGTCAGGTTGTCAGTGATAGCCATTCAACAGGGCAAAGGGTTGGAGGATGGAGGAGGGGGGGGGTGGTGGGGGGTGGGGTGGGGGGTTTAAGCTTTTAACATACGGCCAATGCTCTGCATACGAAAAGAATAAAAGAAAAAAGGAAAATTCAAAGGCCTGGGTTAGGTGCTTGAAAGCATTGGTCATCTTTGGTCTCTGTATTCACACACTTGTGAACAGATTAATGGAAGGTGGTTGAAGGGTAGAGTTGGGTAGAGGGGGGAGGGGAGGGGTCTGTAAGGAGAGGGGGGGGGGGGGGGGGG
Source organism: Conus ventricosus (assembly GCA_018398815.1). NCBI lineage: Eukaryota > Metazoa > Mollusca > Gastropoda > Neogastropoda > Conidae > Conus > Conus ventricosus. Next base: position 62,814,571 of record CM031616.1, read on the forward strand.
TGGGTGGAGGTGAATTAAAAACATTATTCCGCACACTGATTCGACCCACCCCTCCCCCACCCGCCCCAACTCTAAGCATTTTACCATCTCTCGACCAATTAGAACGGGTGGGTGATAAGATTGTGAAAGGCATGTGTATTCATTCGTTTGAAAGGTGTGGCTCACTGGAACCTTTCAGAAAAAACATGGGTGGATCAGGTTGGCTGTTAAGCCCGTGCACCAGGGTCAAAGGGTTGGAGGATGGAGTGGGTGAGGGGTGGTTGGTGGGTGGGAGTGATTTTAAAAACTATGGCCAATGCATGATGAGAAAAAAAAATCAACGGACCGTGGGGTGGGGCTAGAAGAAGCCTATCGTCTCATCATCTCTGCATACACTTGTAACGCTCAGCTGGAGGTGGATGAAGGGAAGAGTGGGTGGTGGCGGGGTGGCGGGGGGTTGTAGATGGGAGGCGGGTCGGGTTTGAATCTAAAAACATCATCCCGCACAATGCAAAGACTCGATAATGATATTCATTGAGGGCAGGTGGGGGGAATAGTGGTGGTTGGGGGATGGGGTGGGGGGTGGGGGGTGGGGGGGGGGCGGGGGAGGGAATGGGGTTAGGAATGGGAACACGTATACTCTGTCTTTACTTGAAAGAATACACCATCTATGCGCCGGAATTGACAAAAATAAGTGATCGTTTTGTTCTTCAGTTTCGCTGTTGTTCTGAGTGTTGTATTATCTTGCTGAAGAAGATAATGCGTTGGGTGTGGTCCTGTGTTTCTTTTGTCCATGTTATTTGTGGAGTTGGTTCAAGTTTCTTTGAACAAATTATTTGATTTTCGCTCAGTCACCTCACTTTGCAGCTGAAAGAAAGTGTTTTTGATTTGGTATAGAGAGGATTAATCACTGAAGCAAGTGGCACCACACCAACAGCGCTCGTCATAAGCCTGTGTTACAACGTTATTCCTCTTTGGGAAAGGTAACAGTTAGGACAATGCACCAAACAATCAATCTGCCTTAGGCAAAACGAATCCACCAGGACTATTTCTGGTTGAAATCAGAATTTAGGTCTGACAGTGTGTTTCTGTTTTTAGCCAATTCTGAAAAATTAGTTGTGGTGTGGTGTTGTGTGCGCGCGCGCCGCAGCGTCGTGTGTGTGTGTGTGTGTTGTGTGTGGTGTGTGTGTGTGTGTGTGTGGGTGTGTGTGTGTGTTTATTTCATGTATGAGATAGTTTCAAACACCTTTGCCTTGCGCTGAACCCTAAGCGATCTGAAGCGATCATAGCTAAAGTGAATTTTCGTTGTTTTATTGTTTATGTCTACTGAGGAAGACTAAGAGGGTCGAACGCGTCTCTTGTGTTTTGTCTTGTGACTCGTTTGTCCACGTTCTCGGGGCGGTTCGCTATCATTTATTTAAGATTTACATGTATGATGGGTTTTAAATTTTGACTGATTTGATTTTGTTGGGTTGTTGTTGTTGAGTTACCTTACTTGTTTATATGTTTATTGTTGCTGAGTTACCCTACTTGTATATTATTTCATTGTTTTTCATGTTTATTTATGCAATAATGGATAGTTAGTCATGCAGCACGATTATGTAATTTCTCTGAATTGAGATAATAAGTATTTTGAATCTTGAATCTTGAAATTTGTTAAAAAACATTGTATGAACTAGGCCCTGAAAATCAGTGATGTGCTTTGCACTTGAATAACGGCTATGATGATTGATGATGAGATTGATGATGATGAGGAAGATGATTGTTTATTATTTTCGTTTTATTATTATTATTATATAGTATTTATTTTTCATTATTATTATATCATTATTATCTTTGGTGATTGTTGTTTTGTGGTTATCATTTTTGTTTTATCATATTATCCGCATCTTCATCATCATTATTATCATTATGATTGGTACTAATAATTTTCTTAAATCATCACCATCATATTCATCATCATCTTAACTGTAAGGGCAGTAGGAATATAATTACACTAATACTTAATGATAATGATCGATAATAATAATATTATTATTAATATCATTATTATTGTATTGTAATTTTTATTATTATTTCTTAATGTTACAACCACCACACCACAACACCACACTACCACCACCACCCACCCACCACCACTATACTACTCTACAATATACTTCTACTACTACAATACTACTACTATAATCTGCTGCTATTCTATACTACTTCCACCTTCTTTCTCACCAGGGGATGTTGTCGATCACTGTCTTTCTGTTTGTTTTTTTCTCTGTGTTACAAGTATGACGCGAAAAATGCACAATGGTGTTATTATTGAAGCGTTTTAGAAAGGCAGAACGCGGCACAAGGCAGTCCCATGTCATGTAAGCTGTCAACACACCAGCAGCGGCAAAAAAAAAATGTCCTCGACCCCTTGTAACTAACACCCGGCCTCTCTTTCCACGCGTCGAAATTGTCCTGGAATTTCCGACCTTGACTTGTTAACGCAGAGTTGCAGGTCATGCTATCGTGCGGAGCCAACCGGACCGTATGGGCCCGTGTTTACAAGAAGGCTGACTGGGAGGCTAGAGAACTGTGCAAAGAACTCACAACACTAATGGACTAAGATGCAAATGAACAAACGGTGAAGAGCGTATGGATTGACATAAAGGACGGCCTCTACCAATAGTACTCATACTCGATCCCACGTGAAGTCCGCACAAAGAGGAATGCTCACACATCCTAACCAGAGACTTCAAGATGATCAGGTTGTCGAGACCGAATTCACAAGAAACTGAAAAAGGAACTGGAAAAATAGCCTTGTATGGAAGTATACTAGAGGTTGAAGCGACAAATCCCAGCGTGTGCTTCCGTCAACCAATATTGGAGAGTACTGCTCTACTTTAATTGTTGAAGTGACACAAGATATAACTAAAACTTCCATAAACCTTTTTTCATTTTTTTGTGATATCAAGGTATAACTGTAATCGACGGCGTTGCACCCCTCAAAGAATCAGGACATTATTGTTTCTGCAATAAGCAGAAAGGTGAAATACTAAACAGGCAAATTTACAATGTGCATTCAGCACAGAGAAGAATTCACTGAGGAGGAGTTCATCAAAAATTTTCCCATGACCCTCGAACCTCCAACAACCTTCTCCTTGAGCTCATCACGTCTCTTCCTCTGGCTGAGAAGTTACTTCGTAACCTCGAATCCATACCAAAGCCCCGGTAGACCGGATCAGCCAGAGTTTGAGAGAATAGCGACGAACTAGCCCAGGCATTTTTCGCACTTTTCAAGCATCTCCTCGACATCTGGTTGTCCCGAATTGACTGGAAAAACGCCATACGTAGCCTGTATTCAAATAGGGTGAAAGATACATGGCGGAAAATTTACAGGCCATCTCGATGACCAGATACCCTTGCAAGTGCTGGTACATGTATGGGCAGTGCCATCGCTATGGAAGAGTACTGCGAGGAGCACAGGATCTATAGCAAGGAGAGCAGCTCTGTTTCCGTCGCGCCCATTCGTGTGAAGACGCAGCTACACGGGCTTTGTCGATGAGGTCTCCAAAATGCGCTTGAAGCGGACTGCGGAAGGACTTATGGTACTAGACTTCAGTAAACGTTGACAAGGTCTGTATAGCCTCTTGTCACAAACTTCGTCCCTTGGCATCGGCAGTCAGGTATCGCATGGATTGAGGAATTCCTACGTGACAGGAAAACAGTCCGTCGTCGTCAACGGGTCAGAATCAGAGTTTGTTCCAGTAGAGTCAGGGGTACCTAGGGCTCAGTCCTCGGCCCGACCCTTTCCTACTGTTCATCAATGACTGCCGCGGTCTGACCTCTTACAACTGGATCTTTGCAGTTGACACGTTGTCACATGAATGTTTGTTCAGCGCAAGACCAGGAACAACTTAAGGAAGACCTCGACAAACTCGCCACTTGGGAAGGAAAAGTGGAAAATGTGCTTCCTCCCCTAGAAGTGCACAGGTTCAAATGACCAGGCGCCTGGCCCTCGCACAAAGACTGCCCAGTCCGTGGCCATACGCTTCATTGAGGATTCAGGCAAAATTCTGGGCGTTACCATCACGCAGACTGGATGGAAGCCCACATAATCAACAAAACCATAAGGCAAACAAAGCATGGGCTTCATCAGTATGAACATCAGACTAATACAAGCAAGTCCATTATTGCAGGCTGCATACATAGGCATGGTGCGACCCATACTGGAATTTGTGGAACAGGATGGGCCCTTCATGATGAATGCATCAAGCAGTTGAAAAAGTTTCTGCTGTCGGGCGGCAAGATGGGTCTCGCACCGATTCGGCTAACTTCAGCGTTGAAGAGATGCTCAGCGATCTAGAATAGGCCAACCGCTGGCAGACTCGCAGGAAAAAAGAGCGAGACTCGCCATGTTTGACAAAATTCACATGCCATGGTCTGCGTCTAACTCCTAGATTCTTCCCAGTGTCAGCGCCAGTTTACGTTCTTCAAGGCCGCGCACCCCACCCACCTCCACTCTGACGTCCACCTGTGTCGAACTGAATTCCGTCATGAATCCTTTTTCCAAGGTACATGCCGGAGTGGAACAGCCTTCCTGCAGAGACTGTGTCGGCGCCCATCCCTGGCTGCCTTCTCAGGCTGGTGGACGGCCTCACAACCCTCCCCCAAAAGAAAGAAGAAAAGATAGAAGAAGAAGAAGAAGAAGAGAGAAGAAGAGAAGATCTGATTGAAGAGAAGGAAGAAAGAAGAAGAAGAAAGAAGAAAGGAAGAAAGATAGACAGAAGAAAGATAAGATAAAGAAGAAGAAGAGAGAGGAAGAGAAGAAGATAGAAAAAGAGAAAGAAGAAAAGAAGAGAACCCTCCCCGCCCCCTCCACCCCCCCCCTCACTGGTCCACTAACCTACTCCAAGAAACCCCCTCACCTCCGCCCCCGCCCCCCCCCCTCCACTTGGTAACGGATGTGGCTTACCTGGGACTTTGGAAAAACTTAATTATGTGTTCATCGGGCGTGACGGGAGCTTTTTCTCCACAATTAGTGCGGCTGATTCGTATCTGACTGCCTAAACACTCAAGAAAGAAGAGAAGAAGAGGGTCCGTCTGCTGAACAGAGTAAACAACGAATCCTGGATATTCTACATTTCATTCATTCACTTTAACCGCTTCACAAGGTAACAACAAAGGTCGTACAGATAAGACTGTCCCTGATATCTAAAATTAGAATATCTGAATCCACCAAAACGAAAGAAAAAAAAGAAGAACAAATATGTCACAAAACAGGACGCCATAGGCATTTCGACCTATTCGGGCTTCTGCCAGGAGGACATACACGATTCAATACAGTGGACACAAAGGATGAGCAGAAGTCATTTATCTCCTTGATCTGTTGCACCCTGATTGGAGGGGGTGGAAACTCAAACTACGGAACGGAACTCACTGAAGAGTGAGGAGAGGGTTGGAATGGTGATATTTAAATGATGAAAAATTATGGATAACTAAAACCAAAATACTGTAACGGCCGTTGGAATAATATAATAAATATGTTTGATTTTAACACGTGTGTGTGTTGTGTGTGTTGTGTGTGTGTGTGTGTGCGTGCGGTGCGAGCGTGCGTGCGTGCGTGCGTGGTGCGTGCGTGGTGGCTGCGTTGCGTGCGTGTTGTGTGTGTGTGTGTGTGTGTGTGTGTGTGTGTGTGTGTGTGTGTGTGTATTTTGTCTGATTTTGCTTTGTGTACATGGTGAGGGGAGGTGAGGGTGAGAGGAGTGAGAGAGAAGAGAGAGAGTGTGAGAGAGAGAGGAGGAGAGAGAGAGAGATGAGGCTGTAAGTGAGAAGGGAGAGGCTGTGTGTGTGTGTGTGTGTGTGTGTTAGTGTGTGTGTTTGTGTGTGTGTGTTGTGTGTTGTGTGTGTGTGTGTGTGTGTGTGTGTGTGTGTGTGTGTGATGTGTGTGAGAGAGTGAGGGAGTAGATGGCGAGGAGAGGGAGTGAGAGATTGTGAGAGAGATGAGATGAGAGGGCTGAGTCTATATTACAGTAATTGCGTGCACATAGCAATTTCGTCGTGGTTATAGCGTACACGCTAATTGCGGGACATAGCGAATTTCGGCCGTGGTAGTGTACACGTAATTACGTGCGGGCTGAGTCTATAATACACGTTTTTGCGTGCTACATAGCAAATTTGTCTTGTGGTTTGCGTACACGTAATTGCGTGGCACATAGCGGGGGAATTTCGCCGTGGTAGTGTACACGTATTTAGTGCCGGTAAGCGGAATTTTCTATACGAGTATTTCGGCGACCATTCGCCTTAAGTTGATTAACATAGGCTTCCATTGCGTGCAATAGCATTTTCGTGTGGTTTTGCGCGTACGTAATTGCGTGCACATTACTCCCCGGTCGTTTACCTTTCTTTTTTTCGGCTCGTTACTCCCGGCTCGCTTAACTAACCGAACCCTAACCTAACCTATCCCTAACCATCCCTAACCCTATCCCTTTCCCTATCCCTAACCTAACATATCCTATCTTACCCTATCCCTACCCTAACCTTTCCATCACTATCCTAACCCTAACCCTATACCTAACCTATCCCTATCCTAAACCTATCCCTAAACTAACCCTAACCCTAAACCTAACCCTTCTCCCTAACCCTAAACCCTATTCCCTAACTAACGTAACCCTAATCAGGGGGAGTTAGAGCCGGGGGAGTTGTAACGTAGGGGTGTTAATGAGCTGATCCGACTTTTTCGAACATACGTGTTCATAGCAATTTTACGTCATCAGTGCACCGCAATTTCGTGGCGTATAAGCAAATTCGATTGGAAGTACACGTTATTGCGTGTATTTAGCACATCCCGTGAGAAAGTGAGAGAGAACTTGACACTTGACACTTGTCGCGCATGTTAAACGCGCCGCCATTTGTGGGGGCATAGGTCCTCTTTGTATATGGACCTATGGCCCAACAATAAATGACGCGGCGTTAAACTCGAGCCGTCATTGTGTTCAAGTGTCAAGTTCTCTCTCTCTCTCTCTCTCTATCCTCTCTTTCTCTCTCTCTCTTTTCTCTTCTCATCTCTCTCTCTCTCTTCTCTCTCATACACACACCACAACAACCACACACACATCGTCTCTTCTCTCTCTCTCTCTCTCTCTCTCTCTCTCTCTCTCTCTCTATTCTCTCTCTCTCTTCTCTTTCTCTCTTTTCTCTCTCTAAGAAGTGGATTGGGAAGAAGAGGTAGTAGAAAAGAAGAGAAGAAGGCGGACTGTGGGTATGGGAAAATTTAAATTGGATTCTTACATGTATATACTAATGGCTATTTTAATTATTGATAATGCTACTAAAAAAATTATTTATGATGTTAATAATGGATAATAATAACAAAATAATATTATAAAATGATAATAATAGTTAATAATAACAACAACAACAATAATAATAATAATATAATAATAATAAAGAGGTTAATGATGATATAGTCACGATCATAAAATGATGATGTTATGATGATGGGATATTGGAAGGCTATGGGGATAATAAATGAATGAAATATGCTAATGCATTGACGATATTTCTTAATGAGGTATTAATAACATTTGTTGTTGATTGTGATAATATACAAGTGTGTAACGATAATGTTAGTATTAATCTTATAAACGGTTAGGACTGTTAATTATGAGTTTGTTCATTCATATGATTTTTTGACATTTTTTTTCTGTGTTTTTGGTTGGTCTGAATGTGTATGGAGTGCATGTTCGCGAGTGTTTAACATTCATCTGGATTATGGGCTGAGAGCTCCAGTGGTATGGGACTGTTGGTCCTTGAATGCTCTATGTTGCTGTAAGATTGTGGGTTCCGAGAGCTCGAGTGGCTTTGGATTGTGGGTTACGAGAAGCTTTCTAGTGGCAATATGATTGGTGGGTTCCAAGAGCTTAGTGCAATTGAGTGTGGGGTTCAAAGGGCTCTAGTGGCTATGGGACTGTGGGTTCCAAGACCTCTGCTGGGGCTATGGGATTGTGGGTTTCCAAGGTCTCTAGTGGCTATTGGGACTGTGGGTTTTCCAGAACCTCTGCTGGCTATGGGGATTGTGGGTTCCAAGAGCTCTAGTGGTATGAGATTGTGGGTTCCAAGAGCTCTGCTGGCTTTGGGTTTGTAGGGTTCCATGAGCTCTGCTGGCTATGAGATTGTGGGTTCCGAGAGCTCGGCGGGCTTTGAGATTGTGGGGTGTTCAGGGAGCTCTGCTGGTAATGAGGTATGGTGGGTTCCAAGGGCTTGTGGCTATGGATTGCGGGTTCCAAGAGCTCTGCTGGCTATGAGATTGTGGGTTCCTAAGAGCTCTTGTGGCAGTCATGATTGTGGGTTCCAGATGCTCTAGCGGCAATCTGATTGAGGGTTTCAAGAGCTTAGTGGCAAAAAACAAACTAAGAAAAACCATATTTATCTTCTCACTGATTACCTTTTTTTTCTCCTTAGCTGTGTTTATGTCAGTGCAATATCTATATTTTATTCTCGAATGATTGTATTTAAGTCGGAAAGGTTCTTATGTGTGTGTGCAGGTGTGCTTATACACCGTTTTGTTTTGATAACTTGTAATCGACAAAGCCCATTGTGTGTGAGAGTGTGTGTGTGTTTCTTTTGGGTGTGTGTGTGTGTGTGTGTGTGTGTGTGTGTGTGTGTGTGTGTGTGTGTGATGTGTGTGTGTGGTGTGTAGTTGTGTGTTGTGTGTGTGTTTTAGTTGTGTTGCGCGCGGCGCGTGGGAGGTGAGGAGAGAAGATGAGAAAGATTATATTATCAGTGTGTCAGCATGGTTATTAAACTTGCAGAGGACTGCATGATTATGAAGCTAAGAGAATTTTGAGGGGCGAAGGTGTCTTATCAGATTCTCGTTATGTTTAATTCTCTCTCTCTCTCTCTCTTCGCTCTTCTCTCTCTCTTCTCTCTATCATCTATTATTGTCTATCTATTCTCTCTCTCACTCACACACACACACACACCACACACACACACACACACTACACACTACCACACACGCGCGCGCGCGCGCGCTCGTCGCGCGAGCGCATACACTTTCCAATGGAAAAAGACACGTTTTAGAATAACCGAATAAAATATATCGTTGTATCAAAAAGCTTACTACGTCTAACACAGAGCAAAGCAATGAGATGACAGACCAGAATTATCAGATGTAAAGTTCGAAATAACCGTGAACACACTGTTGAGCGAGTGCAACACCTCTTTCAACAGGCTGATGAAAATAAGCGAAGGACGGGAGTTGTTGTTCAAACTGCTGGATCTCATCACTCGCTCCTGGTCGTTTAGAGATCCGAGCTTCAGTGACAGAGTGCAAGCGATATTCGAACACGGCCGAAAGTTTAAAACCATTTACTTTTGTTTGCTGCAATGGCTAATGGGAGGGATACGGATACAGACCGGATGTACTGAATCACGCTAAAGACCGGTAATGCTAGTAGTCCACAAATCAAACTGTTGGTGATCTTGCTAATTTCATCTGTCTGCAATCTTTCAGTATTTCGCTCAACTGGTGTTACCCTTGTTTAATGTTGCTTTTAACCTGGCAGAATTGTTTGATCTTTGGGAGAGAAACGGTTTGTTAATTTTAACCCTTTGGAGGTCATGAATACTGTAAGGCTTTATCTTCCTGTTTTTCATAATGAATTTCCACTTTTGAGATCTCTAATTTTCAGTGGACTGTTCTATTCCAGCTGTGATCAGCCTCATCCTTCCTTTCTCTGGCTCCTGATGCCACCTATCAGTTTTATCATATTCCCCTTAGATGGGAGCTGACGTATCCATGCAAAATGCTTAGCTGTACTCTAGGTCCAACCGACAGTTTCAGGACAGCGAGGTAATCGTCAAGCCAGTAGCAATATAAAGTTTAAAACAGTCACTCCAAAAAGGAAGAACCATGTCTCATTCTCTGATAGCCTCCAACGCTTATCCATTTATAAAGAAAGATAAACAATATTGGACTGCATATGTTTCCTTGTTTACACACGATTACTTTTTTTAAATCGACGAGTCTAGATCCACATCTTATTTTGGGCTTTAACATTATTGCACATGCTTGATTGATCCGAAACATTTTGCCTTTGATGCATTTTCTAAGTATAGGGCCACAGTAGATGTCCATCAAATGGATCATATGTTTCTCCAATCTATGATGGCTACATACAATTTTACGGATTACAAGAGACTGGATTTGTATTAATGACATAACATGAGTATATGTGTCAACAGTGGAATAGCCCTTTTTAAAATCTTAATAATCCACATTACCATTGTGCAATACCACTACCTCAATACCCACTACATGCTGTTTCATTTACCTTCATGTTTATATTACTTCTGTTTTCCCATCTTCCTACCTTTACTATATACTTTTTCTTTATCAGAGTATCTATTACTCACTTGTACACCTCTCTATTTTTACTATTGTTTTCTTTCAGTTACAACTTACTCCCTTCCTTTTCACCTGTATGTGTGTGTGTGTGTGTGTGTGTGTGTTGTGTGTGTTGTGATGTGTGTGTGTGTGTTGTGTGTGTGTGTGTGTGTGTGTGTGTGTGTGTGTGTGTCTGTGTGTGTCTGTGTGTGTCTCTGTGTTGTGTGTGTGTGTGTGGTGTGTGTGTGTGTGTGTGTGCTGTGTGTGTGTGTGTGTGTGGTGTGTGTGTGTGTGTGTTGTGTGTGTGTGAGTGTGTGTGTTTTGTGTGTTGTGTGTGTGAGTGTGTGGTGCATGTGTGTGTTGTGTTGTGTGTGTGTGTGTGTGTGGTGCGTGTGTGTTGTGTGCGTGTGTGTGTGTGTGTGTTGTGTGTGTGTGTGTGTGTGTGTGTGTGTGTGTGTGTGGTGTGTGTGTGTGCGGGTCTGTGTGTGTGTGTGTGTGTGTGTGTGTGGTGTGTGTGTGTGTGTGTGTGTGTGTGTGCGTGGCTGCGTGCGGTACGTGCGGCGTGTGCGCATGTGTGTGTGTGTGTTGATTCAGTGCGTGGCGTTTGTGCGTGCATATGGTGTGTTGTGTACTTGTTCATCCATTTACAAACCTTTCATTCCTTTTCACCTGTGTGTGTGTGTGTGTGTGTGTGTGTGTGTATTGTGTGTGTGTGTTGTGTGTGTGTGTGTGTATGTGTGTGTGTGTGTGTGATGTGTGTGTGTGTGTGTGTTGTGTGTGTGTGTGGTGTGTGTGTGTGTGCGTGTGTGTGTTTACCGTAAGCACTATTA
>CM031616.1:62833248-62843248 GCA_018398815.1 Conus ventricosus
TGGTATACCATTGTTTTACTGTTCCCTTCCTGCCCTCCACAGACCAATGGTATACCATTGTTTAGTGTTCCCTTCCTGCCCTCCACAACCAATGGTATACCATTGTTTACTGTTCCCTTCCTGCCCTCCACAAACCATGTATACCATTGTTTACTGTTCCCTTCCTGCCCTCCACAGACCAATGGTATACCATTGTTTACTGTTCCCTTCCTGCCCTCCACAGACCAATGGTATACCATTGTTTACTGTTCCCTTCCTGCCCTCCAAAGCCCAATGGTATACCATTGTTTACTGTTCCCTTCCTGCCCTCCACAGACCAATGGTATACCATAGTTTACTGTTCCCTTCCTGCCCTCCACAGACCAATGGTATACCATTGTTTACTGTTCCCTTCCTGCCCTCCACAGACCAATGGTATAACCATTGTTTACTGTTCCCTTCCTGCCCCCACAGACCATGGTATACCATTGTTTACTGTTCCCTTCCGCCCTCCACAGACCAATGGTATAACCATTGTTTACTGTTCCCTTCCTGCCTCCACAGACCAATGGTATACCATTGTTTACTGTTCCCTTCCTGCCCTCCACAGACCAATGGTATACCATTGTTTACTGTTCCCTTCCTGCCCTCCACAGACCAATGGTATACCATTGTTTTTCTGTTCATTTCCTGCCCTCCACAGACCAATGGTATACCATTGTTTACTGTTCCCTTCCTGCCCTCCACAGACCAATGGTATACCATTGTTTACTGTTCCCTTCCTGCCCTCCACAGACCAATGGTATACCATTGTTTTCTGTTCATTTCCTGCCCTCCACAGACCAATGGTATACCATTGTTTACTGTTCCCTTCCTGCCCTCCACAGACCAATGGTATACCATTGTTTAGTGTTCCCTTCCTGCCCTCCACAGACCAATGTATACATTGTTTAGTGTTCCCTTCCTGCCCTCCACACACCAATGGTAAACCATTGTTTAGTGTTCCTTCCTGCCCTCCACAGACCAATGGCATACCATTGTTTACTGTTCCCTTCCTTCCCTCCACAGACCAATGGTATAACCATTGTTTACTGTTCCCTTCCTGCCCTCCACAGACCAATGGTATACCATTGTTTAGTGTTCCCTTTCCTGCCCTCCACAGACCAATGGTAATACCATTGTTTAGTGTTCCCTTCCTGCCCACCACAGACCAATGGTAATACCATTGTTTTCTGTTCATTTCCTGCCCTCCACAGACCAATGCTATACCATTGTTTACTGTTCCCTTCCTGCCCTCACAGACCAATGTATACCATTGTTAGTGTTCCCTTCCTGCCCTCCAAAGACCAATGCTATACCATTGTTTAGTGTTCCCTTCCTGCCCTCCACAGACCAATGGTATACCATTGTTTAGTGTTCCCTTCCTGCCCTCCACAGACCAATGGTATAACCATTGTTTACTGTTCCCTTCCTGCCCTCCACAGACCAATGGTATACCATTGTTTAGTGTTCCCTTCCTGCCCTCCACAGACCAATCGTATACCATTGTTTAGTGTTCCCTTCCTGCCCTCCACAGACCAATGGTATACCATTGTTTACTGTTCCCTTCCTGCCCTCCACAGACCAATGGTATACCATTGTTTACTGTTCCCTTCCTGCCCTCCACAGACCAATGGTATACCATTGTTTAGTGTTCCCTTCCTGCCCTCCACACACCAATGGTATACCATTGTTTAGTGTTCCTTCCTGCCCTCCACAGACCAATGGTATACCATGTTTACTGTTCCCTTCCTGCCCTCCACAGACCAATGGTATACCATTGTTTACTATTCCCTTCCTGCCCTCCACAGACCAATGGTATACCATTGTTTAGTGTTCCCTTCCTGCCCTCCACAGACCAATGGTATACCATTGTTTAGTGTTCCCTTCCTGCCCTCCACAGACCAATGGTATACCATTGTTTACTGTTCATTTCCTGCCCTCCACAGACCAATGCTATACCATTGTTTACTGTTCCCTTCCTGCCCTCCACAGACCAATGGTATACCATTGTTTAGTGTTCCCTTCCTGCCCTCCAAAGACCAATGCTATACCATTGTTTAGTGTTCCCTTCCTGCCCTCCACAGACCAATGGTATACCATTGTTTAGTGTTCTCCCTTCCTGCCCTCCACAGACCAATGTATACCATTGTTTACTGTTCCCTTCCTGCCCTCCACAGACCAATGGTATACCATTGTTTTAGTGTTCACTTCCTGCCCTCCACAGACCAATCGTATACCATTGTTTAGTGTTCCCTTCCTGCCCTCCACAGACCAATGGTATACCATTGTTTACTGTTCCCTTCCTGCCCTCCACAGACCAATGGTATACCATTGTTTACTGTTCCCTTCCTGCCCTCCACAGACCAATGGTATACCATTGTTTACTGTTCCCTTCCTGCCCTCCACAGACCAATGGTATACCATTGTTTAGTGTTCCCTTCCTGCCCTCCACAGACCAATGGTATAACCATTGTTACTGTTCCCTTCCTGCCCTCCACAGACCAATGGTATACCATGTTTACTGTTCCCTTCCTGCCCTCCACAGACCAATGGTATACCATTGTTTACTGTTCCCTTCCTGCCCTCCACAGACCAATGGTATACCATTGTTTACTGTTCCCTTCCTGCCCTCCAAAGCCCAATGGTATACCATTGTTTACTGTTCCTTCCTGCCCTCCACAGACCAATGGTATACCATTGTTTAGTGGTCCCTTCCTGCCCTCCACAGACCAATGGTATACCATTGTTACTGTTCCCTTCCTGCCCTCCACAGACCAATGGTATACCATTGTTTACTGTTCCCTTCCTGCCCTCCACAGACCAATGGTAATACCATTGTTTAGTGTTCCCTTCCTGCCCTCCACAGACCAATGGTATACCATTGTTTATGTTCCCTTCCTGCCCTCCACAGACCAATGCTATACCATTGTTACTGTTCCTTCCTGCCCTCCACAGACCAATGGTATAACCATTGTTTACTGTTCCCTTCCTGCCCTCCACAGACCAATGGTATACCATTGTTTACTGTTCCTTCCTGCCCTCCACAGACCAATGGTATACCATGTTTACTGTTCCCTTCCTGCCCTCCACAGACCAATGGTATACCATTGTTTAGTGTTCCCTTCCTGCCCTCCACAGACCAATGGTATACCATTGTTTACTGTTTCCCTTCCTGCCCTCCACAGACCAATGGTATACCATTGTTTACTGTTCCCTTCCTGCCCTCCACAGACCAATGGTATACCATTGTTTACTGTTCCCTTCCTGCCCTCCACAGACCAATGGTATACCATTGTTTACTGTTCCCTTCCTGCCCTCCACAGACCAATGGTATACCATTGTTTAGTGTTCCCTTCCTGCCCTCCACAGACCAATGGTATACCATTGTTTAGTGTTCCCTTCCTGCCCTCCACAGACCAACAATGGTATACCATTGTTTACTGTTCCCTTCCTGCCTCCCACAGACCAATGGTATACCATTGTTTACTGTTCCCTTCCTGCCCTCCACAGACCATGGTATACCATTGTTTAGTGTTCTTTTCCTGCCCTCCACACACCAATGGTATAACCATTGTTTTGTGTTCCCTTCCTGCCCTCCACAGACCAATGGTATACCATTGTTTACTGTTCCCTTCCTGCCCTCCACTGACCAATGGTATACCATTGTTTACTGTTCCCTTCCTGCCCTCCACAGACAATGGTATACCATTGTTTAGTGTTCCCTTCCTGCCCTCCACAGACCAATGGTATACCATGTTTACTGTTCCCTTCCTGCCCTCAACAGACCAATGGTATACCATTGTTTAGTGTTCCCTTCTGCCCTCCACAGACCAATGGTATACCATTGTTTAGTGTTCCCTCCTGCCCTCCACAGACCAATGGATACCATTGTTTAGTGTTCCCTTCTTGCCCTCCACAGACCAATGGTATACCATTGTTTACTGTTCCCTTCCTGCCCTCCACAGACCAATGGATACCATTGTTTAGTGTTTCCCTTCCTGCCCTCCACAGACCAATAGTATACCATTGTTTACTGTTCCCTTCCTGCCCTCCACAGACCAATGGTATACCATTGTTTACTGTTCCCTTCCTGCCCTCCACAGACCAATGGTATACCATTGTTTACTGTTTCCCTTCCTGCCCTCACAGACCAATGGTATACCATTGTTTAGTGTTCCCTTCCTGCCCTCCACACGACCAATGGTATACCATTGTTTACTGTTTCCCTTCCTGCCCTCCACAGACCAATGGTATACCATTGTTTACTGTTCTTTTCCTGCCCTCCACAGAACCAATGGTATACCATTGTTTACTGTTCCCTTCCTGCCCTCCACAGACCAATGGTATACCATTGTTTACTGTTCTTTTTCCTGCCCTCCACAGACCAATGGTATACCATTGTTTACTGTTCCCTTCCTGCCCTCCACAGACCAATGGTATACCATCGTTTAGTGTTCCCTTCCTGCCCTCCACAGACCAATGGTATATACCATTGTTTACTGTTCACTCCTGCCCTCCACAGACCAATGTATAACATTGTTTACTGTTCCCTTCCTGCCCTCCACAGACCAATGGTAAACCATTGTTTACTGTTCCCTTCCTGCCCTCTACAGACCAATGGTATACCATTGTTTAGTGTTCCCTTCCTGCCCTCCACAGACCAATGATATACCATTGTTTACTGTTCCCTTCCTGCCCTCCACAGACCAATGTATACCATTGTTTGCTGTTCCCTTCCTGCCCTCCACAGACCAATGGTATACCATTGTTTACTGTTCCCTTCCTGCCCTCCAAAGACCAATGGTATACCATTGTTTACTGTTCACTTCCTCCCTCCACAGACCAATGGTAAACCATTGTTTACTGTTCCCTCCTGCCCTCCACAGACCAATGTATACCCTTGTTTACTGTTCCCTTCCTGCCCTCCACAGACCAATGGTATACCATTGTTTACTGTTCCCTTCCTGCCCCCACAGACCAATGGTATACCATTGTTTACTGTTCCCTTCCTGCCCTCCACAGACAAATGGTATACCATGTTTACTGTTCCCTCCTGCCCCCACAGACCAATGGTATACCATTGTTTACTGTTCCCTTCCTGCCCTCCACAGACCAATGGAATACCATGTTTAGTGTTCCCTTCCTGCCCTCCACAGACCAATGGTATACCAATGTTTAGTGTCCCTTCCTGCCCTCCACAGACCAATGGTATGCCATTGTTTAGTGTTCCCTTCCTGCCCTCCACAGACCAATGGTATATACCATTGTTAGTGTTCCCTTCCTGCCCTCCACAGACCAATGGTATACCATTGTTTAGTGTTCCCTTCCTGCCCTCCACAGACCAATGGTATACCATTGTTTAGTGTTCCCTTCCTGCCCTCCACGACCAATGGTATACCATGTTTAGTGTTCCCTTCCTGCCCTCCACAGACCAATGTATACCATTGTTTAGTGTTCCCTTCCTGCCCTCCACAGACCAATGGTATAACCATTGTTTAGTGTTCCCTTCCTGCCCTCCACAGACCAATGGTAATACCATTGCTTAGTGTTCCCTTCCTGCCCTCCACAGACCAATGGTATACCATTGTTTAGTGTTTCCTTCCTGCCCTCCACAGACCACTGGTATACCATTGTTTACTGTTCCCTTCCTGCCCTCCACAGACCAATGGTATACCATTGTTTAGTGTTCCCTTCCTGCCCTCCACAGACCAATGGTAACCATGTTTAGTGTTCCCTTCCTGCCCTCCACAGACCAATGGTATACCATTGTTTAGTGTTCCCTTCCTGCCCTCCACAGACCAATGGTATACCATTGTTTACTGTTCCCTTCCTGCCCTTCACAGACCAATGGATAACCATTGTTTACTGTTCCCTCCTGCCCTCCACAGACCAATGGTATACCATTGTTTACTGTTCCCTTCCTGCCCTCCACAGACCATGGTATACCATTGTTTACTGTTCCCTTCCTGCCCTCCACAGACCAATGGTATACCATTGTTTACTGTTCCCTTCCTGCCTCCACAGACCAATGGTAAACCATTGTTTACTGTTCCCTTCCTGCCCTCACAGACCAATGGTAACCATTGTTTTCTGTTGCCTTCCTGCCCTCCACAGACCAATGGTATACCATTGTTTAGTGTTCCCTTCCTGCCCTCCACAGACCAATGGTATACCATTGTTTAGTGTTCCCTTCCTGCCCTCCACAGACCAATGGTTAAACCATTGTTTACTGTTGCCTTCCTGCCCTCCACAGACCAATGGTATACCATTGTTTACTGTTCCCTTCCTGCCCTCCACAGACCAATGGTATACCATTGTTTACTGTTCCCTTCCTGCCCTCCACAGACCAATGGTTACCATTGTTTACTGTTCCCTTCCTGCCCTCCACAGTCCATGGTATACCATTTTTTACTGTTCCCTTCCTGCCCTCCACAGACCAATGGTATACCATTGTGTACAGTTCCCTTCCTGCCCTCCACAGACCAATGGTATACCATTGTTTACTGTTCCCTTCCTGCCCTCCACAGACCAATGGTATACCATGTTTACTGTTCCCTTCCAGCCCTCCACAGACCAATGGTATACCATTGTTTCCTGTTCCCTTCCTGCCCTCCACAGTCCAATGGTATACATTGTTTTAGTGTTCCCTTCCTGCCCTCCACAGACCAATGGTAACCATTGTTTACTGTTCCCTTCCTGCCCTCCACAGACCAATGGTATACCATTGTTTACTGTTCCCTTCCTGCCCTCCACAGACCAATGTATACCATTGTTTACTGTTCCCTTTCCTGCCCTCCACAGACGAATGGTATACCATTGTTTACTGTTCCCTTCCTGCCCTCCACAGACCAATGGTATACCATTGTTTACTGTTCCCTTCCTCCCTCCACAGACCAATGTATACCATTGTTTAGTGTTCCCTTCCTGCCCTCCACAGACCAATGGTAACCATTGTTTACTGTTCCCTTCCTGCCCTCCACAGACCAATGTATACCATTGTTTACTGTTCCCTTCCTGCCCTCCACAGACCAATGGTATACCATTGTTTACTGTTCCCTTCCTGACCTCCACAGACAAATGGTATACCATTGTTTACTGTTCCCTTCCTGCCCTCCACAGACCAATGGTATACCATTGTTTACTGTTCCCTTCCTGCCCTCCACAGACCAATGGTATACCATTGTTTACTGTTCCCTTCCTGCCCTCCACAGACCAATGGTATAACCATTGTATTACTGTTCCCTTCCTGCCTTCCACAGACCAATGTATACCATTGTTTACTGTTCCCTTCCTGCCCTCCACAACCAATGGTATACCATTGTTTACTGTTCCCTCCTGCCCTCCACAGACCAATGGTATAACCATTGTTTACTGTTCCCTTCCTGCCCTCCACAGACCAATGGTATACCATTGTTACTGTTCCCTTCCTGCCCTCCGCAGACCAATGGTATACCATTGTTTTCTGTTCCCTTCCTGCCCTCCACAGACCAATGGTAATACCATTGTTTACTGTTCCCTTCCTGCCCTCCACAGACCAATGGTATACCATTGTTTACTGTTCCCTTCCAGCCCTCCACAGACCAATGGTATACCATTGTTTACTGTTCCCTTCCTGCCCTCCACAGACCAATGGTATACCATTGTTTACTGTTCCCTCCTGCCCTCCACAGACCAATGGTATACCATTGTTTACTGTTCCCTTCCTGCCCTCCACAGACCAATGGTAATACCATTGTTTACTGTTCCCTTTCCTGCCCTCCACAGACCAATGGTATACCATTGTTTACTGTTCCCCTCCTGCCCTCCACAGACCAATGGTATACCATTGTTTACTGTTCCCCTCCGCCCTCCACAGACCAATGGTATACCATTGTTTACTGTTCCCTTCCTGCCCTCCACAGACCAATGTATAACCATTGTTTAGTGTTCCCTTCCTGCCCTCCACACACCAATTGTAATACCATTGTTTAGTGTTCCCTTCCTGCCCTCCACAGACCAAAGGTATACCAATTGTTTAGTGTTCCCTTCCTGCCTTCCACAGACCAATGGTATACCATTGTTTACTGTTTCCCTTCCTGCCCTCCACAGACCAATGGTATACCATTGTTTAGTGTTCCCTTCCTGCCCTCCACAGACCAATGGTATACCATTGTTTACTGTTCCCTTCCTGCCCTCCAGAGACCAATGGTACACCATTGTCTAGTGTTCCCTTCCTGCCCTCCAGAGACCAATGGTATACCATTGTTTAGTGTTCCCTTCCTGCCCTCCACAGACCAAATGGTATACCATTGTTTACTGTTCCCTTCCTGCCCTCCACAGACCAATGGTATACCATTGTTTACTGTTCCCTTCCTGCCCTCCACAGACCAATGGTATACCATTGTTTACTGTTCCCTTCCTGCCCTCCACAGACCAATGGTATACCATTGTTTACTGTTCCCTTCCTGCCCTCCACAGACCAATGGTATACCATTGTTTAGTGTTCCCTTCCCTGCCCTCCACAGACCAATGGTATACCATTGTTTACTGTTCCTTTCCTGCCCTCCACAGACCAATGGATACCATTGTTTACTGTTCCCTTCCTGCCCTCCACAGACCAATGGTATACCATTGTTTACTGTTCCCTTCCTGCCCTCCACAGACCAATGGTATACCATTGTTTACTGTTCCCTTCCTGGCCCTCCACAGAACCAATGGTATACCATTGTTTACTGTTCCCTTCCTGCCCTCTACAGACCAATGGTATACCATTGTTTACTGTTCCCTTCCTGCCCTCCACAGACCAATGGTATACCATTTTTTACTGTTCCCTTCCTGCCCTCCACAGACCAATGGTATACCATTGTTTACTGTTCCCTTCCTGCCCTCCACAGACCAATGGTATACCATTGTTTACTGTTCCCTTCCTGCCCTCCACAGACCAATGGTATACCATTGTTTACTGTTCCCTTCCTGCCCTCCACAGACCAATGTATACCATTGTTTACTGTTCCCTTCCTGCCCTCCACAGACCAATTGTATACCATTTGTTTACTGTTCCCTTCCTGCCCTCCACAGACCAATGGTATACCATTGTTTACTGTTCCCTTCCTGCCCTCCACAGACCAATGGTTATACCATCGTTTACTGTTCCCTTCCTGCCCTCCACAGACCAAGGTATACCATTGTTTACTGTTCCCTTCTTGCCCTCCACAGACCAATGGTATACCATTGTTTACTGTTCCCTTCCTGCCCTCCACAGACCAATGGTATACATTGTTTACTGTTCCTTCCTGCCCTCCACAGACCAATGGTAATACCATTGTTTACTGTTTCCCTTCCTGCCCTCCACAGACCAATGGTATACCATTGTTTACTGTTCCCTTCCTGCCCTCCACAGACCAATGGTATACCATTGTTTAGTGTTCCCTTCCTGCCCTCCACAGACCAATGGTATACCATTGTTTACTGTTCCCTTCCTGCCCTCCACAGACCAATGGTATACCATTGTTTACTGTTTCCCTTCCTGCCCCCACAGACCAATGGTATACCATTGTTTACTGTTCCCTTCCTGCCCTCCACAACCAATGTAACCATTTTTACTGTTCCCTTCCTGCCCTCCACAGACCAATGGTATACCATTGTTTACTGTTCCCTTCCTGCCCTCACAGACCAATGGTATACCATTTGTTTACTGTTCCCTTCCTGCCCTCCACAGACCAATGTATACCATATTTTTACTGTTCCCTTCCTGCCCTCCACAGACCAATGGTATACCATTGTTTTACTGTTCCCTTCCTGCCCTCCACAGACCAATGGTATACCATTGTTTACTGTTCCCTTCCTGCCCTCCACAGAACCAATGGTAAACCATTGTTTACTGTTCCCTTCCTGCCCTCCACAGACCAATGGTATATACCATTGTTTACTGTTCCCTTCCTGCCCTCCACAGACCAATGGTATACCATTGTTTACTGTTCCCTTCCTGCCTCTACAGACC
>CM031616.1:62848248-62852781 GCA_018398815.1 Conus ventricosus
GCTATTGGATTATAGGTTCCAAGAGTTCTTGTGGCTATTAGATTTCGGGTCTGCGAGCTGTTAGTTTCTATGGGGATTGTGGGTTCTGAGTAAGTTCTAGTGGCCTATGGGATTGTTGGTCCTGAGAGTTCTAGTGGTATGGGGAAATTGTTGTTCTGAGGAGCTCTGTGGCTATGGTGATTGTTGGTCTGAGTGCTCAAGTGTGCCATGGATTGTTGGTCCTGAGAGCTCAAGTGGCTATGGGATTGTTGGTTTGATAGCTCTAGTGGCTATGGGATTGTGGGTTCTCGAGTGCTGTAGTGGCACCTTATGGGGGATTGTTGGTCCTGAGGTTCTAGTGGCTATGGGTTTGTTGGTACTGAGAGTTCTAGTGGCTATGGGATTGTTGGTCCTGTGAGTTCTAGTGGCTTATGGGATTGTTGGTTCTGCGGTTTCTAGTGGCTATGGGATTCGATTTGTTGGTCCTGAGAGTTCTAGGGGGCTATGGGATTGTTGTCCTGGAGAGCTCTAGTGGGCTATGGGATTGTTTGTCCTGAGAGCTCAAGTGGCTATGGGTTGTTGGTCCTGAGAGCTCAAAGTGGCTATGATTGTGGTTCTGATAGCTCTAGTGGCTATGGGATTGTGGGTTTTCTGAGAGCTGTAGTGGCTATGGGAATTGTTTGGTCCTGAGAGCTCAAGTGGCATGGGATTGTTGGTCCTAGAGAGCTCAAGTGGACTATGGGGATTGTTGGTTTCTGATAGTCTAGGGCTATGGGATAGTGGGTTCTGAGTGCTGTAGTGGCTATGGGATTGTTGGTCCTGAGAGCTCAAGTGGCTATGGGATTGTTGGTCTGGATAGCTCTAGTATGTGGGCCCGATGGGAATTTGGTTCTGAGGCTCTAGTAGCTATGGACTTGTTTGTCTGAGAGTTCTAGTGGGCTATGGGATTGTTGGTCCTGAGAGATCTGTAGTGGCTTGGATGTTGGTTCTGATAGCTCTAGTGGTTTGGGATGGTGGGGGTCCGAGAGTGCCAATGGCAATGTGATGGTGGTTCTGAGGTAAGGTTACGTGATGTTGCTTATTGCCCAGCCAACGGAAAAGGGCCATCATATCTGGGTCGGTCACCATGTTGAAGTCACTTCACATGTCATTCATTGACACAACCTTTAAAATACACCCTAAAACACAAGGGAATTTTGTTAACATCTTTCTTCTGTAAACTCTCACGTGAAATGAAAAATGTTCATGCTTTTCAGAAATTCAAGGGTAACATCAGATGGGACATGTCTGAACAGGTTTTCATGGTTTCTGTTGTATATTGTTTATGTTCTCCATCATGCAAGTCCCTTCACTCTAAAAAGATTATATTTCATTGTGAGTGGACATGACATGCGAATGCCCACACGGTAGCTTCTTCACTTTTAAAAAGGTACAAATTGACTTTAAAACAAATGTGTGCAGCCGGTGTACCGTTTCTTCTTTGCGACACTGTGATAGAGAGAGAAGGAGAAAAACTGTTTTAGCTTGGACAGATCTGGAAAGTTTGTTATCTTTCTGTGGTATTCCTGACCTCCTTACCAGGGGCTTTGATATAATCGTTTTTAAGTTTTCAGTTTCAAATCTTGAGTAGGGGACATATGTTGGACTGTTTCTTCGTTTGTGGCATTTTTGGCCAAAACAATCAGTCATCCATTTCCCTAATGCCAACAGACCTGTCAGACAACACCTTAATACATGGGCATGGTGAGACCTCCCATGTCTGGTCTTCAAGATCATCAGCCCACGTTGCAGTTTATGAGGCTGTGGTGGGTTTCTGAGAAGCTCTCCTGGCCATGTGATTGTGGGTTCGAGATCTCTAGTGGCTATGGATTGTGAGGGTTCTTGAGACTCTAGGGCTATGGGATTGTGGGGATTCCGAGAGCTCTAGTGGCTTTGGGATTGTGGGTTCCAAGAGCTCTGAGGCTATGGGATTGTGGGTTCGAGACCTCTGTGGCTCTATGGGATTAGGGTTCAAGAGCTCAAGTGGCTTTGGATTGTGGTTCTGAGACACTCTAGTGGAATATGGGCTTGTGGGTTCCGCGAGCTCTAGTGGCTATAGGATGGTTGGGTTCCGAGAGTTGTTATGTGGTTCATGGGATAGGTGGGTTTCAGGACGTTCAATGTGGCCTATGGGAATGTAGGTTCTTAGGGCTCACACAACGGCAGAGTTGAGTTGACAAGAACTGTAATGTTTGTTTCAATTTTAGCACTTACGATTAAATTTACAGACAAGTACACGTGTGATAAGCAGACGAGGCTCAGAACTGAAGGAGGACAAGGACGCGGGGGGGGGGGGGGGGGTTTCTGATCAGAGACAACTAGCTTGGGTGTCCGGTGATGAGTCCTCCGCATTTGCCCTCTGACTTTCGGTTTAAACAAATTTTATTTGTTCGAAGAAACAATTTGCAGCAATATTCACATGATCATGGAGTACAACAAGCCTTAGGCTTTATACACCGTACTCTGCCTCTGACTTTCAAGAAAATTGTGAGATCGCCACAGCCGAAGGTAAGATTAACATAAATCTATCTGCCTTAATTTTTATGTCCATTTAGTTCTTCACTGAGTTTTGAGGCATTTTAATAAGTGGTGTGAGACCATATAGAAACGGAAAGTACTAAACAACTGCTGGAAGACACAACTCTTTATTAAAGAGTCAAATACTCAGGCGAAGTTATTAGGTACTGGAATATACCAAGTCCAAGTTCACATGGTGATTAGAATCAACCTACTAATTAAAGCATTAAGACAAAAGTATTATAAATCATCTTCATTGATTTCCCCAATTATAGGTTTACGAGTCATTATGTTAGAACATAGTATTCAGTGATCGTCTTAACAGTTTCCCAGTACAAGGAAGTGGCAAAGATGCCTACATATAGGCACTGTTAAAATACCAATCGTTGATTTTCCTAACAGATTTGTACAAGCTGTGGCATGAGTTAAGGTTATACTGTTAACATACAATACTCATTCATCTCTTGGGCAGGGATGTTGCCGGGCTTTGCAAAAAAGATTCTCTCATAACCTTATGGCAAAATACAAGCAAATGCATAGTTTAAGATTAGAAACTTCGATTCAACTTATTTTCTTAGGGCAGATTACTGAAACTCACACAGGTTCTCAGAGTAGGGAAGATGAAGGATCCTCTCTCTGACATACGCCAGTGTCGAGTTTGATCCACTGATAATTTGGCCGAGATCAGGTCTTACAGCCTATGGTGGCACAGTAAGATTAGGGGGCTTGATCTCCATTTTTTGAGTGCTAAGCGACGCACCATGTCTTGAGGTATGTCTGACTGACAGGCTGTCAGAGGCACAGGACAGCCAGTCAAAAATCGTTCTGAAGAAAGGGGAGAAGGGTGAGGGTTAGTCAGTTGGGGAGGGGGGGTGATCCGGAAGGAGACAGTGACTTCCAATACGGGCAGGGTGATATAACGTAGTCGAGATCAGAGACAATCTCTAGATCCTGGTGTTCTTCAGCTTTGATGCTAATGAACAATGTTAAGACGTCTCCACCTGCAAGACACATACAGACATGGACATTTAGCTTGTCCATGAAATCTAAGTAATGCATTATTCAGAGTGAATTGACAGCGAAAAACACAGGGTAAAGTAACACCAGGCCAAAATGGCAAAGGCCAAACTGAAAAGGTGAATTAGAACATTTCCAGGGTTACCAACCACACAGTGACCAGTTGGAGACATCCCATGTATCCTTGACCTCTGCACTTATCTCTCTTTGACCTCTCCTTTTCATAACTGGCAATGGAAACGGCAACATGGGATAGGCCCAAACGGAAGAACATACTGACCCAACAAGGTTTTTGTTGAATTATATTGTGCCTTGGGGTAGGGTGGGGATAGGGGCCACTTTGGTGCTATGACACACCAGGGACATTATGTTTAGGCCACTGGGATCACCCACTCACACTTCACACACACACACACACACACACACACACACACACACACACACACCACACACACACACACACACAGAGAGAGAGAGAGAGACGGAGAGGAGAGAGAGAGGGAGAGAGAGAGTGAGAGAGAGGAGAGGAGGAGAGAGAGAGAGAGAGAGAGAGAGAGTTTCAGTTTCATCAAGGAGGCGTCACTGCGTGCGGACTAGTCCTATACACTACATCACATCCACTAGGTTTTGAGACCACACTACGCATGATTTTAAGCTGATGGATAAATGAATAACAACTAAGATGACAGAATTGAAGAAGAGGGTCTCTGGCTACGACTTAGCAGATGTCTGACCTTCACATTAGCTCAGTGCACTGGTCAGAATTTGAGTGCCTACCTAACATTTGGGTTTTTTTTTGTTTGTTTGTTTGTTTTCTTGTAATTGTGTGTAGGGATGTACGCATGTGTGTCTGGGATGTGTGGACACGGGCTCATGTGTGTGCGTGTGCGCATGTGGTGCGGGTGCGTGCGTGGGGGGGTGGTGTGGTGTGTGTGGTGTGTGTGTGGGTGTTGGTGTGGTGTTGTGTGTGTGTGTGTGTGT
>CM031616.1:62861281-62867031 GCA_018398815.1 Conus ventricosus
TTATACTGTGTATTTCAAGTGGAGCGGATTCTGACACTTGCTGGAAATTAAAGGCATCTGAGCCCACGTTTTACCATCATTTCAAGTTTTGCTCGCTTCGTCATGGAGACATGTATTCGAACGCATAGGTGCGTACTTGCGCACTCGCGTGTGAGCGTGTGTATATGTGTGTGTGTGTGTGTGTGTGTGGAAGGGGGGAGGGCGAGCGCGCAAGTGTGTGTGTGTGTGTGTGTGTGTGTGTGTGTGTGTGTGTGTGTGTGTGTGTGTGTGTGTGTGTGTGTGTGTGTGTAAATAATGTCATGTGGTTTAATGCTGCGTGGTGCCAGACCTCAGCTATTCTCTGTGTGTTTACACGTGGAAAAATATGTATACGCGTTTATCTCTTAAATAAAACGACTGAGCATTAACAGAGGCCGTTTAGAAAAACGGTAGATATATGTAAACACAAATCAAGAAAACGACAGCGAGAATCAGGCTGACTGCATTCAATCTCAGATTATGCAAATATCCAATTTCTCCTTTTTTATATTTTCACCACATCAACACCCGTAACAATATAAAGAGAGAGAGAGAGAGAGAGAGAGAGAGAGAGAGGAGAGAGAGAGAGAGAGTTATTAAGAATTTTTTACTTTTGATCTGATATCAAGGACAATTCAAATGTGAATTCTCAACAGTAATTAATATATTATGGTAATTTCTCTCTCTCTCTCTCTCTCTCTCTCTCTCTCTCTCTCTCTCTCTCTCTCTCTCTCTCTCAATTTCAATTGTCCAAGAGGTGTCAAGCAAGGTTGTGTGCTAAGCCCCCTACTATTTTCATTTTTCATCAACGAACTTGCTGTGGAGTTACCAAAACGTGGAAGACATGGCATTCAGCTAATCTCTGGAGGAATTGAAATGTTTCTGTTGTTATTTGCCGATGATGTGATATTGCTGTCAGACACTGTTATATAGGGTTGCAAAATCAAATTAATGTACTTAAATCTGAAGTGATAGAATGCAATTGGTTGTAAATCTAGACAAAACTAATATTATAGTTTTCCGTAAGGGAGGGTAGCTCTCTGCAAAGGAAATATGGTGGTATGGAGATGAGGAGATAAAGGTAACAAATAAATATAGATATTTAGGCATCGTTTTTACAACTAAATTAAGCTTGATGTCTGGCTGGACAGAAGTCGCTAGAAGGGGTAGAAAAGGGGTTATTGAAATTCTTCGCACCATGAGAAGATTGAATTCGATTGATTCTAATTTATTCTGGAAAATGTTTGATTCACAAATATAAATAGAACCCATGTTATCATACGGTGCTGAAGTTTGGGGACTTAATGAAAATAAAACAAATGGAGAATATTCACACATTTGCATTAAAAAGATTTCTAAACATACCTTTACACTCATCAAATAAAATGTGTTACGGCGAGTCAGGCCGATATCCTTTATTTATTAGAAATTATAGTAAATGTGTGAGATTCTGGCTAAAACTAACTCGACTTCCAGTAAATCGTATAATTTATGCAGACAGGCATATGAAATGCTTTTCAGACAAATGGAAATAGGAGTGTACAATTGGGTGTCGGACGTTAAAAAGGTTTTAACAGAAAATGGATTTGGCATTGTTTGGATTGCACAGGGGTGGTTAGTGAGAAAATGTTTTTGTTTGAATTTAAGCAGCGACTGATTGATTGTTTAAGCAAAATTGGCACTCCACTGTGGTTGAAAATGATAAATACAGCTGGTACTACTCCTTCAAAGATTCATTATATTCCTGAAAAAATATCTTGGTGTAAAAAACTAATAAAATGGCATAGGGACTCACTTGTCAGATTTAGAACAAGAACCTTAGGTTTATATTCACACAAAAGGTGGTTTACATCAGATTCGACCATGAGTTCGGTATGCCCGTTATGTTCGAAATGGTTTCGAAGATAAGATGCATTTCTTTTTCGATTGTTTGAATATAATGAATTACGAAACACAAGTAGTCTGTTTACTAAATACTACGCGCAAAGGCATAACATAAGAAAAATAACTGACATCAGAAAATGAAGACATTATTAGATCACTTGCTGCGTTCATTGCGAAAGCAAATAATATTAGGAAAAAAAAAATTAGATTGTTAGTTATCAGATTATTTATCATGAAATGTAACACTGCTAGTTATTTATTGTGTTGTTATTGTTGTGCTGAAAGGAAAAGATAATAGCTGTCACTAACTGTTGATTCATAGGTCGGTTGATCGAAGATTACGACCCAGTACTAATGGATGTTTTTTACAAAGCTGTCTGATTTTGCATTTATCTTCGGTTATCGCCAGTTGTAATTTTGCATTTTGATTTATGATTGCGTTTTCCTTGGCATCAGAGCCGAAAGAGCTATTGCCAATAAATTCTTGTCATTGTCATTGTCTGTCTGTCTGTCTCTCTCTCTCCTCTCTCTCTCTCTCCTCTCTCTCTCCCCTCTCTCTCTCTCTCTCTCTCTCTCTCTCTCTCTTCTCTCTTTTCTCACACACACATACGCGCGGGCACGCGCGCGCTCGTGAGTTCGCGTATACACACATACAGCATCTCTTTTCCAGTGATCGGGTCAATTTCTAGGAAAATTCAACCTGTAAAAATATCAGAAGTGTTCTTGTACCTCTTATTCTTGCTTTTTTCCCTTCTTGTTCTTCTTCTCGTTCTTGTTCATCGTCGTGTTGTTGTTGTTGTAGTTGTTGTTGTTGTTCTTCTTCTTCTTCTTCTTCTTCTTCTTCTTCTTCTTCTTCTTCTCCTTCTTCTTCTTCTTCTTCTTCTTCTTCTTCTTCTTCTTCTCTTTGTGTTGCTTAATTTCTTTCTTGCTTTCTTCCTTCCTTGTTTTCTTTTATTTTTTCTTTCATTGTTCTTCTTCTTCCTCTTTATTTTCCTCTACTTGGTCTTGTTCTTCTTCACGTTGTGTTTATCCTTATCCTTCTTGTTCTTGTTCCTGCTCTTCTTCTTCCTTGTCCTTCTCCTCCTCTTCTTCTTTCTTCTGCCTTTTTTCCTTTGAGCAATTTACTTTTTAACAGTTCATAAGTGTTTTAAGAACAAGCCTCTAGTCTAAGGTATGCCTTGCTTGCCCTCACCCCATTCTCTGCGCTTCTTAAAGACGCAACATCGTCAACTCTTTATTTACCTACCAACACACTTATACCCTGCTGCTACATAATCATATTGATTCCTTTTTTTTCTTGTCTTTCTGTATCCTCCCCTTTTTTCCTATAATTCTTTTTTTTATTTTCTTAATTCTACTTTACAAGAGAGTGCCTCTGATTTTAATGCATCACCTTTGGCATATTCCCAGCCTAGCCACCCAGGTCCTTCATCCATCCGAATTTCTGACAATCCACATCTTCACCACTTACCCACATCTGCGCCTTCCACCTTCAGCGTCAGGCAGAGACCACAAGGAGGGCGAAGAGCAGCTTCATGGTGAACGTGTCCTCCCAAGCCGTGAAGAAGGGCGTGAAGTGAAGTGGCGGAGGACTGGTCACACTGTGCGACTGACTGTTGGCAAACGACAAGACCCCACAGCGGCGATGAAGAGAGAAGCCAGCGGGGCCTCTAATTTATCCAGCCACCGTTAGCAACCGCCAATGTTTACGTCAACATCGGTCTGGTTACCTGATGGCACCTCACGCAGCCCTTACCCAATGAAATTTGAACGGCCTGCTATCGTCCACAAAGCTTGGTAAAGGTAATCTAGACGACAGTCAATGGAGAGATTAACAGCGTGCTCATATTGCTGTGCGTCAGCCGTTGTGAAACATTTGGTGATTGGTCTGTTGTGTGAAGCATGGATGGTTGCATCTCCATATATGGTAATGACCGAAGCGAACGAGCGCGTGATGACTGGTGGTGTGTTGACGTGGTTGTCAAGGGAAACGAACACAATACCGGGTGTCGGGTGCAGGGCTGGTGGCGCTGGTTCTTTATTCTCGTTCTTTTTATGTGTTCCAGTTCAGTTGTCCAGGCTATTATGCAAATGGCACAAAAAATTCTTTCACGCAGAGAGAGAGAGAGAGAGAGAAGAGAGAGGAGAGAGAGAGAGAGAGAGAAGAGGGGAGAGAGAGAGAGAGAGAGAGAGAGAGAGAGACAGACAGACAGACAGACAGACAGACAGAGACAGAGACAGAGCAGGGACAGACAGGACGGACAGTATTATTTTGGAGCATACCGGGGTAGCAGGTGAGGGTGGAGGAGTAGGAAAGGGGAACAGAAGAGGAGGAGGAGGGCGGGAGGATGTTTGGGGGACGGGTGTCCCTACTCAACGTGGCACTGCTCTGTGACCTAAGCAAAGGCTATGGTGGTGTTCCAGCACAACATGACCCCAATCCTGCAACGTGACAAAATCAACTGATGGTGCTGGAGCATAGGTAGGGTTTGGTGGTGGTGGTGGTGGTGATGGAGGTGGAGGTGGTGGTAGTGTGTGTGTGTGTGTGTGTGTGTGTGTGTGTGTGTGTGTGTGTGTGTGTGTGTGTGTGTGTGTGTGTGTGTGTGTGTGTGTGTGTGTGTGTGTGTATGTGTGTGCACTGGGGGTGTGTAACAGGGAGTGTTCTTATTGTTATGTGTGTGCGTGTGTGTGTGTGTGGGGCGCGCGCGCACACACCACACACACACACACACACACACACACACACACACACAACACACACACACACACACACACACACACACACACACACACACACCACACACACACACACATACACGTGCATGTGCATTCACACACACACGCGCACGCACACACATGCAAACGTGCGTGACTACATTCGCTCGCTCCTACGTACTACACACGCACACACACATGCGTGCATATGCACGTCCACACCCACACGTGTGCGCACATATACACATACACATGAATGCACAAATGCATACACACACGCACATGCGTATATGCCTACATACAAGACACACACATATACACACATTATGTACACATACATTTGCAGATACGTATGTTTGCTCAAGCAAACACACAGTTACACACCACACACACACACATGCACACGCACTTCTGCACACGCACACACGCGCACATACACACAGGCACACACGTGCACACACACACACACACCACACACACACACACACACACACACACACACACACACAAACACACACACACACACACACCACACACACACACGCACACACATTCACACACTCGTGCACATACACACACACATGTAGACACATGCGTGCACACATACACACACAAACGTGCACACATGCATGCGCGTACACACACACACACACACACACACACACACAACACACACACCACACACACACACACACACACACACATACACGTGCATGTGCATTCACACACACACGCGCACGCACACACACACAAACGTGCGTGACTACATTCGCTCGCTCCTACGTACCCACACACGCACACACACACACAACACACACACAGTTCACTTCATCCTTGATTCTTAATGTTGCTTCAATTTATCTTCAAAAGGTCCTGATAATAAGAACACTGAATGGTTGAAAGGGTTCCAGATCAAACGGATAAGTGGGTTATTGGGGGTGATTTTAATGCACATGCCCCTTTCTGGGATAAGAGTTGTTCCTATATTTCTAATAACCGTTTGTTAGATAACATAGCGGATTCTATTCTTTACATACTGAATAATGGAAATATAACTCGTATTCCAGATATATCTAACCATAATTCCTCAGCCATTGATTTAACTTTTTATCGTCCACATCATGGTAGTCAAC
>CM031616.1:62882552-62887552 GCA_018398815.1 Conus ventricosus
TTTTTTTTTGCCCTTTATGACGACAGAATTTGTTTTTCAGCCTGATAGTACGTTGTGTGTTTAACTTGATATTAGTGTGTTTAGCCTGATATTATGTTGTGTTTAACCTGATATTACGTTGTATGTTTAGCTTGATATTAGGTTGTGCGTTTAAGCCTGATATTACGTTGTGTGTTTAGCTTGATATTAGGTTGTGCGTTTAGCCTGATATTACGTTGTGTGTTTAGCTTGATATCATGTTGTGTTTTTAGCTTCATGTTATGTTGTATGTTTAGCCTGATATTACCTTTGCGTTAAACCTGATATTATGTTGTGCATTTAGCCTGACATTACGTTGTGCGTTAAGCCTGACATTATGTTGTGCGTTTAGCCTGATATTACGTTGTGCATTACGTTGTGCGTTTAGCCTTATATTACGTTCTGTGTTTAGCCTGATATGCCGTTGTATGCCGTTGTGCATTTAGCCTGATATTACGTTGTACGTTTAGCTTGCTATTACATTGCGCGTCAAGCCTGACGTTACGTTGTGATTTTAGCCTGATATTACGTTTTAGGTTTAGCATGATGTTATGTTGTGTGTTTAGCCTGATATTACGTTGTGCGTTTAGTTTGATATTGCGTTGTACGTTTAGTTTGCTATTACGTTGTACGTTCAACCTGACGTTACGTTGTGTTTTTAGCCTGATATTATATTGTGCGTTTAGATTGGTATTACGTTGTGTGTTTTTACGTTTTGCCCTTGAAATCAGCCTGATATTTACATTGTGTGTTTAGGCTGATATGGTGTTGTGCGTTTAGCTTGATATTACGTTGGCGTTGATCCTAATATTACATTTGTTTCCAGCATGATATTAACGTTTATTTTCTTTTACCCCAATATCATGATTGCTTCCAGCCTGATGTGATAACGTTTGTGACTGACAGTACGTTTCTAAGCCCCAACATCAAGGGCTTTAAAAGCCTGATATGACGTGGGGGTGGGGGGTGGGGGTTCCGACCGAGGACACGAAGCCCGATATAACATTTTAGAAAGCCTGACGTATTTTTGTAGACGTATATCACGTTCTTACGCCTAATTTTACCTTCCCCCTCCCCCGCCCCTTCCAGGTTTTATGTTTCTTTCTGGGCCTATATTCACGTGTTTTCAGATTGATATTACGTTCTGGTGGTAGTGGTGGTGGTGTGGTGGTGGTGGTGGTGTGGTGGTGGTGGTGTGATGGTGGTGGTGTTAGCCTGATATTAGTTTGTTTCAAGCTGGATATTCCGTTTGTTTTCAGCCTGTTATGTTTGTTTTTAACCAAGCATTATGTTTGCTAAAGACAGTTAACATGTTCGCTCTTTACCTTGTTATAACAGTTGTTTCCAACCTAATGGGACATTAAAGTTTGTTTATAGCCTGATGATGAGATCATTTACAATCTGGTATCGCGCGTTTCTTTTTAGCCTGTCTTTCAGTTGATTTTCGTTTGGCCTGATACCACGTTTGTTTTCAGCCAGATGTTATGTTTGTAGTTTGATAGTTTGTTTGCATTCAGATAAATGTTACGTTTGTATTAACCCCCTTTTTTAACCTTGATATTACATTTGTTTCCAGCCTCATAAAAGCTTGTCTTTAGCCTAAATGTACATTTGTTTTCAGCCTAATAGGCCTACAACATATATTTTCAGCTTGACATCAAGTTTATTTTAAGCCTTGTGCGACCTTTGCTTTCAGCCTAATAATCATGATCGCTGTCAGTATAATGTTGCGTTTGTTTTCTGCTAGATATACTGTTCCTTTTTACCCTGATCTCTTTTTTTTTACCTTGATGGTACATTTTTTCCAGCCTGATACAACCTTTGTACTTGCCAAATTGTTCGTTTGCTATTGATTTGATATTATCTTTTTCGCCTGACATCAAGGTTATTTGAGCCTGATGTTACGTTTCTTTAATGCCCTCAAGTAACATTTATGGTCAACCTGCTGTCATGTTAATTATGGCTTGAAATTTCCTTTGGATTTTTGCTGAATATTACCTTTGCTTCTATCCTGATGTTATGTTTGGTTTCAGCCTGAAATTAGGCTTGTTTTGGTCAAGTTTGACATCTGTTTTTTTCCCTTTGATGTAAGATTTGATTTCAACCTGATGTAATGTTTGAGTTGACGTGATATTACAGTCGTTTCTTGTCTGCAAAGACGTGTGCATTTAAGGCCGGTAACATGATTGCTGTCAAACCTGATATCACATTTGTTCTTAGCCTGATATCAAATTCATTTTCAGCCTGCCATTACATTTGTTTTCACCTTGATATTACATTGTTCTAGTTTCATATTAGATCAGTTTTCATAGAGATAATGCATTTGTTTCTACCATGATAGCATTTTGTTTTGCCCTTGAAATCAGAATTGCTTCCCATCTGACACAACCTGACATTACGTTTGTTTTTGGCATGCTGTTCCATTTGATTTTAAGCCTGATATGTTGTTTATTTTTTAGCCTTACATTCAGAGTATTTCTAGCCTAGTGTTACGTTTGTTTTTATAATGACATCACATTTGTTCTTAGCTGGATAGTAACTTTGTTTCAGCCTGTTATCACATTCGTTTTTATCTTGATGGTACGTTTGAATGTTTAACCTTTTGTTTTTGAGCCCGGTGTTTCAATTGCTTTTGGCCCAGTAGTGTTTTGGCCCGATCTTACGTTTGGTTCTTTGGCCTAATATGAAGTTTGTTTTCAGCCTGATATGACGTGTGTTTGAAATCTGATATTGCGTTTATTTTTGGCCTGAAATTACGTTTATTTTTACCCTGATATTACGTTTGTTTTTGGCCTGATATCATGCTTGTTTTCAGCCTAATATTACATGTGGTTCTTTGGCCTGATATGACGTTTGTTTTCAGCCTGATATGACGTTTGTTTTGGTCTGATACTAGTTTATCTTTGGCGTGATAATACGTTTATTTTTAGCATGATGTTACGTTTGTTTCTGGCCTGATATGACGTTTGTTTTTGCCCTGATATCATGTTTGTTGTTTCCCTGATATTACGTTTGGACCTTTGGCCTGATATGACGTTTGTTTTCAGCCTGATATGACGTTTGTTTTTACCCTGATATTTACGTTTATTTTTGACCTGATATTTGTTTGTTTTTAGCCTAATGTTACGTTTGTTTTGGGCCTGATATTACGTTCATTTTTGGCCTGATGTCATGTTTGTTTTTGGCCTGATATCATATTTGGTTTTAGCCTATTACATTTCTTTTTACCTAATATTACTTTTGTTTTGAGCCGGTATTTCAATTGTTTTTAGCCGAGTAGTTTTTTTAGACCGATCTTACGTTTGGTTCTTTGGCCTGATATGAAGTTTGTTTTCAGCCTGATATGACGTTCGTTTTCAGCCTGATCTGACGTTTGTTTTCAGCCTGATATGATGTTTGTCTCCAGCCTGACATGACGTTTGTTTTCAGCCTGATTTGACGTTTGTGTTCAGCCTGATTTGACGTTTGGTTTTAGCCTGATATCATGTTTGTTTTTAGCCTGATGTTACGTTTGGTATATTGGCCTGATATGACGTTTCTTTTTACCCTGATATCACGTTAATCTTTGGCCTGATGTTACGTTTATTTTTGGCCTGATATGACGTTTGTTTTTAGCCTATATTACGTTTGTGTTTAGCTTGATATTACGTTTATTTTCAGCCTGATATGACCTTTGTTTTTAGCCCGATATGGCCTTTGTTTTTAGCCTGATAAAACGTTTGTTTTTAGCCTGATATGACCTTTGTTTTTCGCCTGACATGATCTTTGTTATTAGCCTGATAAGACCTTTGTTTTCAGCCTGATATGATCTTTGTTTTAGCCTGATATGATCTTTGCTTTCAGCCTGATATGACCTTTGTTTTTAGCCTGATATTACGGTTTGTTTTAGCCTGATGTTCCCCATACTCTTCTCAAACAGTCCCACCTCATCCTGGAGAAACCGATAGATGCGACAACTCTTAAAAGAAAAATCGCTATGACATTTTCGTCATGCCAGGCGACAAGGTTGAAGTGTTGTTCTTGGCACCAAAAAAAAACCCTCCATATTGAATAGCCACGATTCGAACTTCTTTAATTACTGTTTACTGTTCCCTGCTTCATTTAAGATTTCCTTACATAGCAATCAAAGCGAGGTGACCTGTGTTTGCTACTGTTCGTCCCTGCGTTTGTTTGACTCTCTTCAAGATCGAAAAGGCCGTGCCAGTCTGGAATAAATGGCCATTTGTGTTTGTTCACTTCTCCAGGTGTTGTTGCTGTGTAGATGGGTCAGGTACAGGCTACACGGGAAAGCTTGGAACATGGAACTTCCTTTTCTGAGGATTGTGTCATAAACCCGGAGATTTATGACAACGAAATCTATTCTATTTCTATTTTATTTATTATTCTATTCTATTCTTTCTATTCTATTCTATTCTTTCTTTCTTTCTATTCTATTCTATTCTATTCTATTCTGTTCTATTCTATTTATTCTAATGATAATAATGATAATAACGTACATTTATAGAGCGCCCTTTCTCGCTAGAGCTCACAGCGCTTTACAATATTTAACTATAAACATGTAAAAACAAAAATCACTACACAAAACCATAAACCCAGTCACCTCATCAATTATGACAATGAAACATAGCAAGGAGGGGGGAGGGAGGGTGGCTGGCCATCAACATTGACACCAAACACACACACACACACACACACACACACACACACACACACACACACACACATACGCACGCCGCACGCACGCACGCACGCACGCACGCACGCACGCACGCACACACACACACACACACACACACACATTGTCTGTTTTCAAGTGCAGCACTTACAACACGTAACGCAATTACACACCCAATAACAGGACAAAATATTTTCTATAAAGAAAATTCCTTGAACAGATGGGTTTTGAGTGCAGAGCGGAAAGCAGAGTCAGTTTTGGCAGAGCGGATCGAAAGTGGGAGAGAGTTCCAAACAGAAGGAGCTGC
>CM031616.1:62895052-62897552 GCA_018398815.1 Conus ventricosus
TGGGTTTCAAGAGCTCTAGTGGCTGTGGGATTGTGGGTTCTGAGAGTTCTAGTGGCTATGGATGGTGGGTTTCAAGAGCTCTAGTGGCTATGGGATGATGGGTTTCAAGAGCTCTAGTGGCTATGGGATTGTGGGTTCTGAGAGTTCTAGTGGCTGTGGATGGTGGGTTTCAAGAGCTCAAGTGGCTATGGATGGTGGGTTTCAAGAGCTCAAGTGGCTATGGATGATGGGTTTCAAGAGCTCAAGTGGCTGTGGATGATGGGTTTCAAGAGCTCAAGTGGCTATGGATGATGGGTTTCAAGAGCTCAAGTGGCTATGGATGATGGGTTTCAAGAGCTCAAGTGGCTGTGGATGATGGGTTTCAAGAGCTCAAGTGGCTGTGGATGGTGGGTTTCAAGAGCTCAAGTGGCTATGGATGGTGGGTTTCAAGAGCTCTAGTGGCTCTGGATGATGGGTTTCAAGAGCACTAGTGGCTGTGGATGGTGGGTTTCAAGAGCTCAAGTGGCTGTGGATGGTGGGTTTCAAGAGCTCAAGTGGCTGTGGGATTGTGGGCTCTGGGAGCTCACACAACGTTCAAGGTTGTTTGACAAAAATTATAAGGTTTGTTCAATTCTAGCACTTACGTGAGATGTACAACAAGTACACATGATGACAAGCAGAGCGAGGCAGACTGAAGGAGGATGAGGGGGAGGGAGAGGAAGGGGGGGGGGTTCTATCAGAGACAAGTAGATGGGAGTCCGGCTTGATGAGTCCTCACATTTGCCCTCTGACTTTCAAGGAAAGTGTGAGATCTCCACCGGCGAAGGTAAGATTAACATAAATCTCTCTGCCTTAATTTTTAGTGTCCACTTTAGTTCTTCACTGAGTTTTGAGTGCATTTTAATAAGTGGTGTGAGACCATAAGAAAGTACTAAACAGCTGCTGGAAGACAACTCTTTAATGAGTCAAATACTCAGGCGAAGTAATTAGGTACTGGAATATACCAAGTCCAAGTGCACATGTTGATTAGAGTCACCTACTATAAATCATTAAGACAATCAACAGTATTCATAAATCATCTTCATCGATTTCACCAATTATAGGTTTAGAGTCATTATGTTAGAACATAGTATTCAGTGATCGTCTTAACAGTTAGAAACAAGGAGTGGCAAAATGGGTACTGTTAAAATACACTCGTTGATTATCCTAACACATGTTACCGAGCAGTGGCATAAAGTAATACTGTTAACAGTCAATACTCATTCATCATCTTGACAGATCTTACCGAGTATTGGCAAAAATATACTCTCATAACCTATGACATAAATACAAGCAATGCATAGTCTTAAGACTTAAAAACTTAGATTCAACTTACATTTCTTCTGGGCAGATTACTGAAACCTGACACAGGTTCTC
Source organism: Conus ventricosus (assembly GCA_018398815.1). Lineage (NCBI taxonomy): Eukaryota > Metazoa > Mollusca > Gastropoda > Neogastropoda > Conidae > Conus > Conus ventricosus. Next base: position 62,896,448 of record CM031616.1, read on the forward strand.
AGAGTAGGGAAGATGAAGGTTCCTCTCTCTGACATACGTCAGTGTCGAGTTTGATCCACTGATGATTTGGCCGAGATCAGTCTCACAGCTATGGTGGGACAGTAAGATGAGGGGGCTTGATCTCCATTTTTTGTGTGCTAAGCGACACACCATGTCTCTGAGGTCTGTCTGACTGACAGGCTGTCAAAGGCACAGGACAGCCAGTCAAAAATCGTTCTGAAGAAAGGGGAGGGGGTGAGGGTTAGTCAATTGGGAGGGGGGTGATCCGGAAGGAGACATTGACTTCCCAATACGGGCAGGGTGATATAACGTAGTCGAGATCAGAGATAATCTCTAAGATCCTGGTATTCTTCAGCTTTGATGCTAATGAACAATGTTAAGACGTCTCCACCTGCAAGACACTTGCAGACATGGACATTTAGCTTGTCCATGGAATCTAAGTAATGCCTTATTCAGAGTGAAATGACAGCGAAAAACACAGACAGGGTAAAGTAACACCAGGCCAAAATGGCAAAGGAAAAATTGAAAAGGTGAATTAGAACATTTCCAGGGTTACCAACCACACTGCACAGTGACCAATTGGAGACATCCCACGTATCCTTGACCTCTGTTCTTATCTCTCTTTGACCTGTCCTTTTCATAACTGGCAATGGAAACGGCAACACGGGACAGGCCCAAAGGAAGAACATACTGGACCCAACAAGGTTTTTTGTTGAATTATATTGTGCCTTGGGGTAGGGTGGGGATGGGGGCCACTTTGGTGCTATGACACACCAGGGACATTATGTTTAGGCCACTGGGATCACCCACACACACTTCACACACACACACACACACACACACACACACACACACACCACACACACACACACACACACACACACCACACACACACACACATCACACACACACACACACACACACACACACAGAGAGAAAGAGAGAGAGAGAGAGAGAGAGAGAGAGAGAGGAGAGAGAGAGAGAGAGAGAGAGAGAGAGAGAGAGAGAGTTTCAGTTCATCAAGGAGGCGTCACTGCGTGCGGACTAGTCCATATACACTACATCACATCCACTAGGTTTTGAGACCACACTACGCATGATTTTA
>CM031616.1:62902552-62905052 GCA_018398815.1 Conus ventricosus
GAGCTTTAAAAGACAGACTTGTGTATAAGGGGAAGGGGTGGGTGGGGGCAAGAGAGGTAACCTGCGCCAGCGAGTGTTTTCTTCGATTTTATGGTTGCATTTATGTATATATATATATATATATATATATATATATATATATATATATATATATTATTGTGGTGTGTGTGTGTTGTGTGTGTGTGTGTGTGTGTGTGTGTGTGTGTGTGTGTGTGTGTGTTAATCTGACAATAAATTGGTTTCAGTCAGTCAGTCAGTGTGTGTGTTGTTGTGTGTGTGTGTGTGTGTGTGTGTGTGTGTGTGTGTGTGTGTGTGTGTGTGTGTGTGTGTGTGTAACAATAACAATAACAATAATTTTTAATCAGTCTTTTCTGGCCAACTGGCCTATACAGACAGGAGAAATGGTCATTCAAAAATTGTATACATGGTGAGTAGCAAAACATTTCAATCAAAATGTAGTTTGGCATCACAGTTTCATAGCTCCACAAATATAGGTCGCAACTCTAAAGGCTAATTTTCCACTGAGATTTGTGAATAGCAATTGTACTTTAAGAGTTGATGGGAAGCGGTAGTAATACAGAGGGATGTGTCGTTTACGGAGTGCAGCATACCTTGGGCACACAAGCAAAAAATGAACAAGATCTTCAACACAGTTCACATCACAGACTTTACAAATTGGATTTGACAAACATTTGCCATAACGTGGGATTCCATTTAGTGGGAGTCGATTTGATTTAACCAGACAAAGAACACGATGGTGCTCATTATTTTCTAACTGGCTTATATAGGTGGCCCTTAAGATTTCTGGTTGGTATAAAATATAGTCTCCTTCTGTTACAACTGATTCATGCCAGCACTGACGGCAATTATCCTCTAGTCTTTCTTTGAATACTTTAAGACAGTAGCTAGGATTTCCAACATCTTGCATCACCCATACATAGCCAAATCCAAATTTACACAAAATGGTTCTAACTTGAGTAGCCCAGTTCTGTCTGCCATTATTATCATGCATAAACAACATATTGTAACATTGATGAGGGTAGCGGTCATATGATAATACAAGAAGTCTGCACCACTACTTTATAAGCTGTACACAGGCATCAATATATAAAGGAAATCTACCACACTCACCCAAAGCAACATTATTTTTTACATCTATCCCACGGCTCAAAACCATTTTACATATTTTCGTTTGCACCTTTTCAATTTCTTCGAAGTGTTGGAAACCCCAAATTTCTGAGCCATATAAACAGATTGGCTTGATTTTCACATCAAAAATCTCAAAAACAGTATGAACTGGCATGTTTATTAGTTTGAAATATAACTTCTTAATTCCTGCAAGCGCTCTAAGTGCCTTCCCAGAAAGATTACTTACACATTTTGACCAGTTCAATGTTGCAGAAAATATCACTCCCAAATAGTTGTACATGGGTTCCACTTTGATTTGTTTACCAGCATAAAACCATACCTCAGATCTTTTATTTAAAAAAAACACCGTTCTTAAAGACAACTACCTTCGTTTTTTCCATATTTACCTTTAGTCCAAATTTGCGACAGAAAACATCCAAACAGTCAGTTTTCTTCTGGAGGTCAGTCACAGAGACAGAAACCAAGGCAATGTCATCTGCATACATCAATAAGATAATGCCAGTTTGATCTGAAAACACATCAATCCCCCTTGTGTTACCAGCAACTAGTGTATTTTGCAGTTCAGATATAAACAATGAAAACAGCAAAGGGCTGAGAATACAGCCTTGCCTTACCCCTGACAAACACTCGAAATATTCTGTAATGCTATTTCCGGATCTAACTGCCGCCATAACTTGCTTGTACATATTTGTGAGTGTTTGAAACATTTTTCCATGAATTCCTTTTTGAAGTAGAATATACAGCAAATCTATCGATACTATCGAACGCCTTGGAAAAGTCAGGCAAGTCAGAAAAGTCAACGAAAAGAGTGTAGAAGCGGCCGCTCTTTTTAGTAAGATATTTCTGAATTAATGATTGCAGAGAGAATATATTGTCAGTTGTACTGTATCCCTTCCTAAAACCTGCTTGAGCTTCTGGTATATTACTTGTATTTTCACAAAAAGCATATAACCTCTTATTCAAAAGGCTGCTATACAATTTGCCAACAACATTTAATAGTGAAAATCCTCTATAGTTTCCGGATTTTTTGTGGTCACCCTTCTTTTGCAGCGGAAATATCAACCCCTTTGTCCAATTTTCTGGATATTGCCCACTGTCAAAGACTTTATTGAACAAAACATGTAAAAACTTTACCAGAACATTGTTTAAAACATGGAACACATCAGGCCGTACACCATCGGGCCCAGGAGCCTTACCTTTCTTCATGGCCTTTATTGCCTGGCGGATTTCATCTTCTGTGATTGGCTTATCAAGATCATCCTGTGCAACCTGACACTGGTCACAGTCACCAGGAGTATGGCTTTCTAAAACCTGATTAACATCATTCCGAAATTCCGAGTCAACAGATGTG
>CM031616.1:62912552-62957552 GCA_018398815.1 Conus ventricosus
ACGTAAGCATTAGTACACTTGTCAGCATCCCTCTGTTGCAAGGTGTTATCGCAATAGCAGTGAGTGTAAACCTGCAATATTGTAATACTACAAAAACAAGAAAATTTACCCACTGGATAAGAATAAGATTTGGGGGAGGGGGAATTCAGGTTGCTTTTGTCGGGATCAGACTATTTAGCACAATTCTAGGAGAAGCGAGGCCTCAAATGCGTAGTACTATATTACTAAACTAGGATCCATCATATGGTATGCCTCTGCGGAAAATTAAACATCATTACAGGGGTTTACCATTTATGGTGATGAAGCCACACCGCACACCCACACACACACCACACAACACACACACACACACAACACACAACACACACACACACACACACACACAACACACACAAAACAAACACGAAAGAACTCCCCCACACAACAAAAGCACAGCATAAAGCAGCAAGTAAAGCACTTTCTACTTGCTTCAAATAGTTAAAGATTTTGTTAAATATAGTGATAGGACTGCATCACACATTTCATATTTTTGCCAAAAGATGGAAGATACATCCTAACTGTGGAGACAGAAAAAAAATTCGACATGCATCTATCAAAACCAATAATGGTCACTTATAAAACTAACAGTCTCTGCTGACGTCAATTTTATAATGACGCACGTATGGAATAGGTTGGCGATCTGGCTGTCAATAGAATGGTTGAACTGAGACCAAAAGTGTCTGACTGAACAAGATCACTGGCATGATTGTTACACCCCTATCGAAATGAGGAAAGGACTGGGCAAGAGCAATAGTCCCTGCTTTACAGATGTCCGATGTGAACAGCAAAGAAAAAGTGGGGGAAATTAAGAACATTTATTCTTCTGTCCACTGCTGTTTAGCGTCACTGAAAGTAGGCGCCAGCCTTCTTTTTTTTCTATAATGCCGCATCGGGGGGGGTGGTGAAAAGGGGGCGTGGGGGAGGGGAAGTGGTTAACAAGTACCCAAACTCTGCTTAGGCTGACGGTATTAGAGCGAGTTGCAGGCTGGCGCCATACGTTGGGGTGGTTTTTGTTTTTTTGTATTTTGAGACGAGAGTGTGCGCTGGTGTGTGTGTATTGCGTTGTGCATGTGTGTGTTTTGTTTCTGTATAAACTTTTAAAAAAGTGGGAAAGCTTTTTCAACCCTTTGTTAATAAAATATTGTATTATGATAATTCCACGACAATTTTGAAGTAATGTATACTCCGAGAAATGTCACCATTTGTTCTGTACTATATAGTCTCGCCATTGTGTTTGTGAGTTTGTGTGTGTATGTGTGTGTGTGTGTGTGTGTGTGTGTGTGTGTGTAGTGTTGTGTGTGTGTGTGTGTGTGTGTGTAAGAAAGCTTCCTACGTTGCCCACTTTGCTGGAATTCCTGATCATTGTTTCAGAGGGGACAGTGGCCAATGGCAAACACCTGTACAAAAATAAAGTGACTGCGTCTCCCTCAACTGCAGTTGAAGGATGGAAACCGACTAATGCGGTAAGACGCTACACACAGACACAAACACACACAACGCACACACACACACACACACACACACACACACACACAAACACACACACACACACACACACACACACACACACACACACACATACACACACACACACAGATGGGGGAGAGGAGAGATAGATAAATCACCGTGCGCACGCGCACGCACCACACACACACACACTCACACACACACACACACAACACACACACACCAACACACACACCCACACACACACACAACACACACGCACGCGCGGGCACAAACACAAGAGAGAGGGGATACGATGGCACGCGAGTGTGCACGCACGCACTCACACACACACACACACACACAACACACACACACACACACACACACCACCACATGCAGAATGCATACACACACACGCACTCTCTCTCTCTCTCTCTCTTCTCTCTCTCTCTCTCTCTCTCTCTCTCTCTTCTATCTCTCTCTCTCTCTCTCTCTCCCTCTCCAACTCTCTCTCAATCTCTCTCTCTCTCTCTCTCTCTCTCACACACACAACCACCACTACTCTCTCTCTCTCTCTCTCTCTTCTCTCTCTCTCTCTCTCTTCTCTCTCTCTCTCTCTCTCTCTCTCTCTCTCTCTCTGTCACCACTCATTGATTGTTGTAACAGCGGAAGCAGCTCGCTACTGTCTTGGCTTCTCTGACCCTGATGCTGGTGACCTTGGTGACTACCGTTTCCTCGTGAATCCCAGCGGGCCTTCACCCGCCTTGGACCCGTGGATCCCGCCGCACAGCATCCAGCTGTCGCCACCGCCCAGCGAACTTTCTTTCGGCCTGTCTGTCTGAAGGGAAAACAGAAATGATTGTTTAGGCAATTTAAAAAAAAAAAAAAAAAGTTCCTTGTCCTTCCAGCCAATGAAAACCCAATTTATCCAAGTTTGGAAATAATTTACTTTCATCCCATTGAAAGAGAACACATTGGAATCCCTTTCTACATATACAACAGAAAAAAGCATTGTCGATCAATCAACGAAACTGTTTACAATCAGCTGAATTGTAGTAAAAACTGTGTTACAGCTGGATTTTGTAGTTTGCTGATCACCACAACTGACCCGGCAAAAAAAAAACCCCCTTGTTACAGAACAACGAGAAAGCGCTTGCTGGATGTTTTTAATATGGATTGTTTTACATCATGTAGCTGTTGTCTGAAACACTTTATAGATGTTCACTGTTCTCTTTGTTCCCCTTTTCCCCCCCCCCCCCCCCCCCCCCCCCCCCCCCCCCCCCCACCCCCCTCTCTCTGTCAGTCGAAAGAAAACAAAACCAACTAGCATGAATTCGGCGGCTTGAGGCATTTCTCAAAACTAGTACCATGGTAAAGCTAAGAAAGATGAAAGTAACTGAGAAATTTGGCCACGCCAGTAGTGAGTTCAGTCTTGGTTCCTAATAATATTGAGTTCTAATCCACATCAATCTTTATCTTGAAATTCCCGAATTGTTAATAACAAAATTCTTGGCCAGCTAAATATGTATAATTCACACCCAACTTCATTTTGAAATTGGCCCATTGTTAATAAAATTCTGAAAATTCACCGATTATTGACAACAATTATAAAAATTTCTTGACTGTTCATACACAAAGTCTTGACCCGGCTAAATAATGAGTCTGATTGACATTGATGTTCATTTGAATTCCCCGATTGTTCACAACAATTTGACAATTCCCAATTGTTAAACAGCAAAATCCTTGTCAGCTAAATGAGAGACATAATTCACATCAAAACTTCATTTTGAAATTCGCGCTTGTCAATAATAATTTGAAATCCACTTGTTCATAACAATTTTTTGGTTCTGCTAACATTGAGTCAGATTTACTTCGACGTCATTTTGAAATTCCCCGATTGTCTGTAACAATTTTGAAAATTCCCAATGTTAAAACACAAAAAGATGGCCCAGATGATAATGAGTAATAATTTTATATTCAACTGCCATTTGAAATTCCCCGATTGTTTGTAGAAAAAATTCTTGGCCAGCTAAATGATTGTGTCATTTATACTCAACTTCATTTTGAGATTCCCCAATTGTGCGTGACAAAACTCTTGGCCACATAAAAGAACCCCCAGGGGCGCTTTTTTGGGGGTTTTTTGGGGGGGGGGGTTTGGGGGGAGGTTGCAATTAGTGAAGATTTTACAGGCGTATGAGAGTCTAGTATCAATTTGCCTTGATCAGCCAAATTTTAGCAAAATGTGTTGCTTTCCAAGCAAGCACATGGACTTTTTAAAGACCATAGTATGGATCGGAACCGAATTCAAAATCCAGAGCAAAAGCAATATTGTTAGCCATTCACACACACAGACGATCAACCTAAAGCGAAATTAATTAACGCTTAGATTCGGTTGTTTCAACGTGTTGCTTGAATTATTGGTCAAACTGGACAGACGACGGTGTGTACACAATTGTGCGTTAGTGTTGCTTCTTTTTTTTCGGGCTTTTTGTTTTATGTATCATTCTGTTATGTCCATTTTATGCGGATTTTTTAAACAATGAAAACATGCACGAACAACAACAACATACAAGACAACTACAACAAGAATAATCATAAAAATAATAGTAGTGATGATGATAAATAATAATGGATGATGGATGATATAATAATAATAATAATAATAATAATCATATAAGAATTATTAATAATAATATGATGATGACGATGATGACGATTGATGACGATAATCATAATAAGGATAATGTTATTAATAAAGTTTATTGGAGATTATAAGTTTATGGTAAATTGAAAAGTAATAATAAAAAACTTTAGTAATGCTGCTATGATGATCATGATGTAAGTGATAAGATACTAATGAGGAGGAGGAGGAGGAAGAGGAAGGAACAAGAAGAAGGGGAAAGGAAAATAATAGAAGAGGAAAAGGAAATATGCAGAGAACCAGTACTAAATTCATATCATGTGTTATTCACATTTACATAAAATGCTATGCATTTGAGTAAAGGTACTAAACAATAATTGCAGAGATCTGTTATTCATATCTACAACATGATATGCTATGAGTCAAGGTACTAAAAGAAGAAGTTTTTTGAAAAAAACAATAATTGTAGAAATCTGTTACTGACATTTACCTAAAATGTTATGCAATTGAGGTAAACATATGGGTACTAAACAATAATTGTAGAGATAATCCTTCTGTTATGCACATTTAATCTACATATTGCGTCATGAGTCAAGGATTCTGTGCAGATCAAATAGACACCACATCTCCTACTAATTTTGTCGTCTTGAGTCGTGTGTCTGTCTCCGATAACCTTGGATTTTGCAAAACTTATAAATTTTGTTATTTTCTTGGGGGTGAGAAGGGGGAGGGGTATCTCTTTGTTGAGTACTTTTTTTATTCTGCTTGAATATGTACTATCATTCACATTCCCCAAAGGTTGGTTCCAAACGCCTTCACATATATTAGGCCAGGTTGCATGCAGTTGTCCATATTTGGAATTTGTTTTAGATATACTCACCTAAGCTATAACTCTAAAGATAAGATGATAATGATAATACCCCCCCCCCTCCACCCCCCCCCCCAAAAAAAAAAAACTCAAGAAGATCAAACTCCAAAACACGAAAGAAAAAGGCTTCATTTGGCCAGATTATAATGATCGATAATATTCATTAGATGTTGATGGTGAGTAATACGGAAAAAAAAAGTGATACAACTTTGAAGGTTCTTCAGATTACAGTTAAGGACCAAAAATGAAGCAAAATAAAATTAATTAACATTTCACATTGGTTAAAAGCAAAGTTTTGAGATATTCTTTTGCCGATACAGAACAAACAAAAAACAAGAAAAGAACGAAAAATATATAAACAAAAAAAATGTATAAATGAATGAATGAATAAATGCAAATAGAATATATGAATGAAGATATAAAAATGACAAATATATATATGAATGAATAAAATAAATGAAAATTGATATATGAATGAATGATTAAATGAAATAGACATATGAATGGAATGAATAAATAAATTGAAAAATAGATATATGAATGAATGAATTAAAATGAAATTAGACTTTTGAATGATAAATAAAATGAAATATAGATATTATGAATGAATGAATAAATGAAATAGAATATATGAATGAATGAATAATGTAATAGATATATGAATGAATAAATAAATGAAATAGAATATAGGAATGAATAATAAATGAATAGATTATGAATGGATTAAATAAATGAATAGAAATATGATTGAAATGAATCAATAAATAGATATATGAATGAATGAATAATGAAATAGATATATGAATGAATAAATTAAAATGAAATAGATATATGAATGGAATGAATAATGAAATAGATATTGGAATGAATAAATAAAATGAATTTGATATATGACTGAATAAATGAATTAGATATATGAATGAATGAATTAAATTGATTAGATATATGAATGAATGATTAAATGATATAGACTATAGGAATGATTAATAAATGAAATAGATATAGGAAGGGAATAATAAATGAAATAGATATAGGGAATGAACTAAATAAATGAAATAGATATAGGAATGAATGAATAAATGAAATAGATATAGGAAGATAAATAAATGAAATAGAATCTATGAATGAATAAATAAATGAAATAGATAAAATGAATGAATGAATAAAATCGAAATCGTATATGAAGAATGAATAAATGAAATAGACATATGCTGCATGAATGAATAAGATGGAAAAGCTTGTTCTTTGATTTTTTAACTTGCGAAAAGACGCAAAAGAAAGTGCATTCAGATGTGCTCATACAAGCATGGTATTGTTTGTAATTTTGGCAAAGATCACAATCTAAACCAAATGAAACTTTTCGTTCTTATTTCCTTTTTCCATTTAGCAACTGTATGCGTTATGTTTCAGCTCTTATCTTTGTCTGATACTGAATAGGTGACAGTCGTTTTTTAAAGGGGTGATTAGGAACGTCCTGTTTCTCCTTAACAAATGGAAATGATACCAAATTCAAACGCCACTAATGTTTCCCCTTTGACCAGTCTCATTGAGAAAAATAACGGAATTTCTCTTTTTTACTACAGAACTACCAATTCCCCTCCCACCCCCTTCTCACTGATCCCAGCTCTGCTCCCCTCTCCCCACGTCTCTCCCATCTTCTAACTGATCTGCCCCCTCCCCAATGCTCCTAAATACTACCCACCACCACTTACTCCGCCTCCCAGTCCCGTCCACAACGCCATCTCCCTCGTCCCCCCCCCCCCCCCCCCCCCCCACCCCCCCCCCCCCCCCCCCCCCCCACGCTTCTCTGTCTTTCTGTCTCTGGCTCTTGTACTGTCTGTCTTTCTGTCTGTCTCTCTTCTCTCTCTCTCTTCTCTTTTCTCTCTCTCTCTCTCTCTCTCTCTCTCTCTCTCCTCTCTCTCTCTCTCTCTCTCACTCTCTCTCTCTCTCTCTGAACAGTACTGTCAATGGCGTTGCCTCTGCTTGGCTTTAGATAGAAACCCCCACCCAAAACACACACACCCATCCCCAGACCGCATCCGCACCTGCCTCAGTCTCCAAGCTGGACGCTAAGAAGAGAGAGGCTGTTTTTTTGGTGCCACGGGGGACGCCAAGTACCGGTTCTTCAACCTTACTTTGGGAGCGTGACCTTTCCTGTCCCCTCTTGTCTGTGCCGACACTGATGTCCTGACTCTCGCAAAACCGGGGGGATGCATGCAGGTCTCACGTGGACTGTCGAGCCGAATTGTTACTCCACTGTCACCTAATCTCTCCGAACGCCGCATATTCCGGTGGTTGTTCGCGCCCTTCCGGAAGAAAAGGCTACATGTAGATACCGTATGTTTGATACCAACCGACAGATAACAGTGATAGTTGTTTAACAACGTATAGACCTATCGTTGTTGATGCTAAAATAACAGATAGTGTAAAGGACTGCAGTTGATGGTAAACAGCAGTAAAATTTGACAGACTGCAGTTGATGTTAAACAGACAGATAATTTGACAGGCTTATCGTTGATTGTAAACAACAGGTAGACTGCAGTTGAGGTGAACAACATGTAGTGTAACAGATTGCAGTTGATGCAAAAGAAAAGGTAATTTGACAGACTGCAGTTGATGCTTACAAAAGGTAAAATGACAAAACTGCAGTTGGTGGTAAACAACTCGATAATTTAACAATGCAGTTAATGTTAAACAAACAGATAATTTGCCGGACTGCAGTTTCATGTACAACAACAGGTAATTCGATAGACTGCAGATGATGGTAAACAAGTAATACCATTGATGCAGAGGTCCATGGTAAAGAACGGGTAGTATAATAGACTGCAGTTGATTCTGAGCAGATTGTTTCTTGCTACAATCAGTGAGTCTTTGTCGAGGATTGGCTAAGTCTGGTTGTGATGGGGATTGGTTGAGTTTCCCCAGCGAGTACAGAAGAAACGACTGCAATTCGAATTTCAAGTTCAAAATCATACTGCATATTGGCTTTGCGTACAGTCTTCTTATGCGACCAAGATGCAGGGATTGGTAAACACCAGTAGTAGTGCAATGTGGAATCTTGACAATGCGAACGTAACAATTCTCAAACATCCCGGCCAGTGCAATTCAATTTGACAATGTGAGTGTAAGGATCATGGTGCTAGTTATTGAAACAGATCAATAGGTCAGCACAGCTCCAATAACGGTTTTTCCACTGGCATGTTCTGTTGGTAGGTGTTTTATCGCTAACTTTCCCCATCGTATTAAGTACTTTAGCCAACTACCCTAACGTTCAAATCACGCCATTTAACGAAAAATCAGCCAGAACAAACTTGTAGGCACGTCATTATTAAAACGACCCATATCTTTACACTCAGATGAAATCCCGGAATCCTTGAATGCGGGACGTGAATGTCCTCTTCCGACCTTTTTGCTCGGCCTATTCATTTACAGCAGGTGCTTTTCAGGTTTCGGGTTTCACGTGGCTCTGCCGTGTCTTCACGCTCTTCTGTTTTCCATTTCTATTTCCCCTCGCTGTGGTCAGCCGGCAGTTCCTGAGAGAGTTGGTTTCAGCACACAAACTGACAAGCTTCACGGAACCAAAGTCATGTCATTTTGCCCTGTGTTGGATGTTGACTGTAGGTTTGCTACTGTACTTTTACTTTATCCAAAATTAAAAAGCTTGGAAATATGTTGAAGCTGTGCCACTTTTTATTGGGTGTGTATGAATGTTTGGACATGTCTGTGAGCATTCGAGCTTCCACAAGCACGAACCCCTGTTTGGTTGTTGTGTGTGTGTGTGATGTTTGTGTGTGTGTGTGTGTGTGTGTCTGTGTGTGTGTGTGTGTGGTGTGTGTGTGTGTTGTGAGTAATGCTGGTGTTTACACGGGAACCATCATATGAAAAGAAACAGATAAAAAGAAAATCTCTGTGAGGGCAGAGGGATCTTTGTGCATCCCCAAACATTACTCTCTCTCTCTCTCTCTCTCTCTCTCTTCTCTTTCCCGTCTCTCTCTCTCTTCTTTCCCGCTCTCTCTCCTCTCTCTCTCTCTCCTCTCTCTCTCTCTCTCTCTCTCTTTCCCGCTCTCTCTCTCTCTCTCTCTCTCTCTCTGTCTCTCTCTCTCTCTCTTCTTCTCTCTTCTCTTCTCTCTCACAATAAACACACACTCACACACACACACACACACACACACACTCACACACACACACACACCACACACACATACACACACACACCACACACACACAACACACACACACACACACACACCACACACACAACACACACAAACACACACAGGAGAGACACAGAGAGAGTTAGAGAGAGAGAGAGAACGCGAATGCGACAATTTCTTAGGTTTAGGCAAATCCCCTAACTGAAGGTGTAATATATAGAAAACATATCAATAATATATAATGCAAGCTGGTATAGTAACAATAACATTCAAAATTTAAAGAAAACGTTATCACGTTAAAACAACTGGCCAAATTAAATGTTAAATTACATGGACATGGCTAAGACATTGGTTGTATCTAGGTGTTTTCTGAGCCTTTACAAGCATATTTTGCGAGACTGGATATAGTATTTTCATTTCGTGATGACAAGAGCAAAGTCAGTTTAAATCTTGCTTGGGTCATTGTAACACTTTGGCTAATAAAAGTTTTCCTAATGTCACTAGGCTGAGCAAATAAAACAAGAAATGGATTTTGTCTTCTTGAGCCAAAATGACCACGTCGTCCAAAACAACTCTTCCTTCCCTTCCTGAGCCCCATATTTCTAAATGGAGACAGGACAATGTTGGCGATGACAACAATCTAAATACATGTACAGGTAAAACACTGCATATGAAAACTGTTCATTTTTTCTCTCTACGTCAATTTTTCATGTACCATGTTTTTGAGAAACCTTTACTCAGCAAATCTGCACTTATCATAATATATATGGCTGTGCCAATCGTTTTGCCATCTACAATCAATCAATCTTTGTTTATAGCAATAAGAAACCTGGAATGAATTCACAATTTGATCTGTGCCATTCAAATCACACCTCTTAAATAGTGTTGAAACGATCAATTCATCCCGCACTTTCAGGATAAACTCTTTGATCAAACAAGCAATTGAATAACTTTGCCAGGAGGAAATAACGGAATGACAGAGTCTCCAGAATTTTTGAAAAATTCACTGGTAAAGACCATTAGGGTCTAGCAGCTTTAACCCACCTACAGCCCTTAACCCTTACCCTACTCATCAGAGCCTCAGAATCGCGACGAATCCCATGACCCAACATATATAATGTTTGTATGTATATATATATATATATATATAATTATATATACCTATATACTATATAATATATAATATATATATATATAGTTAAATAAGGTTTTAAAATATCATATATATTATATATATATATTTAATATGTGTGGTGGTGTGTGTGGGTGTGTGTGTGTCGTGTGTTGTGTGTGTGTGTGTGTGTGTGGTGGTGTGTTGTTGTGTCGTGTGTGTGTGTGTGTGTGTGTGTTGATGTTGTTCTTCGATTTATCGTTCTTTTCACTATAAAGTGATATTTAAGACAGGAAATGAGTGTTTACTTGTATATGTGTATGAGTGTGTAGCATGCATGCGTGCTTGTGTGTGTTTGTGTGTGTGTGTGTGTGTGTGTGTGTTGTGTGTGTGTGTGTGTGAGTGTGTGTGTGTGTGTGTGTGTGTGTGTGTGTGAGCGCGCTTGTGTGTGTAGCGCGCTGGCTGTGTGTTGCGCTGTTTAGTGTGTTAAAATATTAGTGGACCATACTACCAGAAGAACAATCTTAGCAAAAAATCAACATTAACAAATCAAACTGCAACAGTCCAAACAAAACAGTCTAAAATACGCAGAATCATAGAACGAGCCGGACTGGTTTATCATTAAGTTCTGAACAAAGTTCAAAAGAAATACAGGTTCTTGGGAAATGCATTTAGATTCATTCGTTTCCGAATTTTGATAGAAGTGATTCAAAATAAGGACAAGAGTACAAAATATTTGTTGTTGTACAAACTATCAATAGCCCGCATAACACATTGGACGTTTTCATGAACTTGGTTTGAAACCGTTTAACCTGAGTCTGTAAAACGTGATCAATTTTTTTTGCGGTGTTTTGGCGTGTTTATGACATTTTTTTTGATAAAATTGTATAATTGATTAATGAATTCTGTTTTAAAAAATTTTGTGATCGAGCGTTTTAACAAACACTTTATTGAAGATTGGCATTATGTACTTTGGGAAGCATGTAGTCTTTATATAACTTTTCACAATTTTCAAAAGAAGCTTTTGTAATAAAGAGTATCCCTCTTGCTAAATTAAAAGAAGGGGAATATCCTTGGATTTAAAAGATTTTTTTGCACCGCCCGAGCTGTTACGATCAGCCCATTCATTTCCAGATATTGAAAAATGGAGATGGGATCCAACAAAAATCAACTGCGATACCCTTGAAATAAGAAAATGAATAAGTACGTTAATTTCGGTGATGACCTCAGCCCGGTTTTTCGGATTAGTTGATTTCATCAAGCTTGGAGAGAAACTGATTTAGAGTCTACACAAAAGAGTGCACCATGAGAAATTGATTGGTGATCAATGACATACTGAAATAGCCTTAAAATTGCATTATTCAGCTGTGAAAATGGAGAAATCCTTACAGGTTAAAAAGATTCTCAATTTGTACAGTGGGGATAACAAAACACAGCCTGCCTGATTGTTAATAAAGACCATCCAGTGAAGATTTTTTAGATGATTTGGGATAAAATCATTCATATGTGCGATTCTAGTTAGAGTCATATGCAAGAACATTGATGTTATCCAAACTTGGGCAATTGGTATAGTTATAGTCAAAACTTCGCCTTAAAAAAGCTCCCCAGTTTGGGATGGGACTTATGGAAAACGACACAGCTAATTTTTGATCAGTGTTAATTTTGTCAATAGTTGAGAAAGTAAGAATAGATTTTATTAGATCGGATACGTTTTGCCACGCTTAGGAAAATGAATTATCGGGTACCTAATTCAAGTTCCATTTGGTTTGAAATTTTGAATGGTAGAGCATCTTTAAAATGTTATTTAGCACCAGGGCTAATTTTCGCTGTGATCATCAAGAGGCAAAACGCCTGCTTCATGGTAAGATCAATAATGGAACCATGAATGGAACGCCAAGGGCTATTTCTATATGCCTTTGCAATCTATGCTCCGCAGTTTTTTCAATAGATTATTTTGGAAGCACTAAAGGAGAACCTTTTTTTCTTGTGCATACGACATTTTAGATCTAACTAAAGCAGAGGACCAAATGAATTTAATGTAATAGTGGTCTTGGACCCAGCTTTGTTTGCTTATGACTTTTAGACGGTTTCAATGACTTCTTGCTTGAGTACAGCAGGTTCTAAATGCAGATTCAAGAGAGTTAGCGTATTAAACCACAAGAAATTGAATATTTGAAGCGTATTTAAGTGTGATGTTGTTAACTATGAATTCTGGGGCATTGTGAACATATCCTTGCATCAAATAGCATCATGTGAGATTTTTGAGGTGATAAGCTTAAACATTTTCAGACATATACATAGCAATCATTATCTAGATCACATTGTTATGCTCTTTTTATAAAATTTATAGACATTTTTGATGTTTTTTTTTTTTAAGTAACATTCATCCACAAAAACAGATATCATCGGCACATACTGGATGAAATTATTTTTGGGAAATAGATACTGGGTAAATCGTAAGTTAGGTTATTAAATAGAATAGGAGCATTACAGAGCCTTGAGGGATACCCTTATCAAGGAATCTTTTAGAGGAATAAATGTGACCAATATTCTTGATTTGGATTAATTCTGTTGGTTAGAATGTTTTTAACATAAGTCCATAGATATGGACCAGGAAAGCCCAATCGTTTTTAACTTGTATCGTAATCCGTTCATGCCAAACCTGATAGTATGCCTTATTTATATCAAAGAAAATGTGGCTAAGAACAATTTGTGTCTTTTGCGCAAATTGTTGTTTGATTTGAGTTGTTATTTCACTAAATGATCAAAGGTTGATTTGCCTTTTCTGAAGCCTCCTTGGTTTTATAGGGATTAATCCACGTTTTCGCAGTGATAGACATTCGATTTTAAACAATATGCTCCATTAATTTGCATAAGTGAGACGTCAGAGAGATAGGTCTTATATTATTCACATCGTGTACTGGATATTGCCTGTTTAAATAGGGACTGTAACTTGAATCTCTCCATATGATGGGATGTACCTTCAATCCAGAATTTACTAATAATTCTTGTAAAAAATAACAAAAAGTTGTTGGAAGGTGTTTTATTCAACTCAAGTGGAAATGGCATCCAGACCAACAGAGTTTCTTGGTCTTAGGCTAATTGAACAGATAGCAGACAGTAATTTTGGAAAGTAATTTCAGCATTCAAGTTTTGTTGATCACTTATTTTTCTCAGGGTCATGTATATGGATTTTATTTGATTGATTTTCCCTCAAAGTTCTGCTTTGTCTGATGCCTATTGTAAGAGCTATTCTCTACAAAGGTGTCAGAAAATGCCTCAGCTCTTTTTGATATTCTGAAGGAAAAATTGATTCATCACTTAGAATAACTGGATATCGTAGATTGAATCCCATTTTTCATTTCATGGATCTTTTTCCAAATTTTTACTTTTATCTTTATGGTCACTTATGTCTTTAAAACAAAACGTTGACCAATAGTTGCTTTTAGCACTTCTATTAACTTCTGTTTTCTTTGGTTTTTAGCAGAATTTGGACAGACTACTGCCTTTCACTCTTTTTTAACCTTCAGCATACGATTTTAAAGGTGTTCTTGTTTTTGTTACAGCATTTGGACATGAAATCTCTCCACCATCCTTAACCAACGTGTGTTTCGAAGAGTTTATGACACATTAATTTTGGGAATTGCTTCTTTGCCTGGCAGCATTTTTAAAACTGCTCTGTAAAATGAGTGTATACATATATTCAATGTCTTTTGGGGAAAATATTTATTGTTATATTTTTACCCAAAAAAAAAAAAAAGGAAACTAACATTGTAAGAACTTAGAAATACAGATTCAAATTTCGGCCCAGTCAGCTCGTTTATAATCAAATTTAGGAATTTTATCCTTTACATCATGTGTTTACTTCAAATCCCCTAAAAAGTAAGGATAATAGGAATATGGTCATTCCCAAAGTGTTATTGTGGATCTGCCACTTGCAGCTAGAAATAACTTTGGAGAGTTAGAGTCAGATCAATTGCTGATGGTTTTTGGTGGAACATCAGGCAGAGTTTGTAACATTCCGTCATCTAAAAGAAAAAGTGGGAATCTGAAATATTCTCCACCAAGCGATTATGAGGTTACTTTGACGCAAGATAGATCCAAAAAAGAGCATGTTTCATTAAAGTCCCCCCGCCCTTTTTATTAACCATTTATCATTTGTAGTATTCAACGAACGTAGCCTGTCAGCATTGCAATATTAATACCCTTGGGAAATACACTGTGAAACGTTATTCAAAACTAACGATTTCGTCGAATCGATCACACGCTGCACAAAAAAACAAGTGTTGTTGTGTATTGGTACAGGGCGCGATTTGGATTGGATGGTAAAATAATTGGTCTTATATAAATGGCCAAACAAGAAATTTCTCGCGCACAATAACTTTCTGGCACCATGGTGGAATAGAAGAAATGGTCCAATCGTAGCAAGTCCCTTCTTTGTCAATTTAGAGATTGAAGGATGATGACCCATATAAGTGTTGTTCTCAAGATGCTGTTGAAGGTGTAATTATTGGTAGTGATGACGGCCACAATTCCATTGTAGGATACTACTATTTGTCTCTTTTTTCCATCAAAAAGTTATAAGAAAGAATAATAAAGAAACAGAAGAAAACTGCAAATCAAACAATAGCCACAGTCATAGCCTATGAAAATGAAAATAGACACTTTGCAAACACCAAAAAACTGAAATTCAGTATGGCAATACCTAAATAAAATCTATCAACAGGACAGTGACTAATACATACTATAAACCAATTATGCGTGACTATGAAAATGGCAGCCCTTATAACAATCAACAGAAAACGTCCTGACAGAAGTCTTTCACTGGGGCTCGGTAAGATGTGTCCAGGTATCTCGTCCCATGTTCCCTGCCGCACAAGGAAAGAGTTCCTCCTGCCCTGGTGATGTGGACGGGGGTGTGGGTTATCCCTGGGACGACGAGAGCTGTAGCGATGTGTGTGTGTGTGTGTGTGTGTGTGTGTGTGTGTGAGTGTGGTGTGTGTGTGTTGTGTGTGTGTGTTGTGTGTGTGTGCACATAGATAGATAGATAGATCGAAGCATAAGATAGATAGATAGATAGATAGATAGATAGATAGATAGATACGATAGATAGCTAGATAGATAGTAGATAGAGAGGATAGATAAATCAACAGAGGTGAAAAAAAAAAAAAAAAAAAAAAACAAAAAAAAAAAAAAACAAAAAAAAAAAAGAAAAA
Source organism: Conus ventricosus (assembly GCA_018398815.1). Lineage (NCBI taxonomy): Eukaryota > Metazoa > Mollusca > Gastropoda > Neogastropoda > Conidae > Conus > Conus ventricosus. The sequence goes on from CM031616.1 coordinate 62,928,031, forward strand.
AAAAACCCCAAAAAAAAATAACAAAACAAATCCTAAGTTTAAAACCTGGAGCATAATTCAGCTTCTTGCCTTTGAAATCCACAAACGTTTTCAATCAAACATGATAAATGTTGATTTTAAGGGATGTAGATGATTCCCCCCCCCCACATTTTTTTTTGGTTTATGATTAGATCATTCCGCCCAGTCCACCCCATCCTCATTCCCATGCCCTGTAAATGTGTACGTCGTATGGATGATTTTCACTCGCCTGTGCTTTCTGTATACTCACTTTCCCACTCGTCTAGAATGGCCATACACATAAATAACGGCTTCATTCCATTAGACTTTTTTTTTTTATCGGGACCTATTGCCTAAATAGATAGCGAGCTCTTCGTACAGCGAAACGCCCAAAAGAAATCAATTACGTCACTGATTCAACGATCTTGCAGGAGCGTGTGCTTGTCAAAACTCTCTCCACCCGTTTCGGATGACTGCATATTCTGACCATCCGAAGAACGGAGCAGGCACACAACTTGGTTACCCAGTGTCCAATTTTATAGGATTGCCTTGTTACCTCTCTTGACGACCTTACACATCTTTAACCCTGCTTCTTTGCCCTCCCAACCTTCCTCACCTTTTCCACCACCTCGACCACCTCTGCAACCCCTTCATGTCTCTATTTGTCTGCCTGTCTGTCTTCTGTGGGCCTGTCTGTCTGTCTGTCTGTCTCTCTCTCTCTCTCTCTCTCTCTCTATTCCTCTCTCTCTCTCTCTCCTCGCTCTCCTCTCTCTCTCTCACGCACGCTCTCACACACCACACACTCACACACACTCACACACAACACACACACACACACACACACACACACACACACACACCACACACACCACGCACCGTTGTTGTTGTTCTTCAGTTTAACGTCTTTCCACTAACATGCTGATATTAGGACAAGGTGAGAGACGCTTGACGCTTGACGCGCGCTTTATCGCTGCGCCATTATTGTTGGGGCCTCGGCCGTCCCAAAGGAAGTAGCACGACATTTCAACATGACAACAACAAAAACATTTGATTGAACGTTGATGGCTGACATTTTATGTTTTCTGTTTTAGAATTTCTATTCTTCCTATATCATCAGTAATTACTATTGCTAGGGTTTCTCTGGTTTTTAAGGAATGGAAGATGTACTTTGCAATAATCTCTTATGGTTTCAGTATTATCGTTGGTTAGCAGATTTTCCAGTGTGATTTGCGTTTCTAATAATAAAGTGTTTTGAAATGGATTTGTTCACAATTGCCTGTAATTTGGACACCACATTAAGAGTGCATTTCTGTTTCTACTGTTGGGCAGAAGGGGCATGTTGTTATAGCTTGATTATCTATATATTTTTTATTGCCATGTAGTTCGTTTATTCCTAATCGTAGTCTTGTCAATGCTTCTGACTTCGCATTGCCCCTTTTTGCTTGCGCGAATGTATTCTTACAGTTGGTGTATGTTTTAAACGTATGATATGTTGTAAATCGTTCGCTATTCGCTATTTGTTATGAGTCGAGAGAGGATGAGATGAGAGTTTCTGTTTGTAAACGATCTATGATTCTTTGTTTTGTGTTATGAATAAATCTTTGCTCGTTTTTCTAAACCTTCATTCAACCAACTTCATAGAGCCATACATATCTAAGCAGCGTTTAATTTCCAGTGCCCAGTTCTGTGGTTTGTCAAATTTCTGTTTTTTCTCTTTCATATGTTTGTCTAGGGCTCTTGTCTGGAGTCATCTTCATTCATTTGAACCAATATATTGATGCTTTTATTGGATATTCTATACTCATCGGTAACTTTCCTAGTTCTCCGTTATACTAAGTTGGTTTGGCGTTTTCTTCCCTACCCCCCATGTATCTTTTGCAAGGTGATGAGAGGAGGAGAGAGAGAGAGAGAGAGAGAGAGTGTGTGTGTGCGTGTGTGTGTGTGTTGTGTGTGTGCGTGCGTGCGTGCGTGCGTGCGTGCGTGCGCGTGCGTGTGGCGTGCGTGCGTGCGTGCGTGCGTGCGTGCGTTGTGTGGTGATCTCCTTGTGTGTGTGTGTGGTGTGGTGTGTGTGTGTGTGTGTGTGTGTGTCGTGTGTGCGGCTTGGTGCGTGCGTTGCCCAGTGAGTGTGCGCCGCGTGCGGTTGCGTGTGCGGGCGTGTGCGTAGTTTGTGTGTCATGCTGGCGAAACTATAAGTAAGGAATTAAAATGGGGAAGAAAAAAACGAAAAAAGACTCAAAGTAAAAAAAAACAACAGTAGTAAATAAGTAAGATCATGAGACCGTGCAGCATTCACGTGGCTGTGGGCTTTTTGTGCGTAAATGCGTGCTGCTCAGTGATCCACATGATTATCTATGCGTCTCGGTCATTTCTTCCCATGTGTAAGTAGGTTTGTTGTCTCCTTTTGTTCCACCATAACCGGGTATAAACAAGTTATTGAAAGTCATCCTGTATTATTACTCACTGAAAGACGCCTTAATTTGTTTACTCTCTCTCTCTCTTCTCTCTCTCTCTCTCTCTCTCTCTCTCTCTCTCTCTCTACTCTCTCTCTCTCTCTCTTCTCTCTCTCCACAAAGCTCTGTCGTTTGTCTGTCGGTGTTCTCTGTCTCTGTCTGTGTGTATGTGTGATGTTTGTTCTCTCTCTGTCTCTGTCTCTGTCTCTGTCTTCTCTCTCTCTCTCTCTCTCTCTCTCTCTCTCTCTCTCTCTCTCTCTCTCTCCTCTCTCTATCTCTGCTATCTCCACAAAGCCCTGTCCGTTTGTCTGTGGTGTCTCTGTCTCTGTCTGGTGTGTATGTGTGCATGTTTGTTCTCTCTCTCTCTTCTCTCTCTTCTCTCTCTCTCTCTCTCTTCTCTCTCTCTCTCTCTCTCTCTCTCTCTCTGCTGTGTGTTGTCTCTGTCTCTCAGTCTGTTCTGATCTCTCTTCCCCTCTCTCTTTCTCTTTCCTCTCTCTGTCTCGGTCTCTCTCTCTCTCTCTCTCTTCTCTCTCTCTCTCTCTCTCTCTCTCTCTCTCTCTCTATCTATCTATCCTCTCTCTCTTCTTGCTCTTTACAAATACCTTGATTATCGAGACAAGTCTGGATTTAACTCTGAGGCAATAGGGTGCGAAAAAAACCTACGTCTCTTAGCTGTGAGAAAAAAAAAATACTGACCTCCTGATGCGCGATGATTGTTGGAGGTCTGCTGATGATTGAGACGACTTCCGGAACTGATCATCACTAATCGTCATCCATCGATTTCTTTTTCTTTGCCGTTTAACACTGTGTCTGTGAAGTTGCATAGAAGTGTCTGTCAGATCAGGTGGATCTCTTCAGTCTTCTTCGTCTGTCTGCTCTGTCTGTCTGTCCGTCAGTCTGTTCTGTCTGTAGTCAGTCTGACTGTTGTCCGTCGGTCTGACGAAAGCTTGAATGTCGTCCTCCTGATTATGTGGAACAGCTCACATTTCTCGCGTTGATCATGTCAGGACAGTGAAACGTGTTTCTTTTGGGAGTGTTCGGACTTGCACCAATCGTGAGACGCAAACATTTACAGCTGACTCCTGAAAAAACTTGTTTCAACGATGTCCAGCTGATTGTGGTCTTTGACTCTCTGAGAGTGGAACATTTTTCAACTGATATTCAAGATTCTACGAAAAACAAGATCTTAAGAAAATTTCCGGTGTATGCTTTTTAGGATCTGCATTATAAAGGGTTTGTGTGAATGAGGTTTTTCTCTTTTTCTTTTTCTTTTCTTTTTTTCTTTTTTTTTTTTTTTTTTTTTTTTTGTTAAGACGTGCGAGTTGACGTTGACGCGGGGTTTTGACAGCCCTGTCAGAGGTTGACAGACTGTGGTCATGTTTGACTATTTTTTCTCTCTTCCTTCCTCTTTTCTTGGTTGTCGGCAAGTGAGTGTCCCACATTCCAAGCGGACGCACGTGCTGCAGGGTAGTTCAGCTCACTAGAACCCAGCCCACGTGGCGGTAGGCGACCAGCGAAATAACCCAGCGATCGGGGAGGGGGGGGGGGGGGGGTGTTTGTTGTTGAGTGAGCGGTGCCTACGTCACGAGGTGAGTGAAGTGGTGGACGAAAGTGTTTACGAAGTGATAGAAGGGACAGCAGCCGAGGGAACAAACAAAGCGCCACCAGGAGGCACGTCACCTCGTGTTCCTCCGCCCTCGACGTCATTCGTTGAGACGAGGGTCAAGATTTCGCTTGCTGGGAGGCAACTGCGACATCCTTCGACGGGTGGCGGGGACGGGGTTCCCGTTTTACGGATCGCCCTTCTTCGTAAAGGACGCTGCTAAGGTACGCACTACACGGAACATCAGGCCCCCCTGCGGTACCGAGTGTCCATGCCCTTCACTCTCCTGGTTTGGACCGAGGAGAACTCCCTCAACTCAGCTCATGCCGTCATACCCGCCGCCGTTCCCTGCAGTCTTGGCTGAATATCTGGTGGCCAGGTACCAGGCTCGTCAGCGACGACGCTACTTGGTTTGACGGCGCCATACCCGACGCCTTCCAGCTAGCGGCGTCACCGGTTCCTCTCCCCCCCCCCCCCCCCCCGTGGCCGTGGCCACCAAACGCCTACTACTTCACCAGCTGTTGAGGGTAAGGATTAAGAAGGAGTTGCAGTAGTCGATATCGACGCGATTATAACATTCCATATGTAAATTAGTGGGAAGACATTAAAATCATAGATTCCGGCCGGTTTTTGCGTGGGAAAACTCATTTCTTTGGATAGATCTAGTATTGCGTGCGCCGTGTTTTCCTTTAGGTGCAGGAGGAAAGGGTATCCTGAAATCCTGGGGACGTGGCACCGTTTTAGGATTCCCCTCATGGTTCTCCCTTTCACTTGTTTTTTCTGGACAGGGGGAGGTTAACGTTTCAGAGTGCTTGGATGTTGTGGCATCCTACCTGTCCTGTCTTCTCCACTTTCTTTACTCTCTGCATCCCCCCCCCCCCCCTAACTCTCTGGCTAAAAAAGAGTGGGTTCTCTGGCTATCTTTTTTGTGTGAATCTGTGGGTACGATGCATGTGAGTTTCTGTGAATGATTGGCCTCTCACCCAACTGTCCTCTACTGTAGGGAAAGGAAAAACGGCGAGTCCAAGAGGTTAGGCGTCTGCAGCTGTTTTCCAGGGGCGGATCGATCGGACACCGAAGAGGGGCCACCGCCTCTTCATCACCCCTCTTCGGACCCTCGGAGCGTTCAACGGACATCGTGGGACCATTTCCAAAATCCCCCGGACCTCCACCCGGGGGACGTGCGAACGTTGCTAAGAAATCGATTGTGATCGGTTGAGAGGCGAGAGCATGTTGATGTGTTCTGGTCTTCTTTGTCTTGACCTTTCTCTCTGTCGTTTTTTTCACTTCCCCATCGTTTGTCATGCTTTAGTTTGTAGGTTTTTGACCCCTACACTCTCCCCACTGTATCCCCCTGCCCTTTGACTTATTGGGTTCAGGTGGTAAGGAGGGGGTGTAGTTTGGGAATCCTCTTTCATCTAGATTAGTGAGCTTACCCTACCCCATTCCGTTAGTTTTCTCATTTGTCGTATGCTTGAATAAAGAAGTTGTGAATGTGAAAATCTTTGGTGGTCTGTTATTGGCGCGTTCGCGAGTGTTCGAGACAGCTTCGCTTTTGGCACCCTAGACAAAGTGACAGCCCTGATATGAGTTCCTTGCGTCGGCTGGGACTATAAGAACATTACTCACCTTTACTATGTGTCTGTCATACCAACTGGATGCTTCAGTCTCTCTTCGTTGTCTGTCTGTCTGTCTGTCTGGGGGTTTTTCCTGGTTCTGTCTGTCTGACGAGGCTTGTTTTCCTTTTTCATGTTTAACACTGTGTGTTTGCCAGTTGCTAGATGTGTCTGTCAAATCGCTGGAATTGTTTTCAGTCTCTCTTCCGACTGGTCTAGGTCGTCTGTCTGTCTGACAATGCTTGTTGTCGTCCTCCTGCTTCTGTGCAGCAGCTCACATTGTCACGCGTTAGTCAAGTCCTGTATTATTCTCACCATTGTAAGCTAGGTTTGTGTCTCCTTTTTGTTCCACCATAACCGGTATAAACAAGTTATTGAAAGTCATCCTGTATTATTACTCACTGAAAGACGCCTTCATTTGTTTACTCTCTCTCTCTCTCTCTCTTCGCTTCTCTCTCTCTCTCTCTCTCTCTCTCTCTCTTCCTCTCTCTCTCTCTCTCTCTCTCTCTCTCTCTCCACAAAGCTCTGTCCGTTTGTCTGCGGTGTCTCTGTCTCTGTCTGTGTGTATGTGTGCATGTTTGTTCTCTCTCTGTCTCTGTCTCTGTCTCTGTCTCTCTCTCTCTCTCTTCTCTCTCTCTCTCTCTCTCTCTCTCTCTCTCTCTCTCTCTCTCTCTCTCTCTCTCTCTCTCTCCACAAAGCCCTGTCCGTTTGTCTGTCGGTGTCTCTGTCTCTGTCTGTGTGTATGTGTGCATGTTTGTTCTCTCTCTCTCTCTCTCTCTCTTCTCCTCTCTCTCGTCTCTCTCTCTCTCTCTCTCTCTCTCTCTCTCTCTCTCTCTGTGTGTGTGTCTCTGTCTCTCTGTCTGTCTCTGTCTCTCTTCCCTCTCTCTTTCTCTTTCTCTCTCTGTCTCTGTCTCTCTCTCTCTCTCTCTCTCTCTCTCTCCTCTCTCTCTCTCTCTCTCTCTCTCTCCTCTCTATCTATCTATCTCTCTCTCTCTCTTGCTCTTACAATACCTTGATTATTCGAGACAAGTCTGATTTAAACTGAGAAAATAGGGTGCGAAAAAACCTACCGTCATACTTAGCTGTGAAAGAAAAAAAAAACTGACCTCCTGAGAGCGATGATGGTTGAGGTCAGCTGATGATTGAGACGACTTCCGGAACTGATCATCACTAATCGTCATCCATCGATTTCCTTTTTCTTTGCCGTTTAACACTGTGTCTGTGAAGTTGCATAGAAGTGTCTGTCAGATCAGCTGGATCTCTTCAGTCTCTCTTCGTCTGTCTGTCTGTCTGTCTGTCCGTCAGTCTGTCTGTCTGTCCGTCAGTCTGTCTGTCTGTCCGTCGGTCTGACGAAGCTTGATGTCGTCCTCCTGATTCTGTGGAACAGCTCACATTTCACGCGTTGATCAAGTCAGTCACAGTGAAACGTGTTCTTTTGGAGTGTCGGGACTTGCACAATGTGAGACGCAAACTTTTACAGCAGACCCGTGAAAACCTTGTTCAACGATGTCCCAGCTGATGTGGTCTTTGACTCTCTGAAAGAGATGAACATTTTTCAACTGATATTCAGATTCTACAGAAAAAAAAGATCTTTAAGAAAATTTCCGGTGTATGCTTTTAGGAGCTGCATTATAAAAGGTTGTGTGAATGAGGTTTTTCTCTTTTTCTTTTTCTTTTCTTTTTTTTCTTTTTTTTTTTTTTTTTTTTTGTTAAGACGTGCGAGTTGACTTGACGCGGTGACAGCCCTTGTCAGAGGTTGACAGGACTGTGGTATGTTTTGACTATTTTTTCTTCTCTTCCTTCCCTCCTTTTCTTGGTGTCGGCACAGTGAGTGTCCCACATTCCAAGCGGAGCACGTGCTGCAGGGTCAGTTCAGCTCACTAGAACCCAGCCCACGTGGCGGTAGGCGACCAGCGACTACCCAGCGATCGGGGAGGGGGGGGGGGGGAGGGGGGTGTTTGTTGTTGGTGAGCGGTGCCTACGTCACGAAGGTGAAGAGGTGGAACGAAAGTGTTTACGAAGTGAGAGAAGGGACAGCAGCCGAGGGAACAACAACAAGCAGCCATCCAGGAGGCTCGTCACCTCCGTGTCCTCCGCCCTCGACGTCATCGTTGAGCCAGGGTCAAGATTCGTTGCTGAGGCACCTGCGACATCCTTCGACGGGTGGCGGGGACGGGGTTCCCGTTTTACGGATCGCCCTTCTTCGGTAAAGGCCGCTGCCTAAGGTACTGCACTACACGGAACATCAGCCCCCCTAGCGGTACCCGAGCTGTCCATGCCCTCCTCTCCCTGGTTTGGACCGAGGAGAACTCCCCATCACCTCCAGCTCATGCCGTCACTACCGCCGCCGTTCCCTGCAGTCTTGGTGACATATCTGGTGGCCAGGTACCAGCGTCAGCGACGGACGCTACTCTGTTGACGTCGGCCTTAGCCAGACCGCCTTCCAGCTAGAGGCGTCACCGTCTCTCTCCCCCCCCACCCCCCCCCCCCCCCCCCCCACCCGTGGCCGTGGCCACCACAACGCCTTACTTCACCAGCTGTTGAGGTAAGGATTAAGAAGGTGTTGCAGTAGTCGATATCGACGCGATTATAACCATTCCATATGTAAATAGTGGGAAGACATTAAATCATTAGATTCCGCCGGGTTTTTGCGTGGGAATAATCATTTCCTTTGGATGATATAGTATTGCGTGCGCAGTGTTTTCCTTTAGGTGCAGGCGGAAAGGGTATTTCCTGAAATCCTGGGGACGTGGCACCGTTTTAGGATTCCCCTCATGGTTCTCCCTTTCCACTTGTTTTTCCTGGACAGGGGAGGTAAAGTATCAGAGTGCCTTGGTGTGTGGCCATCCTACCTGTCCTGTCTTCTCCACTTTCTTTACTCTTCTGCATCCCCCCCCCCCCCCCTACCTCTCGGCTAAAAAAGAGAGGGTTCTCTGGCTATCCTCTTTTTGTGTGAATCTGTGGGTAGATGCATGTGAGTTTCTGTGAATGATTGGCCTCTCACCCACTGTCCTCTACTGTAGGGAAAGGAAAACACGGCGAGTCCAAGAGGTTATGGCGTTCTGCAGCTGTGTTCCCAGGGCGGATCGTCGGCACCGAAGAGGGGCCAAACCCCCTCCTTCACTCCACCCCTCTTCGGACTCGGGCGTTCCAACGGACATCGTGGGACCATTCCAACCGGAAACCCCCCACCCCGGGACGTGGACGTTGCTAAGAAATCGATGTGTCGGTTGAGAGGCGAGCGCATGTTGTGTGTCTTGTCTTCTTGTCTTGACCTTTCTCTCCTGTCGTTTTGTTCACTTCCCCCTCGTTTGTCATGCTTTAGTTTGAAGGTTTTTGACCCCTAACACTCTTCCCACTGTATCCCCCTGCCCTTTGACTTATTGGGTTCAGGTGGTAAGGAGGGAGGGTGTAGTTTGGGAATCCTTTCATTCTAGATTAGTGAGCTTAAACCCCACCCCCATTCCCGTTAGTTTTCTCATTTGTCGTATGCTTGAATAAAGAAGTGTGAATGTGAAATCTTTGGTGGTCTGTTATTGGCGCGTTCGCGAGTGTTCGAGACAGCCTTCGCTTTTGGACCCCTAGACCAACGTGACAGCCCTGATATGGTCCTTTGCAGTCGGGTGGACTATAAGCAACATTACCTCACCTTACTATGTGTCTGTCATACCAACTGGATGTCTTCAGTCTCTTCGTCTGTCTGTCTGTCTGTCTGTCTGTCTGTCTGTCTGTCTGACGAGGCTTGTTTTCCTTTTCATGTTTAACACTGTGTGTTTGCACAGTTGCATAGATGTGTCTGTCAAATCAGCTGGATGTTTTCAGTCTCTCTTCGTCTGTCTGTCTGTCTGTCTGTCTGACAAAGCTTGTTGTCGTCCTCCTGATTCTGTGCAGCATCTCACATGTCACGCGTTAGTCAAGCTGTGTGAGGGTGACATTGTAATCTCCCTTGAAACTGGGTGGAAGGACAGCGTGTGCAAGCCTTGCTATAGTGGAAATCAGACGCCCGACCATAGCAGAGGTAAGGTACGGTAATGCTGCTTATAGCCCAGCCGACCGCAAAGGGCCATATCAGGGCTGTCACCAGTTAAAATCAACTCACAAGTCCTTCATTCCCACAATAATAATATATAATAATAATAATAATAATAATAATATAATAATAATAATAATATAATACTTATATAGCGCCTATTCTCGGCTAGAGGCCAAGCTCTAAGCGCTTTACAATCCACACTCGTTTACACAACGGGCTGCCTACCTGGGTAGTGCCGACTGAAGAGCTGCCAGCTGGCGCTTCATTCAGTCGTTTCCCGTGTCATCCAGTCAATATCGTTCAATATCGTTCACTCATTTTCCTTACTTCCTTCATTCTTTCCATATCTCACGCAGGGTGCATGCTATGTGTAACGTGTCATCCATACCAACGGCCAAACTGGCCTACTCTTCCGAAAGTTGGTGATGGGATTTTACGTGTGTGCAAGATGTTATGCGTGCGTTCACACACGGAACCTCGGTTTATAGTCTCATTGGAAGGACTGTATGGGAAATGGAGTCAGAACCAATGTTAACTCCGAGGGAAAAATCCCCCTGTACCGAAACGCCCCGTCGGAGGTTCGAACCTGCAACCCCAGGATCACCAAGATTACGAGTCAGGCGCTCTACCAACTGAGCTATTCCGGCTCACTTTGATAAAAATACATTTTTTAAAACCCACCTGACATTTTGTTAAAAATGTTTCCACTATAAAATCTCAGATCCGATGAAAAATGTTAATCTCTTTCAAGAATTCAAAGATAGCATCATGTGGAACATCTCTGGATAAGGTTTTCATGGAATCTGCTGTAAAATGTTTGTGTGTCACATCATGCAAGTCCCAACATTCTAAAAGAATATGTTTCATTGTGAGTGGCACATGACATGGAATGCACCACGGAGCTTCTTCACTCTTTAAAAGGTATAAATGAGTAAAATACGAATGGCCGGTGTGCAGCCGGCATAAAACCGTTTCTTCTTTGCGACCAACAGGGGTGGATGAGAGGAACTCTTTTAGGTTTGGACGGATCTGAAAGAGTTTGCAATCCGTCTGTGTATTCCAATCCTCCTGACAGAGGTCTCTGACATAATCATTAACTTTTGGTTTTTGACCTGTGTAGGGGATAGATATGTTAGACAGTTTCCCTGTTGTGGCATTCTTGGCCAAACGATCAGCCATTTCATTCCCTCCGATGCCAACGTGACCGGGAACTCAAGCCAGAACAATGTTGTGACCTTCTGCTTCCAACATGGTGAAAAGTTCCAAAAAGTGTAGAAGTTCAGGATGCTGGAGGTTACGGCCAGCTATGGCCCCCCCAAAGCTGACAGCGAATCGGACAAAATCAGAAAGTTCTTGTCTGTGGATTGAGAGATTATCTTCGACCATAGCAGAGGGGAGTACCGAAGATAAAAGAATGAACGAGTTAAGAAACAGGAAATACCGTCATCCACAAAGAAGAAGAAAAAAAGAAAAAGAAAGTAAAGAAAGAAAGAAAGACGAAGAAAGAAAAGAGAAAACAACAGCTCATTTTGTCGTCGGTAACGCTCATTCGTGCATCTAGATCTGTTAAACAGTCAAAAGTACGTTGCAATACAAAGAATTTGTCCACCCGAGGAGGTTAAGTTCCGCTTGCGGACCTATTTCAAGTCTGACTTTGTTTATTTTAATATTGTTATGCCGTTCCTTAAACATTGCCATGCTGTCAAGTGTATCTCTCACAGTGATGTTACCACTGACCAGCATCATCATTTGTGACTGTGGTTTAATGAAGCCTTGCTCACCTGAAAGTGTGCCTTCTACATGCAGTAGATGGCTTGATGTCTTTTGTGACCTTTCAAATTCATGATCCGTTGTTTTTCTGGTTTAATTCACGACTTGTCGTTTTACAAAGCCCGTTAAGTACTATTTTTTTCGCTTTTGCGTTCGATTATTTCAATTGTGCTTTTTCTAGTTTTTGTTTGTAAATTTTGTTTTCTTTTACTTTGTTTTCCTTTATTTTCACCTCCACTCTGTCCTGATTGCTCCTACACGGTACTATTCAAGTCTCCCCGCCCAGTACTTGCCCTCCAGAGAACAGTAATATGCCGACTCTAAGCCACTTTCACCCTCAACCAGTTTTCGGGCGAAAGTGCCCTAGAATCAGGCAGACACGGGGCTAAAACCTGATCACTTAATTTACGGCTCGCGGCAGTTTGCAACCAGAGCGCCTAGCCGGCGCTGTGTAAACGAAGCACACTCGGCTGGGTTGCACAACATTGCCACGTCGGCACGCCGTATCGAGGCTGTCACGCGACACGACTGGGGTCGCCATTGTTGTTTGAGCCACCGCACAAGAAGGCTGTGTGTTTTGACTGCGCTCTGTTGTGACCACTGTGTTTTACTTGTGTTATTTTAAAATGGCTAAAACGTTACTGAAGAACAGGTTTGTTATTCGAGGCCATAAGTTTTACTTTAACTGCATGTTAGAGTATTTGTTGAAAGAATTAGGCGAAGCATGTTGTGAAACCGGAGAGATTGTTTTTTAGAAAACGAAAAAAAGTGAACTAACTGCTTTGGAAATGAACGACTATCTTAAAGGTTTGTTGGTTCAAGGAAATGAAACAAGATGTAGCTAGTTTTAATACGTGTTTGACTATTGATGAGATGGTTCCTTATCTAATAAATGGCGCTGCATTGTTGAAAGCCGGCCGAAGCAAAACAAACCATCACGCGTTGATTGTTGGGAGCTGGCTTGAGACAGCTAAAGCCATGTTTAAAAAACATGGCGTTCATTTCTTAAGGCGGAGGTAAACACGGCTGATTCGTATGCTAAAAAACTTATATTTGAAACATTTTTGCTGTTCCTTCCAAGTAAAATGTTCTTAGTTTGTATTAGACTTGATTGATTGTTAACTACAGATTCAGTGTTTATGTGGCAAGGTGATCTGTGTATTAAGATGTGTATACTTTTCTACTTTTTTAATTCTAACCAGTTCATCTGCCTTCAAGTGTGCCCTTATGCAACTGAATGGCGATTTCGAATGTTCTGGCAAACAAACTAGATAGGGTTAGGCAGACCTTAGTACATCTACCAGTATGGAGAGGAGTAGTGTGTGGCCAGCACTATCTTCATATAAATGCTTCAAATATACAATGACGGATGTACTACTACTGGCGATTAGAGCCGCCATAAAAGCTTGGCTACGGCAGTAATTGCTGTAACTCTGCCAATTTTCAAGCCTGGTTGAGAAAAGAGGAGCACAGCAAACTAGGCTAAGTGATAAGTTTTATATTTTTAACATAAAATCCGCACACTTATTCTGACTAATTTCTAACCTACAAAACTATGTGTAACAGATAGGCTGACACGAGGCCGAAACCTAATCGCTTAATTTACGGCTAGCGAGACGCGCCACCTTCGTTCACACAGCGCACGGCAAGCGACCAAAAAATCAATAAAGCGGGAGACTGGGCTTGCCAGGTGAGGGGTGGGGGTGGGGGGGTGTATTAATTTCAGGTTGACAGCGCGCCAGGTGTCGTTAGCGAATGTTCTAGACTGTTACGTGTCACTCCCACTTTGTGGCCGCCACGTCAGCAAGACCGGGTTGTATTGTCATTGAAGGTGTGTGGTGTAGTGAGAAGATATTTACCGGGTTTTGTGCAGGTTGGTTTTGTTTATATAATATTTTGATCATGGCAGAACAAAGACAGTGGGAGATTTCTAAGCTGACAATACTTGACGAGCATGTTGAGTACCATGCACAATTTGTTAGTGCTTTGGATGAGTTGAGAGCGGCAGGCCCTTCATATTCTCGCAAACTAAGAGAGATTGCTCGTTTGTTGAATCCATATGCTAAAAGGTTTTCTACAGTTGGTCTTTCTTTCATAGAAGTCTACTCTATGAGGAAGGATTTGTATTTAATGTTTTCAAGCAGTGAGGAGATAGAAATTATTGGACTGCTTCCGTACAAGAACCAATGCAACTCCAAACACACTCCTCTCAAAGTCCGCAGCAGTGAGAGAGAACTAGCGCTCCGCCCTAGAGCGGTCAAAGGTCACAGTGGCAAGCCGTTTCTTCAGCGCTCCACCCTAGAGCGGTCAAAGGTCACAGTGGCAAGCCGTTTCTTCAACGCTCCACCCTAGAGCGGTCAAAGGTCACAGTGGCAAGCCGTTTCTTCAGCGCTCCACCCTAGAGCGGTCAAAGGTCACAGTAGCAAGCCGTTTTCCAGCGCTCCACCCTAGAGCGCTCAAAGGTTACAGTGGCAAGCCGTTTGAGAGATCCAGCGCTCCACCCTAGAGCGGTCAAAGGTTATCAGCAGTGAGAAGATTAGACTTTTTTTTTGCTGCTTCGTCGCTTTGCTGTCTATGCTCCACTTCACATACAAAGGCTGTCTATTCAGACGTCTTGCGCCAAGTGGTGTTACACATGACAAATAATAAAGCTCTGTGTACACCACACACACTCCCACCCCCAAGTCACCCCAAGTTCTTAATTAAGTTTTTAATTAAGTCACCCCAAGTTCTTAATTAAGTTTTTAATTAAGTTACTTCAAGTTCTTAATAAGTTCTTGATTAAGTTTTTAATTAAGTTCTTGATCAAGTTCTTAATAAGTTCTTGATTAAGTCATCCTTTAAGTACAACCAAGTTCGTATTCAAGTTATCTTATAATTATCAAAAAAATACAATCTATGTTTTTATCTTAAATAGCAGATGCCTAATATAGTACACACACGCCTCAAAAAACGCGTCATCGTTGAGGATGTCTTGCTCAGCGTTCTCTGCATAGATCTTAATGAAGTTTTTACATCCTAAGCAACCGCACTGATTACAATTCTGGTCTATGGAAATGCCTTTTATAGACTCCATGTCTTTATTTATTGACTTTATCATTTTATAATACGCCATGATCTATTTTTATTAAAAAATTTAAAATTAAGTTCTTAAAATATTATTGCATTATAAATGGATCAAAATGATGCTTTGTTATTGGCGGTTTTGGCGTGCTGGTGTCTTTTTCTGCATTTAGTGGTTCAGATTTTTTTGATTGCTTTTGTTTCTGCTGCCATTGTGTATATATTTTATAACCGTAATAACCGCCCCCAGCAGCAGCAAGGGCGCCAAAAATGGCAACAGTTTTAAGTTCAATATTCCATGAAGACTTTGGGGCCCTAGAATCACATGGAGTTTTTATAGCGGGCATTGAATCAACTTGTTCTGGCGCTGGCGGTGTTATGTTTTCATGATGAGTTATATTCTGTAACATTAATTTTTTTTGTCTGTTCCACTCTGCTAATTTTTTTCCTGCTTTAACACGTCCAGGATGAGGATGCTTTTCACTGGTCCCCACCTGATTCAGTGTTTTCTGCTGATTTTCTGGCTTGGTTACTTTCTCCACCTGATTCAATGTTTCCTGGTTCTGATGATTTTCCAGCTCGTTCATTTTGAAGGGAAACAAAATCTATATGATTAAAAGTTATTAATCCCATGATTAATGGCGATAACAATGTTCCAAATCTGTAGTATAGATCACATCCTAGAGACTCTAATGACTTTGTTAAAACTGGATCTTGCGTTAAATCATACGTAAGATCTTGTTCAGAATCAATGGGAGCAAATCTACTGACTAGTTTAGTGTACAAACTAAGAACCGTTTGCCCCACACTTTTCACCATTCTAGACCCCAGCTGCGCTTCATACCTGTTATGATACTTTATAATGTCTTGCGGCGACATCTGTTGAATCTGTTCAATGCTGAATTCAGTTCCGAGGAACTGTTTTGTTTTTCCACACGCTGCTAAAGAATACAGCCTCTCCTTTTTGGGCATAATAGCTTGGTCATCAACTTGGTCATTCATAAGTTCAGGAAGGTTTAGGCTGCCTTGTAGCTGTAGGAGATCATCACTGTTCATGTTTTTTATATTAATTATAATTATTTTATCTTTTAAAATGAGCACCGAAAAAACTGTTACCAACCTTGTATACCATTCTGCTGTTATTGGAGGCCTAAGTGTAGGATACTCAATGCTTGGTAAAAGCTTGTTAAGAATTAAACCAGCAGATCTTGGCAAACTAGACTTTGAGGATTCAGCAAAGCTGATTGCTATCATTGCAGCTTCGGTTGCCACGAAAGATTTTCTAGTCAAGCAAGGAATAATTCCAGACAATATAAATATGTAAGAAAAAAATACATTTATAAAAAATGGCTTCACTCGCAATAATGATAGGCGGCGCTGTGGTGAATGCGCTTGCTTTTAGCGGAAGTAATTTCGCATTTAGTAAACTGCGGGATGACGGCGAGAGAAAAAGACATAACAAAGCTATGGAGGAACTAGCAGCTGCACAAGACGCCTATGAAAAGCAGAGACTTGAGCAGTTAGATTTTATTAATGACACACTGAAAAAACAGGGGCATGCAGCTTACACATTTAAAAATGTTGATCAAGCAATAAAACAATATTATCTTGTAACAGGCAAACCAATCGAGACATTGCCCTCACCAAAATTCAGTGACTTTTATCAACCATCAGAAAAACAAAAGATGCAAGAAATCGGGTTTATTGTCGTTGGTATGACCGTCGTGTATTTTGTTGCACATAATATTGGCTGAATAAAAAATGAACAAAATCTATTATTCGCCCAAAGGATATTGGAAGGGTATCACAGCAATACAAAAGCTAAGCCAAGCGGCAGGAGTCAGTGAACAAACAGCAAAAGAATGGTTATCTAAACAAGCAATTTGGCAAATTTATTTACCTGCCCTAGACGAATACAGAGACCACACTTTGTTAATACAACTCCAAACGACACCCATCAAATGGATCTTCTATATTTACCCTCTGATAGGATTAGACGAAAAAGATTTAAGTACGCACTCACAGTCATTGACATAGCTTCAAGGTACAAAGATGCAGAACCATTAACACAAAAGAGTGCTTCTGCTGTTGCTGTTGCCATACAACTGATATACCAACGAGGCCCCTTAACTTACCCTCGCATGATTCAAGTCGATGATGGAAAAGAATTTAAAGGCCAAGTGAATCAATTATTGTTAAAACACAGAGTTACTATTAGAAGAGGCATTCCGGGAGTTCACAGATCACAGGCTTTAGTTGAAAACTTTAACAAACAGTTAGCCGAAAGACTTTTCTCCTACCAGTATCACAGAGAGCTGATTGACAATTCTCGCAACACAGAATGGGTTAGAAGACTGCCCTCAGTTTTGCGCGCAATGAATAATGAAGAATTTAAAGGGCTAAAACCAGTACAAGCAATCAAAAGAAAAACAATAAATGTTGTTGAAGGAGAGTCTTCATCCGGCAAACTATTACCGTTTGGTTTAAAAGTAAGGTACCTTTATTTACCGGGGGAAGCAGAAGGGGACACTCGCATCAGGGCAACAGATCCAGTTTGGAGTGTTGATCCATATGAAATAAAAAGAATTGTAAAAATGAATCCGCCCGTGTATTATTTACGAGAAACTGACACAACAAAACAACCAGCTCCTCAAAGATCTTTTGTGAAAGAAGAACTGCAGATAATTCCGCCAGACACAGTTCCGCTTTAATTAATTTACGGTTCTCCAGTGCCCAATTGCATATGAAAACTCTGGATTAACAAACACCCGTTTTGTGTTTGTTCTATCTAATGACTTCTTTGTTACAACTGTTGTGTTGATCTCATGTAAATTAGATCGCAGTTTTACGTTGTCATGATGAAAAGTCTTATTGCCAAACAATGCTTCTTTGTAGTTGTCATGTGATATGTTTGACTGCACAACGCTGCGAGATATTCCCTTTGCTTTCTTAATGATTTTCTCCTGGCTCGAAATACTGTACATTTTTGACCTTAACCCCACATACTCCTTGATTACCTTTCCAGATAATTCATCCTTCATCTTTCCTAAAACCTTCTTGTTAGTAATTGAATGTAAAGGCGAGTCTTTAGGATAATCGGACGTGTCATACCATCCTGCATGCCCTTTAGCCACTTCGGTTTCCATGTCTTTATAGATGTCTTCAGTAGGGATATCTATAACAAAACTATCTGTATCTGTGTAAAGTACTCTGGACTCAGGATACGAGGGCTTAAAGTAGTCATAAAGAAACTCTAACATCAAAAGCTTTGATAATTCTAAAACAGTAAACCCAATAAATACAGGTTTGTCTAATTTGACTTTCTTTTTTTTCATCATTATGCCAAAAAGCTGATCATGAAATTTTCTGAAGTCCTGATAATTAGGTTTTGAAGTCAGCTTAATTGCTTCGTTCTCTTTGGTGACTAATCTGACATCTTTACGCTTGTGCGGATTCTCCATAGTCTTTCCAAAACAGCTGTTGTTCATCAGCTTGAAAAAGTCTTTTTCTGAAGCATCTGTGGATTTGGTTCTGAGATCAGTGTTCTTCATGATGTATGGTTTCATGAACTGTTCTTGATCAAAAGCAATTATGCGATGAACTGCTGTCAACTTCAAACCATGTCTTAAATAAAATTGTAGAAGTCTGTAATGACAGACATAATTTTTTTTGCCTCGAAGATTGGGCACAAGTTTAGGCGGTTCTCTTGGATCCATCTTTAGACTTTCTGCTGCTAATGGATAGTCATTATGCAGGTCATGGAGTTCATGAGGATATTCTAAGTCAACTTCTAGAATGAAACCACGCTGCTGATCAGGCGTTAAACTGTTCAACCACTTTAATGCCTTTTGAATATTATTCGTACCTGTGTACATCTTGAAGTTACGTAATGGAAGTGATTGCGCCATTGCCCAACCATACAGATTGTTTGCGTCTAAATACATGAGATAGTTAGACCTTTTACTCGGATCATAGTCGTCCAAGTATTTGTTGTTTGCTTTACAGTAATGATGCGACGCCATACTAATTCCTCCACGCAATCCGTTTTCAATCATCTGAATCATTGGTAAATCTGACAATAAATCAATCTGTACTCCAGTAAACTTTAAGAAAGCATCCCAACTCATCCCGGGCGCAGAAATGTAATGCGCGGGATCCAGGCTATAATGTTTCATGCAGGTCTTTCTATAATTTTCAAAAAATATCCGCCAACAAACATACATCGGCCCTCAAGTATGAATCATGATAGTCTCCCATTGTTTTACAATCTAACTTCTGCCCCGCATCTTGAGCATGTTGGTAATCAGAATCACTAATGTCCTTTCCTCTGAGACTAGAAAAGAACGCGCCTTTAGGTGGAAGTGTGTCTTCATCAAACCTTTCCCAACTGTTCATATACTCATAAGGGTAAACGCCCTTTCTAACAAGAGTTGAGTCAAAATATTCTTCTGTTATTGGGCAGGACTTTAAGGACATAGCCAGTGACTCTAATGAACCCATCATGTGTTGCATAGAGTCATAAAAAGACATGTTATTCAGATTAAAGCACATGTACTTTTCTGATGACTGTGCAATGCATGACACCCTGAAGGCATCGTCCACTGCTTTCATTATAAGATGAGAGTCGTAACCTCGCAAGTTGTGAAAGAATACAGGCAGCTTCCATGTCTTTGGATCAAACTTTAGTTGAAGATTGCATTTACTGTGCGCTGCACCTCTAAACTTCCCACTAATGTGATCATGGTCTCTTACTGTGGGGTTTACACTCTTGGGCGTTAGCTCTAAACCGCAAATCCAACAATGCGTGGCTGAGTCATACTGTTGTTGGTCTTCAGGCGCCATTATGATTTCAGATAAGTTTAGATTATTAGAACAGGCGTTACGCACTTGCTGCATGCGTTTTAAGAATGTTTCTGCAGCATCTGGCCCTCTATATAATTCTGGTTCTGAATAAACGCCATCCGACCTAACAATAATGAAGGCAAATGAACAAATCTGATGATTACTCATTAAGACTGTTTTTCGAAGTTTTTGTGGCGCTGGCCCTTCATAAGGAACAATAAGCGACTCGAAGTCTGCGTAAACTACGTATGGACTTGTTTGCAGCCGTTTCCAGTTCTTAAAACTAACTTTAGATCCTGGCGGGGGCGTAGTTAGTTCTGTCTTACAGTCTACAGAACTTTTACAATGTTTTATATGTTCAAGCGCGGCTTGAGCGGTTGGAATTCTTGTTAAACATTTTCTACAGAATTCTTGTTTATGTTCATGCTTTGAAGTATGCGCTAATAATCTGCTCATTGTGCGTATCAATGTGTAATGGGGCAGCCCTGCTGGCGAAAACATTAGGAGTAAGTCCACATGACTTTTGGCTGGTTCGCCTATTGTTGGACTGTTCTTGGACACTTTAATTGGCACCAAATTTGTTTCCTCATCCCATGTGTATACATTAACAGTTATTGGGTTGTTTTGTTCTTCAAACTGATCAATTTGGTCTACACTAACAGGAAAGGATATTCCATTGAAGTTAAGATCTTTGGCGTACTGCCGATAGTTAGTCACTCTTTCTGCGTGTTCGCGGACATGATGCAGCCTTGCAAGAACACACCACATGAAACATTTGTCGTCTGAATTCTTTATGTTTAAAACTGCTCTCTTTGAAACCAACTCTCGAGGTAGCGGAATGTAAGCCTTGCCTACAATCGGTGCATACTTAGCCTGTTTTAATCTAATCTCTAAGACTTCGCCCTCTGACCAACCAGAGCCTCTCATTTTAGCTTCTTCAGCGGCAGCGTCAAACTGTGCAAGCAGTTCGTCTGCCCAACCGGGTGTTAAGTCATTATGAGAAAGAATAGTCTGCTGTTTAGTTGAGACCCAGACTTCTAGATTTTCTTCATTTATTGTTACATAGTCGATTAAAACAGCTAACATTACTTTAACTGGCGGGTCTATTGTTAGTTTGCCTGGAACTTGAGAAATAGCATGAACAACACTTGCCTGTACGTTTGTTGGGTCAATGACTTCTAAATCAATATCATTCAGTGCTCTTGATAAACGCTCTCTCTCGAGCATTCCTTCAAAAAAATTCGTCTTGTCCTTCATATATCTTAGCCATGCTGTCTTTCTTTTCTAAGCCAACATATTTATTTAAATTAAAAAAAATACAACGCTTAATCAGAATCAATATCGACGGTCTTTTTGCGCTTGGACTCATAAACTAAAGTATAAACACCTTTTGGTGTTGTTAATGTGAGCTGTTTAGAGCAGAGTTTAATGTTTCGTTTACTTTTTTTAAGCATTCCTTTTTTATCTGCTCGGCGTCTGGCTGTTGAGAAAAAGTTGTCCCCGCCTTTCTTTGAAGATCAAACTTTTGTCTTTTGTAGTCATCAAAATCGGCTGTAAACGATTAAATTCTTCATCCGTGATGTTTGAGTCAACAAGCGCTTTATTTATTGTCAGTTTAAAAACGAACTAAGTTTGGGCCCGTTATTAGTTGAACCATGGCTGTGTGCTTTTGGAGTTTAGTTTTTAATTTTTTGCCAGCCGCACTTACAGCTAATGAACACAGGCCGAGAGCTAAAGCCCAAACCTCCTAGAGGTAAAGTGCGGGTGCGCCTATGCCTGTTGCTAAGGACCACACCGGGTTCTGCTGATAGACCCACTTATAGTCGATGCTCCAGTATTCCCATAGGTAACAGCATTAAAGGCAGCAGAATACCTTGTTTGGCTTGCTGTTTTTTTAAAAGGGTTTGCTCTAGTACTTGCTGCATTCCCGTAATGTTTGTTAATCTGAAGGTTTTTATGTTAGGGGTTTCTACTATCTCTTCTTTTGCGGCGCTGTAGGCACATTTGGATAAACTGAACAGACATGTTTTTTTATAAAATAAAATAAATTTAGTATTGTATATCTTTTAATCTGTTATTTTCAATATTCAGTGCGCATCATATATTAAAAACAAATGTACATTAAGCGGTTTATCGGCTTCTTCTTCTTTATCAATTTGAATGTTTATTACGTCTCTCACAGTTCTCCCGCTTCCATGTAAACGATTATCCCTGTTGACCTTAGGTCAATCCATAAAACCGTATTTTGTTGTTAAATAATCATCAAGTCTTACGCTGTGAAGGTGTAGATCTTTGCACAAGGTCAACTTTTGGGGATTTCTACACCTCCCACCTCCAAACATTTTTTCTTATTTCATCAAATGTGATAAGGTTTAAGCCCGCTAGCATAGATTTGGTTAGGACTGCCCTCAATCGAACATTGTACTTCGTTTATTTTTGGATTAAAAACTTTTCATTCCTCTTTGAATGGTTCTTCATCTTCACACGCAATAAAATACCTTTAAGCGATCTTGCTGAGACGCTAAAACTAAAATTCCATATAGTGTCTGCCCTGCTTCTAGGATTTGTTGTATGATGAATCACTCTTTCGTAATATATTGCTAATTTTGATGATATTGTTGTTCAATTAGCCTTGCTAAATTAGGGTTGCTAACAACGTCAAACTCTAACGAGATGTCAGAAATGCTGTACTTTGCTTCGGTGTCTGATGATTTGATAACCCGTTTGTATTCATTAAAAGTTGTTCATATGACAATCTGTCTTTTAATGCTCCTTGAAAGTAGGCGCATGCGCTTTTAACAACTCAAAAATCTAAGGGGAAAGGAAAAGCGATTTCCAAACGCAAAATTTACAGCCACATACTTTTTGCCGTCTTTAGTATTTGCGGCACCTATTTTTATGTTTTAGTGCTTCTTCATTTTCTATTCCTTGAAACGCAAAATCAGCCTTTCATTCCGGTTTTGCCATAGATCAGAATAGGTTAAAATATTGTCTGCATTGTGTAAAGAAAATATTTCTTGCCCCTCAAGTTTATAGAAATTTTCTTAAAAGATTGCCCGCCCCAGATTCTGTACAACTGTCCTGTTTGGGTCTGTTGTTGAATCGAGCGCTATTTTGAAAGTAAGGGCGCGCAGAGCCTGGCACAATCACGTCATTTGCTCCTAGGTCTGGAAATTTGACAGTAAGAATTTGACTGCATCAATAGTGATGGATTATTTTGGGAAAAGTAATAGTCCCCTTATTTCCCTTCACGCCAAGGGTTCTTTCAGTCTTCTATGCGGGTAAGAATCGAGCCATGTGCTTGTGACATTTTTTATGAAGCAAAATAAAAAAATAATTATTTAAAAACATGGCAGGAATTGAAGATGAAGAAGATTATGATGTTTTTGATCCCGGGACGACATGAGTGAAATGATCCCTTTAATACAACATCGCTCAACGCTCTCAATGCGGCATGAATTAACAGAAAGTAAGGTTAAATCATTTTACGAAAGTTTAGGCCAAAAACCTCCCGAATTTATAGACCCAAATGATTTTGAATTAAAGATGATTTATTTGTCTGTAAAAAAAAGAACAAGGGCAACTTGTTCGGGTTTCAACTAACCCGGGCCCATCAAAGTTTTTAGCCAAGAGTACAATTATTACAAGACTCAGTGTGAAAGTCAAAATCGCCTTGGTCTTGTTAGACCGAAATTAAGGGCGGAGGCAGTTTTTAAACTTCAAAACACACTGCAGGAACTCCCCAAAAGCTAACCAAATACAAAACATGGAACTTGAAGAATTAAATCAATCGGCAGATGAATAATAAAAGCAATAGAAGCAGAAAACCAGTTTTTCAGAAAAACAGCATTAAAGACTATACACGACTCACCGCTACCCATGCGGGAAATAACGGCCCTTGACATGCTTTAAAACCATTAGAGGCGAATTAACAAACAATTTAGCAAAACTAGGTGAACTAGATGGGCATATAAAAAGAGAAAAAGAAAAACTCGTTGAGGGGTGATGACGCCAACTTAGGGCATGATATTAAAAAAAGAATAACCCAAAGACTAAAAGATCTTGAACAAGAGAGATCAGCAAGACTAGAAGTGACGACTTTCTAAACCCAGACCAATTCGAACTCAAGTGAACAGAATAAGAGAAAAACTATCGAAAAAAAATTTTTTATGAAGACACAAACACTAGCAGAACGAATAAAAACACTGTTTTAGAGAGCAAGGAGTCACATTACAAGCGTTATAACTGCTTGGATTTGCAATAAGTACATGGTGAGGGCTATTACAGGCGGTGGTGGAGGCAAAGTTCTCCCTCCACCCCAGCCCCCGCCTGATAAATCAGGGTAAAAAAACGCTTATCATTTTGCAAGTTTTTTTAAAAAAATTACCCGGTAAACCCGTGAAGCTTTCCCAAAAAATTTGGGGAGATCGTCAGTGGTTTTTTGTTCTGAAAGAAAAGTAGTTGGTTTTATGGCCGAGCATTATGGACTTAGTTTTGAAATTTTTGGGTTACTATTTAGAAAGAAAAAGACCAATAACCTACCCATTAACCCAAAGAAAAACCTGCTTTTCTATTCAGGGTATCGCGAACAGAGCCCGGAGCTTTGCTGAGTTTTCAATGATTTGGGGGGTTTGGACTTCGGGGTTGGATGACTTAATTTTGGGGTGTTCTTTTATTTTTGTAATATTACGGGTCAGAATTTATGTCTTTTTTTTCCCAAACCTTCGTTCATGCTGTTTAAAAGAATTTCTTTTTATAGTTTTTTATTGTCCCTATTGGAGTTGAGTCAAAAGGGCAGATGTATAAACCTGCCAACAGCAAAGTTCTTTTCGATTTGCGTTTGTAAAACATGTTGGTCCCTTTTGATACTTGAAGGTAAATCAACTGTTTTAAGGGCGTCCCTTTAAATTGCTAAGTTTTTTTTGTGCGCAAAGAGTGGGATTTTATGCTCGATCTGCCTGTGGGGACCCTACAAACACAAACGTAAGTACGAATAGAGTCGTTTACGTTCTATTCCCTGTTGGGCCCTTAAAAGTGTCTAAGATAAATGTTGTCCTGCGTTTTATGCTTTGCTGTAGGGACCCCCGGTGAACGTTGGGCCAAAAAAAGAAAGTTTTGAAAGGAGGATGGCATAGTATAATTTTTGTGCGTGCCCCCAAAAAAAAGGTCGCCCAGGCCTGATTATATCAACTTTTGTCTAAAGCCTGTCTTGATGTTAAAATTGAATTCGTTACAGACCTTTCAAAAGCCTTCTTTTCTATTCTGTTGCTGATGGGTTAAAAGGGTTTTTCTTTGGGAATGGGCTTGCAGTTCGTCAAAAATACGTTGAAGGGGTTAAAAATGAAATCTTACACTGACCTACAAAGGATATGGTGATTTAAAAAATCGCATACGCCACTCCCACCCAGTTGAGCGCAAAACACAGCAAAATTTAACGGGTTTGATTAAAAATGCATCGGATGACTAAACACGCTTTCTTTAGTGGTCGTTTTTAATAGGGGGGGTTTAAAATAGCTCTTCAATGGATACTCACCTTTTTATGAAAAGAGGCAGTTGGTCACAGCAATGTAAGATATCATTTTTTAAATTTTTAAAATTGTAGTGCGGGGCCCCAAAAGAAATTTTGCATCAGTAATTTGAATGCACTCATTTTTTTTTCGTTTAAAAAATGTTTGTAACAATAACAACTCAAGACCGCCCTTCGTTTTTAGAACATGCTGTTAAAAACGATTGCGGAACCAGAACGGTCGCGCTCCATGAAATATTCTACAAAGTCGTATGGTTTAATATAAGCAAAGCCAAGGAGAATAACAAGATTCTAAAAGTTACCAAAGCAGGGACCAAAATTAGCCAGTTAATAATACCTGATGGTTATTACGGGTTTTGCTCACTAAAAGAAGCAATGAGTAACTTTGACATTACTCTCAAACTTAACAATGCAAATCTAAAAACAATGTTAACATTCAAGCCTGAAGAAGTATCTTACTTTTTTGATAGAGAGCTAGCTAAAATGTTAGGCTTTACAACTGGCAATCTACCCACTTATAGTTTTAGTGCTGCGCCAGATGAAACTACTTATGAGGGGGAAAGTCCGCTCGATCTTGCATTACATTCATTACTCTATGTTCATTTGGATGAGCTGAGCACTGATGAAAACTTATATGATGGAAGGCCCTCAACTGTTTTAAGAGCTCTTCCGTCAGGGAAAGCTGCATATTGCGATTATGAAATTATACAATTCCCTAATTTACAGTTTAAAAGATTAGTTTGTGGGAGGGTTGGATCATTTAATATAAAAATCAAAGACAAAGCGGGGAAAGTTGTGAAATGTGATAACCTGCACATTGTTTTGGAAATAAAATAATACGCTACTAAAAAATAATGTCGCGTGGGCCAGAAGAACCAGGAGTTACATTAGCGCCTGTGAGGTGTATAACCTTAGAATTAAAAGACCTTGCAGACGTTGCGGACTTTGAACAGAACGGTGAGATAGGCGCTTTGTATGGTTTTGAGTACACTAAAGATGGTGATTATAAACGCAAAGAGGTTGGCGACAGTAAAAAGTTTCCTAAACTAGAACAGCTGCGCAATTTAGAAGCAAATAATGTTGGTCAGTATGAATATAAAATAGTTCGAAAACCTGACCTCAAATGGCACTTAGAACCATATTTAGAATGGGAAATAAAATTTGAATTCATAAGCCCATTTACATATTTTAGCCGTCAAAAAAGTTTCAGAAAAGCATTCAACTCTGGCCCTTTACATGTAAGCCTTATGCCGGACGACAATAGTCGGAAAGAAATTGAAATAACGCCGTATGGGAAAAAGCAGTACATCCTCCACAGAAAAGAAACAGTTGTAAAAAAAGCTTCTACAAAATTACAGTTCTTTCCAAGCAGAAAATTAGGAGACACGTTCACAATGATATTTGAAATTTCTGTCTTTAAAGATGTGGAGAGGGATGGGGTTGTGGGCGTTAGTGATGACCTTATAAAAGGAATTAATATTAGCTGGCAAAACTTAGACGTTAAACGTCTTAACGTTGTTGTCGTCGTTCTTCACAATGGCGAGGATATTAAGATCATAACAACAAGCAACAAAATCAATGTTGACTTAAATAGAAACAATCTTACAGAACTGAATTGGATTAATCTTACACATTTAGGCCTCGTAGGGTTTTATTATACTGAACAAGTTTTGACGGAGAGTATGATAAAAATAATAACTGGATTAGATTAAACTCTGTTATAAAACTATGGAGCAGTTAAACTTTATGACAAAAACTCCTCATTGCTCATTGATTTGTGGGCAGACTGGTTGTGGGAAAAACAATATTTATCCTCGACCTGTTACAAACAGTTTATCGTTATAATTTTAATCATATTGTGGTTTTCTGTCCAACACTTAAATGGAACAAAGCATATCATGATAGAAGGTTTATATGGACAGATGATGACATATATTTAGTTGATCCCAGCAATAAACTGAGTGAGTGTTTAGAACAGTTTTATAGACTGTTTGAAGGAACGCAAACACTATTTATTATAGATGACTGTTCGGCAGAAAGAGACATAGTTAAAAAGAGAAACACTTTGTCGAAACTAGCTTTCAGCGGAAGACATGCTGGGATAAGTGTGTGGATTTTATGCCAGAAAATATAACTCGGTTTTAAAAGACTTTAGAGAACAGTTAAAGACTGTAGTTTTATTTCACATGAAAGACAGAGACTCATTTGAAGAATGTTTGCGCGAAAATGATGTTATTGAAAATGACCAGGAAAAACATAGGATTAAACAAAAACTGAAATCTGAAAAGTTTAGTAAATTAGTATTAAAAACGGATAACCCTGCACAGTATGTTTGTTTGTAGATAATCGTTATTTTTTGGTTATTGAAGTCTTACTTGTCAGAGAACAGTAATATGCTGATTCTAGGGCACTTTCGCCCGAAAACTGGTTGAGGGTGAAAGTGGCTTAGAGTCGGCATATTACTGTTCTCTCCTCCCCTCCCCTCCCTCCCCTGACTTTTCTCTCCCTTCTCCCCTTCCCCACCCAACCTCCCTCCCGCTGTGTGGGTCGGGCGTTAAAGTGAATTCCCTCCCTTTCTTCCGCTCGCGTCTCATTGCTGGATTGCTTGTTTGATTTTTTGCTTTTGTTTTCGTTTTTCGTGTGTTTTCTTGTTTTTCGTTTTGTTCTGTTTTGTTTTTTTTTGGTTCGGTTTCATCGAAACTTCGTGAAAAGAAAGAGTGTGGCAACATGAAACCAGTCAGTTTGGGGGGAGCCGGCCCATAGTGCGTCGGAATCGGTGGTACATGGGAAGTAACTCTTTAGTCGGTGCCAACTGCTAACCACCATTTACTTCCCCTGGTCAACGAGTTTGTGTGGTGTCGGGACCCTTCAAATTTCTTTAAAGGAGTTCGGTGTCTTGTCACTTAAATTGAGAGGATGACGTCAAAAGACGGACGTCAGTTCAGATATACTACTGCAGTGGTTGTTGTTGTTGTTGTTTTCTCTTTCTTTTTTTTTTTTTTTTTTTTTTTTTTTTTTTTTTTTTTTTTTTTTTTTTTGGGGGGGGGGTGTTTAATTTTTTGTTTAAACAAGATTTATCATCCCATTTGTCACGTTATTTGTTTTTTTCTTTCCTTAGTTCCTGTTAGACTGTCACGAATAACATATTATCCAGTTCCATACTGGAAAGGTTGTTGTTAACCCGCACGTGTACTTATGTCCTTAAGCACGTGTGCTTATACACAGATAATGTATGTTAGAACGTGTAATCGCAAACGTGTGTGTGTGTGTGCGTGCGTGTGCATTTGGTTCTCTCTCTGTGTGTGCGTGAGTCTAAGGGTTGAGGTGGGGGTGAGCGAAGGGACAGCGTTGTACAAGCTTTGCTATAGAGGAAATCAGACGCCCAACCATAGCAGAGGGGAGTACCGAAGGTAAAAGTATAGACGAGTTAAGAAAACAGGAACTATCGTAAAAAAAAAAAAAAATTTTAAAGAAAAGAAAGAAAGAAAAAAAAAGAAGAAAGAACGAAAGGAAACAAAGAAAGAAAAGAATAGTTAATTTTGTCGTCGTTAACGCCCATTCGTGCGTCTGTTAAACAGTCCAAAGTACGTTGCAGTACAAAGAACTTGTAACTTTTTAACCCAATGATCCCAAGGTCAGGGCCGTGACATTTCATCCACCCTAGGAGGTTAAGTTCCGCTCGTGGACCAATTTCCGCTCTGACTTTTTTAAAGATAGTTGTGCCGTTCATCACATGCTAAATATTGCCATGCTGTCAAGTGTATCTCTTGCAGTGATGTTACTACTGATCAGCATCATCATTTGTGACTGTGTTTAATGAAGCCTTGCTTACATGAAAGCGTGCCCGTTACACGCATTAGATCGTTAGGTGTCTTTCGTGACTTTTTAAATTCATGATCCGTTGTTTCTCTGGTTTAATTCACGACTTGTCTTTTTACAAAGCCCATTAAGTGCTATTCTGTCGCTGTTGTGTTCGCTCATTTCTATGGTGCTTTGTTTTGTTGTTGTTTTGTTGTTGTTGCTTCAAATTTACTTGTTTTGGTTTGTTCTTTCTTTTGTTTTTTTTTTTTGTTGTTGTTGTGTTTTGTTGTTGTTTTGTGTTTTTTTTATTTCACCTCCCTTCTGTCCTGGTTGCCCCTGCACGGTACAATTCAAATCTCTCCACCCCGCACTTGCCCTCCCCCCTCCCTCCTGACTTTTCTCTCCCTCCCCCCCCCCACCTCCCTCCCCCTGACTTTTCTCTCCCTTCTCGCCTCCCCCTGTCTCTCTCCCCTGCTTCTCCTCCCCATTTTCTTTTTCTGAATAGAGTATCACAATCCTCATGTGATATTAATAATTTTCATTAAATGTCTACAAAACACCTCTGTGGCGGGATGTTAAACTTAATCTCTCCTTTCCTTCCGCTTCCGTTTTAGTATATATATATATATATATATATATATATATGGTGTGTGTGTGTGAGTGTGTGTGTGTGTGTGTGTGCGCGCGCGCGCGCGTCGCGTGTGTGTGTGTGTGTGTGTGTGTGTGTGTGTGTGTGTGTGTGTGTGGTGTTTAGTGTGTGTGGTGTGTGTGTGTGGTCGCGCGCGGTTTTAATAAAACTTAGCGGAAAGACTGAGTCGTG
>CM031616.1:62962552-62975359 GCA_018398815.1 Conus ventricosus
GTGGTCGTGCTCCGCAACAGTGGCGTCAATGAAGCGCTCTCCAACACGCCTCCAGGCGCGAATCCTGCCGTCGTTGAAGGACAGGGTGTAGCGGGATTCATCAGAAAAGAGCACCCTGGACCACTGCTGCCTTGTCCAGGCCAGGTGTCGTTGAGCCCAAGCCAGACGAGCAGCACGGTGAGCTCTGGTCAGTGGAGGTCGCAATGCTCGACGCCTTGACCGCATGTTGGCCTCACACAGGCGGTTGCGAACAGTCTGGTCGCTGATGAGGACGTTGCTGGCTGCTCTCAGCTGCCCCCTGAGCACGTTGGCGGTGGCGGTTCTATTGCGTAGTGCCGCCAGGGTGATGAAGCGATCCTGTCGTCTGTTGGTCGCTCTGGGGCGTCCAGGTCTGCGTGCTTCTGGAACTTTCCCATAGTTGTTGTACCGGTCTCTCAGTCTTTGAATGACAGAATGTGTTACTCTAAGTCGTCTGCCAACTTCTCGGACCGCCACGCCTTCTTGTAGCCAGGCCACAGCCATCCCTCTCTCACTGTCACTAAGTTTGCGTCTTGGTTGCATGTTTGAACACACCCCAGAAGCGGCCCTTAATAAAGCCACTGGTCAGCGAATCAGGTTGACAAGTGTTCATTAAAGGTTCGGCTTGCATGTGCAATGCAGTCTTCAGACAGCCGAACACTGCTGCGCCAGTTAGACGCACTCAAATTGCGACCCTTTTCTCGTGGTTTTTGAGCTTCTTTTGCGGACCAGTGTAACACCTTTGACACAGATTCGACTGAACAATTGCCAAAACCAGTTTTCTGTGAAGCACTTGTCACACTTTGAGTGAATAAATTGGCCATAAACATTTCATGTTTTATGCTACGCTGTATTATGTAAACCATATCAAAAATGAATGCGGCCCTTAAATTCTTTTGAGTAGTATAGTATGGAAAAACAAGTGCGATTGAACATGGGTTGGGGTGGGTGACCAAAATGACAACGTTTGAAAATAGATTTAAATTTTTCGCTTACATCAGGGGGAATAACTGACTTCCATATTTTGAACTTCTTCTTCTTTTCTTTGTCTTCTTCTTCTTCTTCTTCTTCTTCTTCTTCTTCTTCTTTGTAGACTCAGCCCAGGAAACCCCATGACACTGACAAAGACTGCTGTATGGCGGGGCCCCTCCAAAGATCCATAGAACTTCTTCCTCATCGATGCGTCAGCAGCCGAGGTCTCTGCTCTAAGCTGGGGTTTCGACAGCCCTGTGGGTAGCGTTCACATTCTTTGGGGGGCTGTACTGCATGGGCACGCTGAAGACTCGCCAAGTGGAATGTTGTGAACATGTGGTGCTTGAGTCTAGAGTGCCCTGTCCTCAGTCTCACACGTTCATACATTTTTAGCAAAACCATTTGTTTGTGCTTGACCGGAGTCCATGTTCGTCCCCTGGACAGAACTCCTCGGTAATTGGGGATCTTCAGCAGTTGTCACAGTCTCCTATCGAATGTACAGCACCACCTGCAATTCTGGGGTGTTTCCAATGCACCCCGGGGGTGGGAGGGGGGAGGGGGAAATCAAAATTCAACGAACTCCCAAGGGAGCCAGTAAAGGTTTGAACAAGGGAATGGAGACGAACGATATAAAGAAAAAGTTACCAACAATCAATCATTTTTGTTTTTAAAGTGGTTGACAGTAGAAGGGCATCTGGGAGTCCCTGACTGGATTTGGCCCCGAACTCCTTACACTCTAACAGGGGGGTTAGAGTGTAAGGAGTTCAGGGCCCCAAACACTTGTCTGAGGGGAGTTTCTTCTCTGAACACCTTCTGTTGTTGCCTTAGAGCGCACGCGCATATACACACTAATGCACATGTTCGTGGTTGTGCATCTTTTAACGAAAAAAAGAAATAGGCAATTTCTCGCACCTAAGTTACTTTAAGGAAGAAGCAAATGTTTTTTTTTTTGGGAAGGCCAAGACCAACATGTCCGTTACTCGTTTGTTCTATTTTGTTTGTCTGGTTTCTTGATCCATTTCAAATTTAAAACATTACCTTTGTAAAGTCTGAAAATATGTCTGGTGGATTAGGTAGTAAGAGCCACTGGTGAATTACCTGGATACATTTAGTGATTCTAGAACACCAACCTTGCATTTGTTGTCTTCGTTGTTTTTTTTTTCTCTCCCGACGTTAACAAATGTTTCACATCCATCGATTTTGCTGAATCGTTAATAGTTGAACAGTTTCTTGAATCACAGGTAAACCAGATTCCAAGAACATTCACCTTTACAGGGTTCCCCTCCAAACCTAAGTGGTCTATAGAATGGAACACAGAACTTTACACTCCCCGACTTAATTGCTCAAGTTTTATTTAGGGTTCATATACAAAGCTTATATTTGGCCAAAACGTTCTATGTGTTTACACACGTCTGGGATGATTTTCTATCGCCTGTCACGGTCAAAATAGAACAACCAAGTCGTGGTCCAGGTTGTTTGGACATAAGCTCTAATCAAATATTCTGGGCGCCACGTTGACGGGCCCATGGTTCGGATCCAGCCCAAATTTAAACATAGGGGAGAGGCTCCACAGAGAGGTCTGGTTTCCCGGGTAGACGGACTAAGCAGCTTTGAAAACCCACGCCTCGATGTCTAGCGAGACGAGTCGTAGCGCCTGGCTCAGGCTCATCTGGCCAATTTGTGGAACCAGCGCCATTGTTAGCCGGACGTTTGCAGGTTTAAAGCAGGAAAGGGAGAAGGAGAAGGTAGTGTGTGGTGGGGTGAAATCTAGCTAATCAATTAAAATGACCAATTGACCACCACAGAGATAAGGCGTGTAGGCGTGACTGTCATGAATTGAATATCCAATGGAATAGAGAAGAGAGAGAGAGAGGTTCTGGGTGAGTCTCTGCAGGAGAAAGGCGAGAGATGAGAGGAGTGAAGTTTGAGCATTAGCACCAATATAGTCTGCAAAGGGAGGACTAAAGAGAGATGTGGAAAGAGAGTTGCTAACTAATGAAGAGAAAAAGAAAGAAAAGAAAAGGAAAAGAAAAGCAACCATGTCCATTTAATAGAGCAGACTAGGAGAGAGAGAGAGAGTGCAATGCTTTAATGCAGGAAGGAAAAAAGGGAGAACAGATCGATGTTGATATTCACTGTTCTATCTAAACCGGGGGTTCGACCTCATACTTGGCCACGCCACTTTCATCGGCAGTCCAACCTGACCAACGCCACAGCCAGCCGGGCCCGGGTCCCAGCCAGTCCACTTGACCGGGGGCAAGCAGACCAACACCAGTGCCAGCAGTTGTGTCGTGTTGTGAAAGTGACAGTGAAAAGAAAAAAAAAAGGAAAAGAAAAAGACAGTGATTCGTGAATAGTTAAGATCACCTGGCCAGGTAAAGAGAAATCTATTTATACCCGGTTAGTTAATGATGTTTTAGATAAATGATTTTGTGAAGTTCAGGAAAGAGAGAATGTTTTATTTTTTTTTGATTCCATATGCATTGATGTTTCGTTCTATGATCATGTGTAGTAAAGTTATAGACTTTACAGTGGTTTGATGTGACGAATGCATGATAATGAATGAGATTGTAAGCAAGCTGGAGTGTTTTTGGGCTGTGCGCTAGTCCTTCCTCCATCGACATCACCCGAGGTTGACAATTTTTTGGGCGAGCTTGCCAGGATATTCTGGCCCATTTATTAAAATTTGTTCAACTTCTCAAGGGGAAGCTGGGTGGGATTCAAGTATTGTAATCCTAAGACAAGGGGGTTGTCTTACTGTAGTTCCCAAGATAGTTAAATACAAAAGGCTTGGCATTGTTTCCCAAGATAGTTAATACTAGGCTTGGCATTTCAGCCCCAGAGTACTTATTTCGCACAGATTGCCTATAATTCGCTCTCATATTTGGGTCAGGCGCTGGGCGTCTTATAAAAACTAATTACTTTTGTCCCCAAGCTAATATTATCATTCATAGATTGGTGCTATTACGTCACTCGTGTCGGAAACCACCATTTTGGCTGTCGTAATACAATCTTGTTCAAAAAAGAAAGAGATAAAATGGCGGAAGAAAAGAACACCCCTATTGAACAACTTGTGAGCTTTCGCCGTGATCTAGGTTACTCAGGAGATGGTCGTGCATTCGTTAAAAACCAAAAAAATGGGGGAAAGAGATTGAACCGCGGAAAGACGCCGCGTCGCATGGAAATAGAGGCGGAAAAGGCAAAAGGGAAGAGCAAGAATAGAAAAATTAGGATTCAGGCAATGATAATCAGGCAGGGAAACGCAGGAGACAGAAGATTAAAGTTCAATTAGAGTTAGAGAAAGTGAGAATGCAGAGGGAGGCCACCGATGATGGTAGCTCACTTTCCAGTGACTCTGTCGCAGTTACGCTCCCCGACCCAAGTTGCCAAAATTCTCGGAAGGGACCGATTCGATTGACGCATACATCATCGTTTCGAAACGTTTGCGACCAGTCAGGGTTGGCCTCCAGAAGAGTGGGCAGTCATTTTGTCAGCGCTTTGACGGGTAAGGCATTGCAGATTTTCACTGCGTTACCAGCAGAACAACAGTCTGATTTTGGTGCTGTGAAGGAGTTTTTAATGAAGGGATTTTACCTCACAGAGGAAGGATTCAGAAAAAATTTCGTTCAGCTAGTTTGCAAGCAGGGAAACGTACACTCTTTTTGGTGCACGTCTAGATCACTATTTTGAGAAGGGGTTAGGGGTTGAGTGGTACGAAGAAGGAGTTCGCTGAATTGAAAGAGCTGGTTATGAAGGAACAGATTTTGTCAGGTTGGGGCCCTAAATTAACCATACATTTGAAAGAGAGACAGCCAGAGACAGCGGGGGAGTTGTTGAAGTTCGCAGGGGTTTTATAGAGAGGCACGTCGGGGCACTAAGGTGCAGAGAAACAAGGTGCTAGGCACAGGTGAGAAGAGTGCAAGGAGACCAGGGGAGTTTTCTGCAAAGTCTGCAAACCCAGTGGTGGGCAGAAGGATGGGCAAAAGGGACATTAGGTGTTTCATTTGTCACAAGAAGGACATGTGGCGAGGGATTGTCGCATAGGTTCCAGAAGGCAGCAGCCTTGCAAGAGGTGGATAAGGGTCTCAAGGGAAACGACCTGCAGGGGAAACCCAAACAGGGATCCAATCTGAAGAGGGTAAGGCGGCCTATGGCTAGCACTGGACAGCAGTCAGTGTCAGGAATGGAGGGCACTAGGCTGAGTGGTTCGTTACCAGGGGAAGAAGGGTGGTTTGGCCACAGGGGGTGAAAGTTTTACGAGACACTGGTTTTTTCATGCGTGTAGTACGAACAACGCTGGTCGAGAAAGGGGTTTTCTGACAGGCAAATCCAGACCTGTACTCTAATCGATGGCACTGTGAGTGGGAGTTTCCATTGCTAAGATAGAAGTACGTACCCCTTACTTCTCGGGCGAGTTGTCTGCGTTGGTGATGGAGAAACCCCTTCATGATTTGATCATTGGAAATATTCCGGGGGCAAGGGATCCAGGGATCCTGAGTTGTTGACTGCTACGGGGGCAGCATTCAGACACGGAGCAAGAAGGAGGAAAAGGTTGATAAACGTTAGTCTTTCCCCGGCAAGGAAGTCGGGCATAGATGTGTCGCCTGATGAGTTTAGGGCAGCGCAGGAACAAGACCCTTCGCTCGTGAAGTCTTGGGAGTTGGCAAAGGTGGAGAGAAACAGGTGGTTAGAGGAGGTGAGACAAATTTCTTGTGAAAGGCGGGCTGTTGTACCGAGTGTTCACCAAGGGGAAGACAGGTAAGGTGACCACTCAGTTAGAGGTACCAGCGGGTTTAAACGTGACACTGTCATGTCAGTGGGTCACGAGTCCTCATGGGGGGTCATCCCCGGCACCACAAAACAGCTGACCGAATCTTTGATGACTTTCATTGGCCAGGACAATGGCAGACATCAAGCGTTTCTGCATGTCATGTGACGTGTGTCAAAGGGTAGCCACAAAGGGTGAAGAGAAGGCGCCCTTAAACATCCCCCTTTAATTGACACACCATTCAGGGGTGGCGTTTATCTGATTGGCCCAATCGCGCCCTTTCCAAAGGTGGGCAACAGGTATGTGTTTTGACGCGGTGGACTACCGACCAATACCCAGAAGCGGTTGCATTGAAAGGCGTAGATACGCAACAGGTCGCTGAAGGGCTGGTAAAACACTTCTCTCGCGTGGTGTGCCAGCACAAATTCTCAGTGACAGGGGGTCACAGTTCACCTCAGGCGTGATGAAGGAGGTCAACAGGCTGCTAGGGGTCACACAGCTTCTCACCACCCCATATCACCCACAATGCAATGGCTTGGTGGAGAGATTCAAAGGTGTGCTGAAGGGCATCTTAAAGAAGCTCTGTGAGGGAAAAGGCCAGCAGATTGGACCGCTACATTCCAGCGGCACTGTCGCCTACAGGAAGCCCCTCAGGAAAGCACAGGGTTTTCGCCATTTGAGCTGCTGTATGGGGGGACAGTTCGGGACCGGGGTTTCATTCTCAAAGAGCTGTGGGCCGGGAACAGGATCCGAAGAAGGGCAAAACCACATATCAGTATGTGGTGGACTTACCAATAGGCTAGAGGGAGACATGTAAGGTCGCAAGGGAGAGTTTGCAGGGGGCTAGGGTCGTCCAGAAGAAGCAATATGACAGAAGGGGAGGAAGCAATTCCTCAAGGGGAGATCAAGTCCTGTTACTGCTTCCCACGGATCACAACAAGCTGCTGATGCATTGGAAAGGGGCCATTCACCATCATTAAAAGGTAGATCGACTACCGAATCGATGTGAATGGGGAAATCAAAACTTTCCATGCAAATTTACTCCGCAAATATATTTAGCGGAGACTCAGCACATAGGCGCAGCAGCAATCATTGATGGAGGTGAGGAGACCCAGCAGAAGAAGGGGAGATTTTGTTGCCTGAGTTTCCAGGGAAGAGTCCTACCAGGGGTGTGTCACTGTATGAAGGGCTAGACAGTAGGAGACAGGAGGAAGTTAGGGGCTCCTAGAACAGTATAGGCGTCCCCGACTGATAACCAGGCAGGACAACTCTAGAGACATGTAAAGGTGGAGTTAACATCACAGAAACCCTACATGTGAAAGCCTACCCATCCCATATGCCACCAAGCAAGTGATCGAGGAGGAGGTAGAAAAGATGTTGGACCTTGGGGTGATTGAACCGTCCCCAAAACATCGTATAGTGCACCCGTCGTCCCTAGTGAGGAAAAAAGTCAGGTGAGCATCGATTCTGTGTCCCACTATAGACGTCTGAACAGTGGGCACCAAGGGCGATGCAGAGTCCCTACCAAACATGGAAGACCTTTTGCCAGATCGCCACAAGCAAAGCCAGTATTTCACCAGGATAGATCTGAGCAAGGGTTACTGGGAAATAGCCTGAGTGAGGACTCAAAGGAAGTCACAGCATTCTCCACTCCTATGGGGCAAAACCAATGGCGATTACTCCCTTTTGGGATGGTCACGCACCTGCAGTCTTTTCTCGGAAGATGAGGAAGTTATTTACGGGATTGGAAGGCGTTGTGAATTTCATGGATGACATTCTGATACATCCGAGACATGGGAGGAGCATATGAGGCAGCTAGGAGCAGTTTTTAGAGAGGTGGGGACAAGCCAATCTCACAGCCAGACCAACAAAGTGCCAGGTTGGTTTTCCAACCTGGAGTTCCTAGGTTTGTTTTCGGAGGCGACACAAAGCAGCCGGAAAGAGGAAAGGTGGAGAAGATGATGAATTCGAAGAGACCAAAACCAAAACAGAAGTCAGGAGTCTGCTAGGGTTTTTTTGGGTTCTATAGGGAGTTTGTTCCAAATTTCGCAGCAATCACGAGTCCTCTCAGTGATTTGGTCAGGCAGGGAAACCGGCAGTGGTCGAATGGTCAGACGCTGCAGAGCAAGCACTGCAGACGGTGTTGGAAAGACTAGGTTCCCGTCCCATCTTGAAGCTACCAGATATGTCCAAACCATTTTTTTGGGGGACAGATGCATCAGGGGGTGGGTAGTTGCAGTAATTGTTACAGGAGTATGAAGGGGTCGATTTCCTGTGAGGTAGCTAGCAGGAAGTTGACAAAGTGGAAGAAGGGTACCAACGGTGGAGAAGGAGTGTTTAGCCGTTGTGGGCCGTGCAGAAGTTCCACAAATACTTGTATGGGAAAGAGTTCGTGATAGAGACTGATCATCAACCACTCAAATTCCGCAGGAGGGGCAGTTGAAAAACAGCAAGTTTTGCGTTGGGGAATGGCACTGCAGCCCTACAGGTATCGAGTGCAGTACATCCCAGGTCGACAGAAGTCGGAGCTGACTATTTAAGTCGCGTAGTCTAGCAAGCTGCAACTCAGAGGAAGTCAGTCATATCCGGGTGCTTTGTTGATAATATGTGTTGATTACAGTTATGTTGATTGGATATGGGTTCATTCCCAGTTGGCTAGTTCATATTTTTGTGTGAGACTTGTTCATGTTTTCTTTGTGAACTTGTTCATGTGAATTATTATGCTTGGAGCATACATCCTTGTGTAGTGATGCATTTTTTGCAATAAGTGAGGATGGAGATTTCCCCATGAAGTGTCATGGAGCTGATCATATTATATTTTGCTTTTCATAAGAATTGTGAAAAGAAGATGTGGCAAATCCGCAGGGAGGGGAATGGCATAAGTGCGCACAGAGGTCGTAAAAAAATGAATTGAAATAACGCAAGAGCGCACGTCAAAGATAACTCATTGGAGTGGGATTCACTAATGATATATTCAAAATTTAATAAACCGTTGGTTGTAAAGTATTTTTTCAAACTTTGCACGTGTAGCTGTGTGTCAGCAAATTCGGTTGTTGTTTTTTTTGTACCGTGGTTTTGAGACGATGCGGTGCATAGTCTTTTGCAAGGGGAAATTGTCACGGTCAAAAATAGAACAACAAGTCGTGGTCCAGGTTGTTTTTGGGCATAAGCTCTAACTCAAATATTCTGGGCGCCACGTAGACGGGGCCCATGGTTCGGGTCCAGCCAATTAAGCATAGGGAGAGGCCTCCACAGAGACGGTCTGTCCGGCTAACGGACTAAAACAGCTTTGACCGACGCCTCGATGTCTAGCGAGACGAGTCGTAGCGCCTGGCTCAGGCTCATCTGGGCCCAATTTTGGGAACCCGCGCCATTGTTAGCCGACGTCGCAGGTTAAAGCAGGAAAGGGAGAAGGAGAAGGGTAGTGTGTGGTGGGTGAAATCTAGCTAATCAATTAAATGACCAATTGACCACCACAGAGAGTAAGGCGTGTAGGCGTGACTGTCATGATTTGAATATCCAATGGAATTAGAGAGAGAGAGAGAAGAGGTTCTGGGTGTAGTCCTGCAGGAGAAAGGCAGAGAGATGAGAGGAGTGAAGTTTTGAGCATTAGCACCAGATATAGTCCCGCAAAGGGGGGACTAAAGAGAGATGGGAAAGAGAGAGTTGCTTTAAATAATGAAGAAAAAAAAAAGAAAAGAAAAGGAAAAGAAAAGCAACCATGTCCATTTAATAGAGCAACTAGGAGAGAGAGAGAGAGTGCAATGCGTTAATGCAGGGAAAGGGAAAAAAGGAGAACAGATCGATGTGATAGTCACGTTCTATCTAAACCGGGGTTCGACCTCATACTTGGCCAGCGCCACTTTCATCGGCAGTCCAACCTGACCAACGCCAGCAGTCCAGCCTGACCGGTGCCAGCAGTCCAGCTTGACCGGTGCAAGCAGACCAACACCATGCCACAGTTGTGTCGTGTTGTGAAAGTGACAGTGAAAAGAAAAAAAAAGGAAAAGAAAAAAAACAGTGATTCGTGAATATTTTAAAATCACCTGGCCAGTAAAGTAAAATCTATTTATACCCGGTTAGTTAATGATGTTTTAGATAAATGAATTTTTTGAAGTTCAGGAAAGAGAGAATGTTTTATTTTGTTTGATTCCTATGCATTGATGTTTTCGTTTTTATGATCATGTGTAGTAAAGTTATAGACTTTACTAGTGGTTTTATGTGACGAATGCATGATATAATAATGAGATTGTAAGCAACTGTGAGGGGTGTTTGGCTGTGGGGCCCAGTCCTTCCTCCAAACGACATCACCCGAGGTTGACATCGCCTTCCAAAAGAAATTCAGTATTGCCTCCATACCGAAACGTTTACGCTCAACACTAGGGCTGTCCATGTAGGTCTACATTTCCGCGTGCCATCTATGTTTACAATATCAACACATAAGATTAATAAGTTTGGTGACAATGGGTCACCTTGTCTGCATCCTTGTTTGATTGTAAACGGCTCGAAAAACTTGTTCAGTAACAAGGATATCGCGATTTTGCACCTCACTTATTTTATCGCTTACAAACATCTTGCTGAGAACCAAACGCTTTCAATACAAGGATATCACGATTTAACACTTCACTTATATGGGGAGTTTGTATTATACTCCCTGTTTGGCTAGTATACTTACCATGTCAGACAATAGCATTCACGGCAATTAGTCTGCTCTGCCAGGCCGAAGTTTTTGTGTGGCTAATGCAGTAATAAGACAGTCACGTGGTGCCCAACCCACTTCCGCCGTCGGAAGAAGCCAGTGTCAGCCTCCCGTACCTCATTCATCGAGGCCTGCGCGCAAGGTAACCCCAGAACCTTGGCGCTAGTGGGGAAGGCAGGGCGGGCATTAGAGTCTGACATGGTAAGTATACTAGCCAAACAGGGAGTATAATACAAACTCCCCATTTTGGCGTCATATACTGTACCATGTCAGACAATAGCAGAATTCATAGGAAAAGGCGGAGGGCGAGTGCCCTAGTGGTTCCTGGGGTTACCCGATATGGATGCATTAGCCGCCACAAAGGATATCCCATTAGAACCATCAGCCCTGGTCATGCGGATGTCCCTCAAATAAAATTTTATGAAGGGATTCTCCGAACGCCAGAAGGCTGCCTCCAGGAGGTGGCGCATGGGAACAGAGTGCTGGAATGCTGCCGAAGTGGCCAGCGCTCTGACCTCATGGGCCCGGGGGGACAAGACGGGGAGGACCTTGGATGCCTGGGAATAGGCCGTTCTGACCGTCTTGGAGAGCCACCTAGAGACAGTGCCAGCTGAGATGTCTTTCGTGTTACTGGGGTTGATGGAAATAAGAAGACGTCTTTGCGAAACGCGCCTGGGGCGTGAGCGTTCCCAGTAGAGAACAGTAATATGCCGCTTCTGGCTCACTTGCTCCTCCACCAAGTTTTCGGGCGAAAGTGGCCTAAAAGCGGCATTTTATAGTTCTCTGACAAGTAAGACTTCAATAACCCAAAAAATAACGATTATCTACAAACAAACATACTGTGTAAGATTATCCGTTTTCAATACTAATTTACTAAACTTTTCAGATTTTAGTTTTTGTTTAATCCTGTGTTTTTCTTGATCGTTTTCAATAACATCATTTTCACGCAAACATTCATCAAATGCATCTCTGTCTTTCATGTGAAATAAAACTACAGTCTTTAATGTTCTCTAAAGTCTTTTAAAACTGAGTTATATTTTTGGCATAAAATCCACACACTTATCCCAGCATGTCTTCCACTGAAAGCTAGTTTCGACAAAGTGTTTCTCTTTTTAACTATGTCTCTTTCTGCTGAACAGTCATCTATAATAAATAGTGTCTGCGTTCCCTCAAACAATCTATAAAAGTGTTCTAAACATTCACTCAGTTTATTGCTGGGATCAACTAAAAATATGTTATCATCAGACCATATAAACCTTCTATCATGGTATGCTTTGTTCCATTTAAGTGTTGGGCAGAAAATCACAATATGATCAAAATTATAACGATAAACTGTTTGTAACAGGTCGAGGATAAATATTGTTTTTCCACAACCAGTTTGTCCACAATTAATGAACAATGAGGGGTTTTTGTCATAAAGTTTTAACTGCTCCATAGTTTTATAATAGAACTTAATCTAATCCAGTTATTGTTTTTATCATGCTCTCTGTTTAAAACTTGTTCAGTATAATAAAATCCTATAAGGTCTAAATGTGTAAGATTATCCAATTTAGTTCTGTAAGATTATTTCTATTTAGACTAATATTGATTTTGTTGCTTGTTGTTATGACCTTAATATCCTCACCATTGTAAAGAATGACGACAGTACTTTAAGACTGTCAACGTCTAAGTTTTGCCAGCTAATTTAGAATTCTTTTAGAAGGACGTCACTAACGCCCACAACCCCATCCTCCCTTATCTTTTAAGACAGAAATTTCAAATATCATTGTGAACGTGTCTCCTAATTTCATTTGCGGAATGAACTGTAATTTTGTAGAAGCATCTTTTAAAACCGTTTCTCTTCTGTGGAG
Source organism: Conus ventricosus (assembly GCA_018398815.1). NCBI lineage: Eukaryota > Metazoa > Mollusca > Gastropoda > Neogastropoda > Conidae > Conus > Conus ventricosus. The sequence goes on from CM031616.1 coordinate 62,974,860, forward strand.
GATGTACTGTTTATTTCCATACGGCTTTATTTCAATCTCTTTCCGACTATTGTCATCTGGCATAAGACTTACATGTAAAGGGCCAGAGTTGAATGCTTTTCTGAAACTTTTTTGACGGCTAAAAAATGTTAAAAGGGCTTATGAATTCAAATTTTATTTCCCATTCTAAATATGGTTCTAAGTGCCATTTGAGGTCAGGTTTTCGAACTATTTTATATTCATACTGGCCAACATTATTTGCTTCTAGATTGCGCAGCTGTTCTAGTTTAGGAAACTTTTTGTTGTCGCCAACCTCTTTGCGTTTATAATCACCATCTTTAGTGTACTCAAAAACCATACAAAGCGCCTATCTCGCCATTTTGTTCAAAGTCCGCAACAGTCTGCAAGGTCATTTAATTCTAAAGTTATACACCTCACAGGCGCTAATGTAAACTCGGATTCTTCTGGCCCGCGCGCACATTTTTTAGTACAAACTTTTATCTATTAATTCATCCCCAAAA
>CM031616.1:62976359-62983859 GCA_018398815.1 Conus ventricosus
CAGATACGTGATAGTGTGAAACAACTTATACACCTAACTGCTGTTGATGGTAAAAAACAGATAGTGTAACGGACTGCAGTTGATGGTAAACAACAGAAAATTTGACAGACTGCGTTGATAGTAGACAACATGCAGTGTAACAGTGCAGTTGATGGTAAACAAGATGTAGTGTAACAGACTGCAGTTGATGGTAAAAAAAAACATGTAGTGTAACTGATAATTCGACAAACTGCAGTTGATATTAAACAACAGATAATTTGACGATTTGCAGTCATGTACAACAACAGCTAATTCGATAGACTGCAGTTGATGGTAAACAACAGGTAACATAATGGACTGCAGTTGATTCTAAGCAGATTGTTTCTTGCTACACAATCAGTGAGTCTTTGTCGAGGAATTGGCTGAGTCTGGTTGTTGGTGGGGAATTGGTCAGTTTAACCACAGCGAGTACAGAAGAAACGACTGCAATTCTGAATTTTCAAGTCAAAATCATACTGCATATATGGCTTTGCGTACAGTCTTCTTATGCGACCAAATGCAGGATATGAGTAACACCAGTAGTAGTACAATGTGAATCTTGACAATTGCGAACGAACATTTCTCAAACACTCCAGGCCAGTTCAATTCAATAGCAATGTGAGTGTAAGATCATGGTGCTAGTTACTGAAAAGATCAACAGTTCAGCAACAGCTCCAATAACCGGTTTGTCACTGGCATGTTGTTGTAGCGTGTTTTATCGCTAATTGTTCCCCATCGTTAAGTACTTTAGCCAACTAACCAAACGGTTCAATCACGCAGTAACGAAAATCAGCCAGAATAAACGTGTAGGCACGTCATTAAATGGCCCATGAAAAAATTTACACTCGGGTGAAATCCGGAATCCTTGAATGTGGAACTGAATGTCCTCTCCGACCTTTGCTGGCCTCATTATTTACAGCCAGTTGCTGTTCAGGTTCGGGCTTCACGTGCTCTGGCCGTGTCTTCACGCTCTTCTGTTTTCTCATTTCTATTTCCCCTCGCTGTGGTCAGGCCGGCAATTCCAGAGAGGTTGGTATCAGCACCACAAACTGAAAGGCTTCACGGAACCAACAGTCATGTCATTTGCCCTGTGTTAGATGTTAGATGTAGGTTTGTACTGTACTTTTACTTCATCCAACAATAAAAGCTTGGAATATGTTGAAAGTGTGCCTTTTTATTGGGTGTATATGAATGTTCGTACATGTTTCTCTCTCTCTCTCTCTCTCTCTCTCTCTCTCTCTCTCCTCTCTCTCTCTCTCTCTCTCTCTCTCACTCTCTCTCTCTTCTCACACACACACACACACACACACACACACACACCACACACACGATGCACACACACGCACACACACACACACACACACACACACACACACACACACACGCACGCACGCACGCACGCACGCACGCACGCACGCACGCACGCACGCACGCACGCAACACACACACACAGACACACACACACACACACACCACACACACACACACACACACACACACACTGACTGACTGACTGACTGAAACTAATTTATTGTCAGATTAACTCAAGGTTGTATTGACAAGACACGTACAAACAGATACACACGCACGCACACACAAACACTCACACACACACACAACACACACACACACACACACACACACACCCCACACCACACACACACACACACTCACCACCACACACACACAAACACTCTCTCACACACACACACACACACACACACACACACAACACACACACACACACACACACACACACCACAAAGCGCGCGCGCGCGAATGCAAATACGAACATTTAATCAGTTTCGCCCAAAGCACCTAACTGAAAGAGCACACATATGGAAAATATATCAATACTAATATTATGCAGCTGGTAACACAATAACATTCACATTAAAGAACACGATTATCACGTTTAAAACAACTGGCACAATTAAATGTACATTACATGGACATGCTAAGACATTGGAGTATCTAGTATTTTCTGAGCTTTACAAGCATATTTTGCGAGACTGGATATAGTATTTATCATTTCTTGATGACAAGAGCAAAGTCAGTTTAAATTTGCGTGGGTCATTGTAACACTTTGGCTTAACAAAGGTTTTCCTAATGTCCGCTAGCCATGAACAAATAACAAGAAATGGATTTCATCTTCTTGAGCCAAATCACACGGTCGCCACAAACCAACTATCTTCCCTTTGAAACCTTATTTCAAATGGTGACAGACAATATTGGAAAATACAAATCTAAATACATGTAGTGGTTAAACACTGCATATGAAACAGTCCATTTTTCTATCGACGTAGTGTCGAACATTTAAATTTCTTACCATTATTGTCTAAATTATGTATGCTTTTTGTGGCAAGCTGTTCTCGCCCACTGGAGTTAAACTCAAGACGTATTTTAAACATTTAAGTTACGAATTTAAGTAAAGGGGTATTTTTTAAGCTCGCCGTGTACACGTTCATTAGGAATTCGAGTGTCTGCATTTAAAAATTGCTTGAATAAATGTAGTCTTTTAATAATAAACCCTTTTCAAAACTCCAAATGTCAGCACCATATTGCATTATTGGCTGAACTTGAAATCAAGTCGTTTATGTTAGAGACAAAAAGAGCAGCCTTCAGGCTATACAGTATGCAAAGAAAAATCATCACTGCTTTCTTTGCTTCTACTACCTAAATCTTCACATTCACCGTGAAAACTAAGCCTAAAAAATAGATATCAAGATGTTTATATGCGTCGACAACTTCTATTTTCTCATTACCATAATACTATTTCTCATCCTGTGGTAAGTAGCCACCTTTACGAAAACCTGTAATACTGTGGCCAAATTCATTGTCAACTTCAATCAAGATGCAGCCGAATGTCTCTGTGATCAAACTATAGTTATAGAAAGTAGAATGATATCATTAGGAAAAACAAAATGATAATTCGATCAGATCAAAAGCCACATCATGACGACTATATTAAATGATTTACAATACAAGTTCATTGATAAACACTGAAAACAGAACAGGGCTTTACACATTCCCTTTTTTATCTCACGTGTAAAATTACAAACATCTGATAGTTTTGCTCCCGATCTAATTCGCGCCTTCACATCATTATACTATTTCTTACACAAGTAACAAGCTTGCCTTTTATACCATTTTTCAGTAGAGCAGGCCACATCAACTTCCTAGAACCTGAATCAAATGCTTTTTCAAAATCAGCATGAGACAATTGTCTCTGTGATCAAACTATAGTTATAGAAAGTAGAATGATATCATTAGGAAATAACAATATGAATAATTCGATCAGATCAAAAGCCACATCATGACGACTATATTAAATGATTTACAATACAAGTTCATTGATAAACACTGAAAACAGAACAGGGCTTTACACTTTCCCCTTTTTTATCTCACGTGTACAATTCACAACATCTGATAGTTTTGCTCCCGATCTAATTCGCGCCTTCACATCATTATACATATTTCTTACACAAGTAACAAGCTTGCCTTTTATACCATTTTTTTCAGTAGAGCAGGCCACATCAACTTCCTAGAACCTGAATCAAATGCTTTTTCAAAATCAGCATACAGTTTTTGTTTATTTGTCAACTGTTTTTGTACCGAAGCTAACAAAGTAGATATATGATCGATAGTGGAATGTCATGTTTTTAAAATCTGCTTAATGTTCTCCAGTAACGTCGTTTTAATTTGTCTATTCCTGTGGTCTATAATAAATAACAAACCTGTACAGTTTGCTGCTTGAATAATAAGATGCTTTTGTAGCTTCTCACGCCATTCAAAACCACACTTCTTAAACAGTGGCAAAACTATAGATTCATTCCGACTTTCAGGATAAACTCCTTTAACAAACAAGCAATTTTATAACTTTACCAGGAAATGAATCACAGAGTCTCCAGAATATTTGAAAAATACAACGATAAGATCGTAAGGTCTAGCAGCTGTACCCACCTACAGCCCTTAACTCTACTCATCAGAGCCTCAGAATCTGATGATCCCATGACCCAACATATATATAATAATATATATATATATATATATATATATATATATATATATATATATATATATATATATATTATTATATATATATTATATATATTATATATATATATATATGATTAAAAGCCAATCTTAAAACCGGGACTACAAATTTGTTTCGAGGTCTTTCCTCTCTTCAGATCCCGTGCCAATCCCTGCTAACTGACCTCGATCGTATATATGTGTTTTGAATTGTGAGCTGTAGTCCAGTTGGGTTGTGTTGCACGTGTTGTGCAAGGGGGGCCATGTTGGGGTTGTAAGTCTTTCTTTCTTTATTGAGTATGAGGGGTCCTATCAGGGTTGCTATTTTATACTTGTTGATAAAAATTTCCTTTTGTAATAATAATAATAATAATAATAATAATAATAATAATGGGGATTTATATAGCGCCTTCCACGGCACAAGGCGCTTTACAAAGGCAGAAAAAATGCAATTGCTAAATGTAAAGAAAATGCATTGAAAAAAACGGCTCAGAAATGAAAAACAAAGGCTCTCTCTCATTCTCTCCCACGCGCACACAGACTCTCACGCACAGACACACAATACACAACAGCCGCAACAAGCACAAACTACTAAGCAATCCACAAAATAACAAAAGTCAATCAACTATCTGGTAATGACTGTCTTCTTAGTATTGTTTGAAAAGGTAGGTTTTCAGGGAGGTTTTGAAGGCAGAAAAGGTTTGAGAATGTCTTAAGTCATAGGGGAGTTTATTCCAGAGTTTGGGAGCTGCGTATGAGAAAGCTCGTTCGCCATGCTGTTTACGATGGGGGCGGTAACTGGGAAAGCGGAAGGTCCTAGTGTCGGTGGAGGAGCGGAGCGTACGTGATGGGACATATACTTGAAGGAGATCGGATAGATAGGCAGGGGCATCGCCAGTGAAAATCTTGAAGCAGAGACAACAACATTTGTATTTAATTCTTTCTTCAACGGGGAGCCAGTGCAACTTTTCAGGAGAGGGCTGCAGGGATGGGTCCTAGGAGATTTGCAAATGAGACGGGCTGCAGAGTTCTGTACACATTGGAGGGGTTGGATGACAGTTGAGGGACAGCCAAGGAGAACACAGTTGCAGTAATCTAGCCTTGAAAGGATGTATGATGAAACGAGAGTTTTTGTGGCGTCTTCAGTGAGATAGGGTCGAATAGCAGCAATTCGTTTAAGTTCCATGTAGGCTAACTGACAAGTTTTTGTGACATGCTGTTTCATCCAGAGGTCACTATCAAGGAGAACACCAAGGTCACGAACAGTGTTTGAAAATTCAATAGTGCTGGAACCTAATGTCAAAGAGAAGGGAGCGGATCAGGGCCATGATGTGACCACTTTAAAAAACGGATGGCTTCAGTCTTCTCACAGTTTAATTTAAGCTTATTTGCTGACATCCAGGTCTCAATATCAGAAGTACAAGATTGAAGAGTAGAAACAAGGGGTGAGTAATCATCGATGACAGAGGTATGGAGCAGCTGAGTATCATCCGCAAACATTTCGTGTGAAACGGAATGGCCGTGGATGACATTAGACAATGGAGTGGTGTACAAAATAAGAGGACAGGTCCCAGCACGGATCCCTGAGGCACTCCAAATTGGAGGTTGATTCATCAGAACGGTGGTCACCTACTTGAATGAACTGTTTCCTATCTAGAAGATAAGAACGAAACCAATTTAAAGCTGTTTCCCTGATGCCACATGTGTATTTCAAACGAGAGAGAAGGATTTCATGGTCTATGGTGTCAAAGGCTGCCGAAAGATCTAGCAAAAGAAGGACAGAAATTTTGTTTCGTCTAAGGAATTTAGAATATCATTGAGAATGCGAAGGATGGTGGTCTCCGTGCTGTGCCCAGGGCGATAGGCTGACTGATGTGGTGTGAGGAGGTTGTTTGAGGCCAGATGGTCAGAGAGCTGTTGAAGAATGACTTTCTCAAGAATTATGGATAGGAAAGGAAGATTTGAGATGGGTCTGTAATTTTTAAGAACGTTGGGATCAAGACTGCTTTTCTTGAGTAGAGGTTTAACAAGGGCGGTCTTAAAGTCAGTGGGAACTGTGCCAGAAGACAGAGACTCGTTAAGAATTTTGGTGATGGTAGGAAGGAGAGAGTCAAGGTGTTCAAAGAGGAGTGGGGTGGGAATGGGGTCAAGGTCACAGGATGTTTTCGCAGACTGTGTGATGATTTTACGAACAGTCTGCTCCGACACCGGCAGGAATTCACAGAGTGTGGTACCGTTAAAAACAACAGACTGATCTGAAATATCTGAGGATGGGGAGAAAGCGTTTCGAATTGTCTGAATTTTATGGGCGAAAAACTGAGAAAACAGACCAGGAAGCTGTGACGGCTCATGAGTGGACGGCATTACAACACTTGCAGCCTTACCCAACATGCTAGTGACAGTTCTAAACAGTTCTTTACACGAGGATGCTGCTGCAACTTTAGAAGAATAAAATGCGGTTTTGGCTTGATGGACAAACTGTACGACTTTCTGTTTGGCAGCATCGTAATTTGCTTGTGTATTGTCAGTCTAGATGATACCCAGCGCCCCTCGGCTCGACGTCGCTCGCGTTTTCAATATTCGCAGCTCAGGTGCAATTGAGTTGTACCACGGAGCCGGGCGACGCCAGTGTACCGTCCGCTGACATACAGGCGCATGCTTATCCAAAACTTTTCTAAGACCAATGTTCAAATCAGTAAGTGTTACGTCAGGCGTGATAATGTTAGCGATGTCATGAGAAAAATCAGCAGGGTCGATCTTATGAGTGGCACGAACACATTTGAATTGGGGTGCCGACTTTTGCTTTGGAACACTGAGATGGCACACTAGACTATAGTGATCAGACATCAAATCATAACAACACTTAGCAGAGTGCAAAAGACCGTCAGTGTCACGAAAAATCACAAGATCAAGAATGTGACCACTTGCTGGATAAGTGGGTTCATCGATGGCCTGAGAAAGGCCACACATCTCTAAGAGTTTCTGAAACCTCCTAGCTCTGGGATCACTCGTCTACGTAGACAGTTGCAGGCACAAAAGGAAATTTTTATCAACAAGTATAAAATAGCAACCCTGATAGGACCCCTCATACTCAATAAAGAAAGAAAGACTTACAACCCCAACAGGGCCCCCCTTGCACAACACGTGCAACACAACCCAACTGGACTACAGCTCACAATTCAAAACACATATATACGATCGAGGTCAGTAGCAGGGGATTGGCACGGGATCTGAAGAGAGGAAAGACCTCGAAACAAATTTGTAGTCCCGGTTTTAAGATTGCTTTTAATCATTATTTTAGCTGCTCCCGCATGGTTGAGCACTTTTTCAAAAAAAAAAGCCGGAAAAAATATACTACCAGCTATATATATATATATAAAATATATATATATATATATATATATATATATATATATATATTGTACTGAACAACATTAAAAACGCACC
>CM031616.1:62996359-62998859 GCA_018398815.1 Conus ventricosus
TGTGTTTAGCCTGATATGCCGTTGTATGCCGTTGTGCATTTAGCTGATATTACGTTGTACGTTTAGCTTGCTATTACATTGCGCGTCAAGCCTGACGTTACGTTGTGATTTTAGCCTGATATTACGTTTTAGGTTTAGCATGATGTTATGTTGTGTGTTTAGCCTGATATTACGTTGTGCGTTTAGTTTGATATTGCGTTGTACGTTTAGTTTGCTATTACGTTGTACGTTCAACCTGACGTTACGTTGTGTTTTTAGCCTGATATTATATTGTGCGTTTAGATTGGTATTACGTTGTGTGTTTTACGTTTTGCCCTTGAAATCAGCCTGATATTTACATTGTGTGTTTAGGCTGATATGGTGTTGTGCGTTTAGCTTGATATTACGTTGGCGTTGATCCTAATATTACATTTGTTTCCAGCATGATATTAACGTTTATTTTCTTTTACCCCAATATCATGATTGCTTCCAGCCTGATGTGATAACGTTTGTGACTGACAGTACGTTTCTAAGCCCCAACATCAAGGGCTTTAAAAGCCTGATATGACGTGGGGGTGGGGGGGGGGGGTTCCGACCGAGGACACGAAGCCCGATATAACATTTTAGAAAGCCTGACGTATTTTTGTAGACGTATATCACGTTCTTACGCCTAATTTTACCTTCCCCTCCCCGCCCCTTCCAGGTTTTATGTTTCTTTCTGGGCCTATATTCACGTGTTTTCAGATTGATATTACGTTCTGGTGGTAGTGGTGGTGGTGTGGTGGTGGTGGTGGTGTGGTGGTGGTGGTGTGATGGTGGTGGTGTTAGCCTGATATTAGTTTGTTTCAAGCTGGATATTCCGTTTGTTTTCAGCCTGTTATGTTTGTTTTTAACCAAGCATTATGTTTGCTAAAGACAGTTAACATGTTCGCTCTTTACTTGTTATAACAGTTGTTTCCAACCTAAATGGGACATTAAAGTTTGTTTATAGCCTGATGATGAGATCATTTACAATCTGGTATCGCGCGTTTCTTTTTAGCCTGTCTTTCAGTTGATTTTCGTTTGGCCTGATACCACGTTTGTTTTCAGCCAGATGTTATGTTTGTAGTTTGATAGTTTGTTTGCATTCAGATAAATGTTACGTTTGTATTAACCCCTTTTTTAACCTTGATATTACATTTGTTTCCAGCCTCATAAAAGCTTGTCTTTAGCCTAAATGTACATTTGTTTTCAGCCTAATAGGCCTACAACATATATTTTCAGCTTGACATCAAGTTTATTTTAAGCCTTGTGCGACCTTTGCTTTCAGCCTATAATCATGATCGCTGTCAGTATAATGTTGCGTTTGTTTTCTGCTAGATATACTGTTCCTTTTTCCCTGATCTCATATTTTTTTTACCTTGATGGTACATTTTTTCCAGCCTGATACAACCTTTGTACTTGACCAAATTGTTCGTTTGCATTTGATTTGATATTATCTTTTTTTCGCCTGACATCAAGGTTATTTGAGCCTGATGTTAGTTTCTTTAATGCCCTCAAGTAACATTTATGGTCAACCTGCTGTCATGTTAATTATGGCTTGAAATTTCCTTTGGATTTTTGCTGAATATTACCTTTGCTTCTATCCTGATGTTATGTTTGGTTTCAGCCTGAAATTAGGCTTGTTTTGGTCAAGTTTGACATCTGTTTTTTTCCCTTTGATGTAAGATTTGATTTCAACCTGATGTAATGTTTGAGTTGACCGTGATATTACAGTCGTTTCTTGTCTGCAAAGACGTGTGCATTTAAGGCCGGTAACATGATTGCTGTCAAAACCTGATATCACATTTGTTCTTAGCTGATATCAAATTCATTTTCAGCTGCCATTACATTTGTTTTCACCTTGATATTACATGTTCTAGTTTCATATTAGATCAGTTTTCATAGAGATAATGCATTTGTTTCTACCATGATAGCATTTTGTTTTGCCCTTGAAATCAGAATTGCTTCCCATCTGACACAACCTGACATTACGTTTGTTTTGGCATGCTGTTCCATTTGATTTTAAGCCTGATATGTTGTTTATTTTTTTAGCCTTACATTCAGAGTATTTCTAGCTAGTGTTACGTTTGTTTTTATAATGACATCACATTTGTTCTTAGCTGGATAGTAACTTTGTTTCAGCCTGTTATCACATTCGTTTTTATCTTGATGGTACGTTTGAATGTTTAACCTTTTGTTTTGAGCCGGTGTTTCAATTGCTTTTGGCCCAGTAGTGTTTTGGCCCGATCTTACGTTTGGTTCTTTGGCCTAATATGAAGTTTGTTTTCAGCCTGATATGACGTGTGTTTGAAATCTGATATTGCGTTTATTTTGGCCTGAAATTACGTTTATTTTTACCCTGATATTACGTTTGTTTTTGGCCTGATATCATGCTTGTTTTCAGCCTAATATTACATGTGGTTCTTTGGCCTGATATGACGTTTGTTTTCAGCCTGATATGACGTTTGTTTCTGGTCTGATACTATGTTTATCTTTGGCG
>CM031616.1:63003859-63018859 GCA_018398815.1 Conus ventricosus
ACAATGATAATGATAATTAATAATAACAATAATAATAATATTAATAACAACAAAAATAAAGCTGAAAATAATTAGATAAAAATAATGATAACACCAACTAAACAAACAGTAATAATAATAATGATATCAATGATGCTGTTATGATCCTGATAACTAATAATAATGATGAGAGACAATAATAATAATAATAAAAATAAATAATAATAATAATAATAACAATAATAATAATGCCTACTACCACACTTTTAATAATTATATAGACATCATGCAGTAATACTAACAAAAAAATGCTAATCGTAAATTGCAGTTATGAAAGATACTATCCTGACAGAAGAGGCGAAAACAATTAAAAAGGGTTTAGAGAAAGTTAAATAATATGGTTATCGTAGCAACAGACTGGAGTAATAATGACAATAATAAATAATAAAGCTATGACAATAATAAATAATAAGAATGATGTTGATTGTGATACTAACTACAGCAGCAACAATATTGAATGACAATAATAATGACTGCAGATGAAAATGATATTAATGATGATAAAAAGATTAAAGTAATGAAATAATGATGATAGTGATTACAACAAAAGATGAGAAAGAAAAAAATAGGAATACAGGGGAAAGGAGAGGTAGAATAAAGAGGAGAAGAAGGATGTCGACGTGAAAGAATGAAAACATGGATTCTTACATGTATATACTTATGGTTTCATCATGATAAAAAAAATAATAATTATTACTATTATTATTTATTATATTGATGATGATGATGAAGATGATGATGATGATGAATTCGATAATGATGATGATGATTATGATGATGATGATGATTATCATTATATGACAATCAAAATAAAAGTAATATAAGAAATAAATATAACAATCTAAAATGATATAATAGTAAGAATAATAACAAGAATAATGACGGTCATAATCATAAAACAATGATGGTATGAATTAAGGCAATTGGAAGGCTACAGGGTTGAAATCTAAGAACTATGCTAATGCATGGTGAGATATTGGTTGAGAGCAATGATGATAGTTGTTATAGTTATGATGATAACAAACGTTGTTTAAGTTATGATGAAATAAAGTGATAATGATAATGTTAGTAAAAATCATAAACTGGTAGAGTGATAACTAATGAGATTTGATTTCACTTCCTGGCGTACATCCTGAGTTTTTGGTCGTCCGATAGTGTATGGAGTGCATGCTCGCGAGTGTTAACATGCACCTGGATTTCCTGGCTCAGGCTCTAGTGGCCTTATGGACTGTTTGGTCCTGAGAGCCTCTAGTGCAAAGGGATTGTTGGTCCTGAGAGCTCTAGTGGCTTATGGGAATGTTTGGACCTGAGAGCTCTAGTATCCTGGGGGATTGCTGGTCCTGAAAGCTCTAGTGGCTATGGGACTGTTGGACCAGAAGCTCTAGTTGCTGTGGATTGTTGGGTCCAGAGAGCTTCTAGTTGCTGTGGATTGTTGGTCCTGAGAGGCTCTAGAGTGTGCTGTGGACTGTTGGTCTGAGACTCAAGTTTGCTGTGGGTACTGTTGGTCCCAGATAGCTGATAGTTGCTGTGGGACTGTTGTCCTGAAGCTCTCAGTAGCGTGGGACTGTATTTGGTCCTGAGAGCTCTAGTTGCTGTGGGACTTGTTGTCCCTAGAGCTTAGTTGCTGTGGGATTGTTTGTCCTGAGAGCTCTAGTTGCTCTGGGATTGTAGCCCTGAGAGCTCTAGTTATCCGTGGGATAGTTGGTCCAGAGAGGCTCTAGATCCTGTGGGATTGTTGGGTTCTGAGAGCTCTAGTTGCTGTGGACTGTTGTCCTGAGAGCACTAAATGCTATGGATTGTTGGTCTGAGAGCTCTAGATGCTAATGGGATTGTTGGTCCCTGAGAGCTCAAGCTGCTATGACAGTAGGTCCTAAGCTGTAGTTGCTGTGGGATTGTTGGTCCTGAGAGCTCATGGCTATGGGATTGTGGTCCTGAGAGCTCTAGTTGCTAATGGGGATTGTTGGTCCTGAGAGCTGTAGTGGCAATGATGGTGGGTTCCGAGAGTTGTGGTGGCTATTAAGAATATAATAATAATAATACTAATAATAATAATATAATAAAAAAAATAAATAATAATAATAATAATAATAATAATTTAAAAAGCGCCTATTCTCTATAATTTAGGGCTCTAAGCGCTTTACATAACAACACACACACACACACACACACAGCATCACACACACACACACACACACACACACACACGACACACACACCCAGCACACACACACACCCACGCTCACGCGCGACCCGCGCAGGACCGCGCGCGTACACGTGCTCACACAGACCACAACCCAAGCTGCAGACACCCGCACGCACGCACGCACGCAAGCGCTAAGCACTCACATCAACACGGACTGGGCACGTACAAGCAACACAACCACCAAGCACTCACGCATGCACGCAAAAATCCCCACAAGGGTGGATTGGGAAGTTGGGGGGGGGGAGGAGGGGGGTTACGACTGGTATGACAGTTAAACAAAAGTTTAGGTTTTGACAGAGATTTGAAAGAGAGGGTGAAGGAAGGTGTTCGGACACTGATGGGAAGTGTATCCAGACAGTTGGTCCTTGGAAGGAGAGAGAACGTTGACCAAAAGATTATTGGTTCAGAGAGAAGAATGAATGCGAAGAGGCGACTGTCAGCAGAGACCGAAGTGGACGGGATGGGGTGTAGATGTGGAGGATGTCGGAAAGCACTTTTGGTCCAGTACCCAAAACAGAAGAGAAACAGATAGAAGCCAGCATGAAGTCAATTCGGCCCTGAATTGAAGCCGTAGAGGGACTGCAACAGAGGGTGACATATTTACGTTTAGACGCTTTGAAACAGCCCTGAGCAGCGCATTTTTTCGATGATGAGTTCTGAGACAGTAAGGGGAAGGTAACGGTAGGTAAGGTAAGTAAGGTAAGGTAAGTGTAAAGGAAAGTAAGGTAAGGGTAAGGAACGGTAAAAATTCTGGAGCTCTGGAGGATTATGGGAAGGTGGGTTTCAAGAGCTCATAGTGGCTATGGATAGTGGTCTGAGAGCTCTAGAGCTATGGAAGGTGTTTTCAAGAGCTCTATGGCTGTGGTATTGTGGGTCTTGCGAGTTCTAGTGGCTAGGATGGTGGGTTCAAGAGCTCTAGGTGCTCTGGGGATGATGGGTTTCCAGAGCTCTATGCTAAGGGATTGTGGGTTCTAGAAGTTCTAGTGGCTGTGGATGGTGGGTTTCAGAGAGCTCAAGTGGCTATGGTTGGAGGGTTTCAAGAGCTCAAGTGGCTAAGGATGATGGCTTTACAAGAGCTCAACAAAGAGGCTGTCGGATGATGGTTTACAAGAGCTCAATGTATGGAAGATGTTTATCAAGAGCTCAAGTGGCTAAGGATAAAGGGTTATAAGAGGCACAAGAAGGCCCCCCCCCCTTAGGGTTGGGAAAAAATGGAAGGTTATCAAGAGCTCAGTGCTGTGGATGGAGGGTGATATCAGAGCTCCAGTGCTATGGATGGTGGATTCAAAGAGCTTCTATTGCTCTGGATGATGGGTTTTTAATCAAGAGCACTAGTGGCTGTGGAAAGGTGGGTTTACAAGAGCTCACGTGCTGTGGATGGTTGGGTACTCAAGAGCTCAAGTGGCCTGTGGGATTGTGGGCTCTGGAGCTCACACAACGTTCAAGGTTGTTTGACAAAAATTATAAGGTTTGTTCAATTCTAGCACTTACGTGAGATGTACAACACGTACACATGGAAGACAAGCAGAGCGAGGCAGACTGAATGGAGGATGAGGGGGAGGGAGAGGAAGGGGGGGGGGTTCTATCAGAGCAAGTAGATGGGAGTCCGGCTTGATGGTCCTCACATTTGCCCACTGAACTTTCAAGGAAAGTGTGAGATCTCCACCTGGGCGAAGGTAAATAAACATAAATCTCTCTGCCATTAATTTTTAGATAGTCCACTTTAGTTTCTTCCACTGAGTTTTGAGTGCATTTTTAATAAGTGGTGTGAGACCATAAGAAAGTACAAAACAGCTGCTGGAAGACAACTCTATTAATGAGTCAAATACTCAGGCGAAAGTAATTAAGTACTGGGAATATACCAATCCAAGTGCACAAGTTGATTAGAGTCACCTACTATAAATCATTAAGACAATCAACAGTATTTCATAAATCATCTTCATCGATTTTCACCAATTATAGGTTTAGAGTCATTATGTTAGAACATCGTATTCAGTTATCGTCTTAACAGTTAAGAAACAAGGAGTGGCAAAAAATGGGTACTGTGTTAAAATACACTCGTTGATTATCCTACACACATGTTACCGAGCCAGTGGCATAAAGTAATACCTGTTAACAGTCAATACCATTCATCATCTTGACAATCTACCGAGGTATTGGCAAAAATTATACTCTCATAACCTATGACATAAATACAAGCAATGCATATCTAAAGACTTAAAAACTTAGATTCAACTACATTCATTCTGGGCAGAACTGAAACCTGACACAGGTTCTCAGAGTAGGGAAGATGAGGTTTTTCCTCTCTCGACATACGTCCAGTGTCGAGTTTGATCCACTGATGATTTTGCCGAGATCAGTCTCACAGCCGATGGTGGACAGTAAGATGAGGGGCTTGATCTCCATTTTTTTGTGGTGCTAAGCAGACACAACCATGTCTCTGAGGTCTGGTCTGACTGACAGGCTGTCAAAGGCACAGGAACATCCATCAAAATATCGTTCTGAAGAAAGTGGATGGGTGGAGGGTTAGTCAATTGGGAGGGGGTGATCCGAAGGAGACATTGACCTTCCCAATACGGGCAGGGTGATAATAACGTAGACGAGATCAGAAGATAATCCTAAGATCCTGGTGTTTCTTCAGGCTTTGAATGCTAATGAACAATTGTTAAGACGTCTCCACCTGCAAGACCACTTGCCGACATGGACATTTAGCTTGTCCATGAATCTAAGTAAAGCCTTATTCAAGTTGCAATGACAGCGAAAAACACAGACATGGGTAAAGTAACACCAGGCAAGGCCAAAATGGCAAAGGAAACAATGAAAAGGTGAATTAGAACATTTCCAGGGTTACCAACCACACAGCACAGTGACCCAGTGAGACATCCCTCGTATCCTTGACCGCTGTTCCTTTTTCTCTCTTTGACCTGTCCTTTTCATAACTGGCAATGGAAACGGCAACAACTGGACAGGCCCAAAAGGAAAGACATACTGGACCAACAAGGTTTTTTTGTTGAAATTATAAAGTGCCTAGGGTAGGGTGGGGATGGGCCACTTTGGTGTATGACACACCAGGGACATTATGTTTAGGCCACTGGGATCACCCACCCACACTTCCCACCACACACACACACACCACACACACACACGACACACATCACACACACACACACCACACACACACACACAACCCGACCACATCGCACACACACACACACACACACACACACAGAGAGAAAGAGAGAGAGAGAGAGAGAGAGAGAGAGAAGTGAGAGAGAGAGAGAGAAGAGAGAGAGAGAGAGAGAGTTACCGTTCATCAAGGAGGCTCACTGCGTGCGGCCTAGTCCATATACACTAACAAATCACATCCACTAGGTTTTGAGACCACCACTAGCATGATTTTAAGCCCTGATGGATAAAATGAATAAACAACTTAGATGACAGCAACTGTGAAGCAGAGGGTCTCCTGGCTACGACTTAGCAGATGTCTGACCTTCACATTAGCTCAGTGCACTGGATCAAAATTTGAGTGCCTACCTAACATTTGGGTTTTTTTTTTTTTTTTGAATGTTTGTTTTGTTTTCTTTGTAATTGTGAGTAGTGGATGTACGCAAGTGTGACTAGGGATGTGTGGACACGGCTCATGTGTGTGCGTGTGCGCATGTGTGTGCCGTGCTGGCGTGCGTGCGTGCGTGCGTGCGTGTGTGAGTGTGTGTGTGTGTGTGTGTGTGTGTGTGTGTGGTGTGTGTGTGTGTGGTGTTGAGTGTGTGTGTGTGTTGTTGTACGCGCATGCATGTGAGCACGTTTTGTGTGTGTAATGTGTGCACGCATGTGTGTAACATGTGTGGAGTATGTGCACGAGTGTGTGAATGTTGTGTGTGTGGTGTGTGTTGTGAGTGTGTGTGTGTGTGTGTGAGTGTGGTGTGTGTGTGTGGTGAGTGTGTGAGTGTGTGTGTGTGTGTGCACAGTGTTAGTCCTGTCAAGTAAGTGCGCTGTGTCGTGGTGCAGAAGTGCGTGAGCATGTGTGTGTGTGTGTAACCATTGTGTGTTTGTTTGAGCACACACACCGTATCTGCAATGTATGATGTACATATATGTGTGTACCTGTAGTGAGTCTTTTGTATGTAGCATAACGCATGAGCGTGTATGAATCAAATTGTGCATTCATGTGTATGTGTAATATGTGCGCACCACGTGTGGTGTGGACTGCATATGCACGCATGTGGTGTATCGTGTGAGGGTACGTAGGCAGCGAGCGAATGTAGTCACACACGTTTGTGTCTGTGTGTGCGTGCGCGCGTGTGTGTTGAATGCACAAGCACGGAATGTGTGTGTGTTGTGGTGTGTGAGATGTGTGTGTAGTGTGTGGGTGTGTGTGTTGTGTGTGTGTGTGTGTGTGTGTTGAGAGAGTGAGTGTGCCGCGCATGCATGTGCACGTTTGTGTGGTAATGTGCACGCCACTGTGTCTACAAGAGTGTGGTGGTGTTGTGTAAGGCATGAGTGTGAGAAATGTGTGTGTGAGTGTGTGTATGTTGTGATTTGTGTGTGTGTGTGTGTGAGTGTGTGTGTAGTGGTGTTGTGTGAGCCTGAGTGTGTGTGTGTGTGTTGTGTGTGCCTGTGAGAATGTGCGCGTGTGTGCGTGTGCCAGAGTGCTTGTTCATGTGGTGTGAGTGTGTACCTTGTGTGTTTGTTTATGAGCAAACACACGTATACTGCAATGTAATGTGTACATATAATTATGTGTGTATATTTGTGTGACTTTTAATTTGTCGGCATATACGCATGTGCTGTGTGAATGCATTTGTGCATTCATGTGTAGTGAATATGAGCGCACACGTGTGGGTGTGGACGTGCATATCACCATTGCCGTGTGCGTTGAGTGGGTACGTAGTAGCGAGCAATGTAGTCACGCATGTTTTGTGAAATGTGTGCGTGCGCAACGTGTGGTGTGAATGCGACATGCACGTGTGTGTGTGAGGGTGTGTTTGTGTGTGTGTGTGGGTGTGTGTGTGTGTGTGTAGTGTGTGTGTGTGTGTGTGTGTGGTGTGTGGTGTGGGTGTGTGTATGTGTGTTTGTGTGTGTGTGCGCGCACGCGCCCGCACCACAGCACACACGCACACCACACACATCACAATAAGAACAAACTCCTGTTACAACACAAACACCCCCCCCCGTGCACCACACACACACACACACACACACACCCCGACACACACACCACACACAACACACACACACCCACACACCATCAACACGCACCACGTCAACGCACACACACACACACACACACACTCACCACACACACACACACACACACACTAGTCAACACACACCCACACACACACACCACCACCACCAACCACCACCACCACCACCACCCCCACCAACCACCTCCATCACCACGCACCACAACCACCAAACCCTACCCATACCTTGCACCAGGTACACCGTCATTTTGATTTTGTCACGCTGCAGGATTGGGTCCAAATTCTGCTGGAACACACCATAAGCCTTTTTGCTTAGGTCCAGAAGCAGCGCCACGTTTGATAGGCAACACCCCCCCCTTACATCCCTCCCGCCCTCCTCCTCCCTCACCCTCCCCTTCCTGTTTCCATTCCCACTTTCCACTCCCCTACCCTCACCTCCATACCCCTGTATGCTCCAAAATAATACACTCTCTCTCATCGCCTCTCTCTCTTCCCTCACTCTCTCGTCTCTCCATCTCCTCTCTCTCTCTCTCCTCTCCTCTCCACTCTCTCACTCTCTCTCTCTCTCTCTCGCTCTCTCGGTGCGTGAAAGAATGTTTTGTGCCATTTCATAATACGCTGGACAACTGAACTGGAACACATAAAAAGAATGAAATAAAGAACCAGCGCGCACCACCCTGCACCCGCCACCCGGTATTGTGTTTCGTTCAGCCCTTGACAACCACGTCAACACACCACCAGTCATCACGCGCTCGTTCGCCTTCGGTCATTACCAAATAGGAGATTCAACGAACCATGCTTCACACACAGACCAATCACGCAAATGTTTCACAACGGCTGGACGCACAGCAATATGAGCAAACGCTGTTAATCTCTTCCATTGAACGGTCGTCTAGAATTACCTTACCAAGCTGTTGGACGAATAGCAGCCGTTCAAATTTCATTGGGTAAGGGCTGCGGAGGTACCATCAGGGACCCAGGCCGATTGATTGACGTAAACAATGTCGGTTCTAACGTGGCTGGATAAATAGAGGCCCCCGCTGGCTTCTCACCTTCATCGCCGGCTGTGGGTTCCTTGTCGTTTGCCACCAGTCAGCCGCACAGTGTGACCATCCTTCCGCCACTTCACTTCACGCCCTTCATCACGGCTTGGGAGAACACGTTTCACACAGAAGCTGCATCTTCGCGCCCCGCCTTGTGGTCTCCGCCCATGACGCTGAAGGTGGAAAGGTGCTGACAAGGGAAGTGGTTAGGATGTGGATTGTTAGAAAGGCTGGGTGGCTCAATGACCTGGGTGGCTCGGCTGAGCATAGGCCCAAAGGTGATCCTTAAAATCAGCGGCATCTGTTGAAATGTAGCATCAAGAAAAATAAAGAAAAAAAAATTAGAATGGAGATAAAGAAAGACGAGAAAAAAAGGAATCACTATGTTTATGTTACAGTAGGGTACAAAGTGTGTGGTAGGGCAGAGAAGAGTTGACGATGGTGCCGTCTTTAAGAGCACAGAGAAATGGGGTGAGGACTAAGTAAGGCTTACCTAGACTAGAGGCTTGTTCTAAAACACTTATGAAGTGTTAAAAAGTAAATCGCTCAAAGGAAAAAAGGAAGACGAGAGAAGAAGAGGAGGAGAGGAATAGAAGGAAAGAAAACAAGTAAGAAAGAAATCATCACCATGAAGAAGAAGAAGAAGAAAAGAAGAAGAAGAAGAAGACGAAGAACAACAACAACAACCTACAACAACAACAACAACAACAACAACAAGCAAACAACAACCACAACAAGACGAAGAGACAAACGAGAACGAGAAGAAGAAACCAAGCAGAAAAACGCAAGAAAAAGAGGAAACTAAGACACTTCTGTCTTATTACAGGTGTGAATTTCCTAGAAATAAAGCAAAACAACTGGAAAAGGAGGATATTGTTTGTGTGCAATACGCAAACTCGCGATCGAGCGCGTGCGCGCGCGTATGTGTGTGTTGTGTGTGTGTGTAGTGTGTGGTGTGTGTGTGGAGTGTGTGTGTGTTAAAAACACCATAATATAATACTGATTCCTGTTGAAAATACTACTCACCTTTTAATAATTGGTCCTTGATATCAGAGCGAAAGTCAAAATCCTTTATGTATTCTCCTCACTCCCTTTCTCTCGCTCTCTCTCTATCCTCACCTCTCTCTCCTCTCTCTGAATTTATTGTACGGGTGTTAGTTGGTGATGGAAATCCTGAAAAAAAAGGAAACTGGATATTTGTGTAATCTGGAATTGAATGCTGCTGTCTGCTTCTCGCAGTCATTTTTTCTTTTTGTGTGTGTCTACATATAATTCTACCAACCTGTTTTTTCTACACGCCATCCTCTCATGCTCCATACTTATAATTAAGAGATAACTGCGTTTTCATGTTTCGCATCGTGTAAGGTGCATACAGAGGGTAGCTGGGTATGCATCACGCAGTATTAAACCACATGACATTATTCACACACAACACAACACACACACACACACACACAACCCAACACACACACACATGCTCACGGCGGCGCCCGAGCGGCACGCACGCACGCACGCACTCACGCAACACACACACACACACACACAACCCACACACACACCACACACACACACACACACACCACACACACACACAAACAACACACACACACAACAGGCGCGTGCACCCATGCACCCATGCATTCGAACACATGTCCCCGTGAACAAGCAGCGAAAACAAAATGATTGTAAAACATGGGCACAGTGCCTAACCTCTCCACTTACAATACAAGTACAAACGATGAAGTGACTCAAGCAGTACTCTTTCTCCCAGTTGAGATGCACTCGAAGAATTTATAGTTTCCACCAACGGGTAGGTCAGCAAGCACCTAAACCAACGGTTTTTCGCCACATGAACAGCTATCTCAGCAATCTAATGATCCTCATTATTACCTGCAGTGGAAGCACATCCATATACCCAAAAAGGAAAATCGTGTAGACCGTCCCAACATACATAAAGAGTGTCTCGCAATAAGCAAAACGAGCATATCATCAGTGAATTAAAAAGAAATTTTATTTTTAGTTTGTATAGGCTAAAAATAGTTGTCTTACATCGAAATGCAAAAGGCACAGTCAATATAGGCCATAACTAGGCTGAAAATCCACAATGAATTGAAAATTACTCTTACAAAATCCCCCATTTAAAGTGCTGGAATTGCTGCACGCAAGCTTGAAGGGCTTCACGGGATAATTGGGACATGAGAAATCGAAATGAACATAAGCCTGGCCCAGATGCCTTTTCCTTTCCAACAGGGAGTAGGAGCAAGATTAAATCCGTCCCAGTTAAAATACGAGCTTTAAAAGACATACTTGTGTATAAGGGAAAGGGGTGGGTGGGGGCAAGAGCGGTAACCTGCGCAAGGGGGGGGGGGGGGGGAAAAAAACCGCGATGTTTTACTTCGATTTTATGGTTGCATTTATGATATATATATATAAATACAATATATCATTCTATTATAAATTATATATATGTTGTGTGAGTGTGTGAGTTGTGTGAGTGAGTGTGTGTGGTGTGTTGTGTGATGTGTGTGTGTGTGTTAATCTGACACTAAAATTGGTTTCAGTCAGTCAGTCATGTGTGTGTGTGTGTGATGTGTGTGTGGTGTGTGTGTGTGTGAGTGTGTGTGGTGTGTTGTGTGTGGAGTGTGTGTGTGTAACAAAAACAATAACAATAATTTTTTAATCAGATCATTATCCTGGCCAACTGGCCTATACAGACAGGAGAAATGGGTCAGTATCAAAATTGTATACATGTATAAGCAAAACATTTCATCAAAATGTAGTTTGGCATCAACAGTATTCATAGCTCCACAAATAATCGGGTCGCAACTCTAAAGGCTAATTTTCCACTGAGATTAGTGAATAGCAATTGTACCTTTAAGAGTTGATGGGAACGGTAGTAATACAGAGGGATGTGACGTTTACAGGATGGCAGCATACTTGGGCTCCACAAGCCAAAAATGAACAGATCCATCAAACACCGTTCACATCACAGACTATACAAATTGGAATTAAACAAACAATTGCCAAAACGTGGGATTCCATAGTGGGAGACGAATTTGATTTAACCAGACAAAGAACACGATGGTGCCCATTATATTCTAACAGGCTTATAAAGGTGCCCCTTAAAATTTCTGGTTGGTATAAAATAAGTCTCGCTTCTGTTACAACCTGATTCAATGCCAGCCCTGACGGCAATTAATCCTCCTATGTCTTTCTTTGAATCCTTTAAGACAGTATCTAGGATTATCCAACAGCTGCATCACACATACATAGCCACATCCAAATTTAACACAAAATGGTTCCTAACTTGAGTAGCCCATTTCTGTCTGCCATTATTATCATGCATGAAACAACATATTGAACAATTGATGAGGGTAGCGTCATAAGATAATACAAGAAGTCTGCACCACAACTTTATAAGCTGGTACACAGGCATCAATATCTAAAGGAAATCTACCAACCCAAAACCTCACCCAAAGCAACATTATTTTTTACATCTAACCCACGGCTCAAAACCTTTACATATTTTCGTTTGCACCTTTTCCCATTCTTCGAAGTGTTGGAAACCCCAAAATACTGAGGCATCATAAACATGGCTGATTTTCACATCAAAAATCTCGAAAAACAGTATTAACGGCATGTTTTATTAGTTTTGAAAATAACTCTTATTCCTGCAAGCGCTCTAATGCCCTTCCGCCGAAAATTACTTTACACATTTATGTACCATTTCAAATGTGCAGAAAATAACACTCCCAAATTAGTTGTACATGGGTTCCCACTTTGATTGTGTTTACCAGCATAAAACCATACCTCAGCAATCTTTTATTTAAAAAAAAACACACCGTTCTAAAAGACAACTACCTTCGTTTTTTTTTTTTTTTCCATATTTACCTTTAGTCAAATTTGCGACCAAGAAAACATCCAACAGTCAGTTATCTTCTGGAGGTCAGTCACAGAGAACAGAAAACCAAGGCAATTGACATCTGCATACATCAATAAATAATGCCGTTTGATCTAAAACACATTCAAACCCCCTGTGTATACCAGCAACTAGTGAATTTGCATTCAGATATAAACAAGAAAACAGCAAAAGGCTGAGAGAATACAGCCTGCCTTCCCCCTGACAAAACACTCGAAATAATCTGTAATGCTAATTTCCGGATCTAACTGCCGCCATAACATGCATGGACATATTTGTGAATGTTTGAAACATTTTTCCATGAATCCTTTTTGAAGTAGAATATACAAGCAAATCTATTCGATTACTATCGAACAGCCTTGGAAAAAGTCAGGCAAGTCAGAAAGACAACGAAAAGAGTGTAGAAGCGGCCGCTACTTTTTAGTAAGATATTTCTGAAATTAATGAATTAGCAGAGAGAGAATGATATTAGTCAGTTGTACTGTATCCTATCCTAAAACCTGATCTTGAGCTTCTGGTATATTACTTGTATATTTCACAAAAAGCATATACCCTCTTATTCAAAAAAAAGGCTGCTATACAATTTGCCAACAACATTTAATAGTGGATAAATCCCTCTATAGTTTATCCGGATTTTTTGTGGTCCACCCTTCTTTTTGCAGCGGAAATATCAACCCCTTTGTCCACTTTTACTGGATATTGCCCCCAGTCAAAGACTTAAAAGAACAAAACCTGTAAAAACTATACACCAAACAATGTTAAAACATGAACCCATCAGCCCGTACTCCAATCGGGCCCAGGAGCCTTACCTTTTTCTTCATGCCTTTATTGCCTGGCGGATTTCATCTTCTGTGATATGAGGCTTATTCAAGATCATCCTGTGCAACCTGACACAGGTCACAGTCAACAGTGAGTATGGCTTTATCTCTAAAACCTGATAACATCATTCGAAATTCCCGAGTCAACAGATGTGTATATCACCGGTTTCAAAAGGTCAACGAAAATAATAAACCATGTGCATGCATCAATAACGTTTGTGCGGGTTGTTTTAGCAACCTGTGAGAAATCTTTTAGCAAAACGACTTCGAGGTTTTTTTTTTTTTTGATGTTTTTATTTTTTATTTTGTTTTTTTTTTTTTTTCCAGAGCAAACATTCATTTAACTCCTTCAAAAATTTTCATTGTTCTCTTTTTCTTGCTTTTTGTTTTGCATAGGGTTATAGGATTTCTTTTATCAAGTACATAAAATGTTCAAATCTTCTTATTTGTTGGCGGATCGCCAACAGTCTCAGTTGCCTCTCTTTTTCAAGCTTTTTGCTTTGTTCGCATCTTGTCCCACCACGAGGGTTGGTTTCTTTAATTTTTGTTTGAGTTGTTTTTGTATTGCCCTTTTCATCTGCTCGCTGAAAGTAAGAGTCAACAGATAATCCTGGACCCGCATCAGTGCTTTTTCCATAGCAGAAAGAAAGTATTCATCTTCTACATGCTGATTTTTAGTCGTATATATTCCAAAAGAAGAATCGGCCCCCCACCCCCCCCCCCAAAAAACAAGTCGTCAATTCTCTATGTGAATTTCTTCAGTGTCATTAGGTCATTATCCTGTTGTATTGTTGGTGTTGTGTGTGTGTGTGTGTGTGTGTGTGTGTGTGTGTGTGTGTGTGTGTGGTGTGTGTGGTGTGTGTGTGTGGTGTGTGTGTGTGCGTGTTGTGTTACATGCAAACATACACAAAACACCCCAGTTTCCCAATCTTTGTCAATCATTAATCATAACGCTGGAGGAATTGTTAGCTCCACTTGTATCCCCCCAACACTAAATTGTTCAAACAGGGAGATTGCATCTTTCCCGAAGACCAAGCAAAGCCTGTATAGCTTCTTAGCGCACATTGCCCCCCACCCCACCCTCCACCACCCGCCACCCTTACCGGCTCTCCCCTTCCTCCCACAGCCTATTTAGGGTTGTTGGTTTTTTAAGCCAGTCGAGTTATTACGTGCGTGGTGTATATTTGATACCCGATGTCCCTTCTATTCTGCAATACAGCTTTAAGGTGAGGGATGCAGACCTTTTGTGAAAGCTTAAATCTTAGTGCTTGTGAAACAATTGCCTGCACGGTGTGAATCATGCTTCAAACGTTATTGCAATCTTGTGGACATGTGGGATGATAAAGAGAATTTATTCTCACATAGACAGCTGCTAACGAATGCCACTGAAATCTGTGATTAACATGCATTTGCTGACACCTTGTCTATGCTGCGAGTTGTGCACAGCTGCTAACCCATGGCAATAATATCTGTGATTATCATCATTTGCTGACCGCCGTGTCTATGTTCTGCGATTATGCTCAGCAGCAGATCCAGGAGGAAAGCTGTGATTTGTGTGCACAGTTGCTAAACACAAGGCGATGTCTGTGACGTGTGTGCAGCCTACAACGAGGCGTGTTAACCACAGGCACGACACCTGCACTACTGCTAACGCAGAAGGCAAAGATGAAGGGAACAGGAACTGACAGTGCCTCTGCATGAACAATTACGTCACGATGGATCCTCAGCCTGCAGTGAGTAGCCAACTTAACCTGCTGCTGTGCAATGGGTCCAG
>CM031616.1:63023859-63033859 GCA_018398815.1 Conus ventricosus
TGACCTTGTGACTACCCCCGTTTCCTGAGGAATCCCCGCGCCTTCACCCGACCTTGACCCGTGACCCGCCAGCACAGAATCCAGCAGTGCCACCGCCAGACGCGAACTTTACTTTCGGCAATGTCGTACTGAAGGAAAAACAGAAATAAGAATGTTTCAGGCCAATTTAAAAAAAAAAAAAAAAAAGTTCCTTGTCCCGTCAGCCAATGAAAACCCAATTAATCAAGTTTGGAAAATAATTGTACATTCAGCCATTTAAAGAGACACACATTGGAATCCCATTCTACATATACCACAGAAAAAAAGCATTGTCGATCAATAACGAACAGTTTACAATCAGGCTGAAAAATGGGTAGTAAAAACTGTGTTAATCAGCAGGATTTTTTGTGTTTGCTGAACACACAACGACCCGGCACATGATTACAAGAAAAGCGAGAAAGCGCTTGCTGGAATGTCTTTTAATATAGATGTTTTACATCAATGTACTGTATTGTCTGAAACACTTCATATCATGTTACTGTTCCTTTGTCTCTGTCCAGTAAGAAAGAAAACAAACCAACTAGCCTGAATTCGGTCTTGAGGCATTTCTCACACAGTCCCATGGTTTAAAAGCTAAGAAAGAAAGTAAACCAGAGAAATATGCCCACGCCAGTAGTATTCAGTTCTTGGTTCCCTAATAATAATGATTCTAATCCTCATCAACTTTATCTGAAATTCCCCGATTGTTAATAACAAAAAATTCTATGCCAGCTAAATAAGTCCATAATACACACCAAACTTCATTTTGAAATTGGCCCATTGTTAATAAGAATTCTGAAATTCCACTCGATTATTGACAACACATTAAAAAAATTTCTTGACTGTATTCATAACAAAGTCCTTGAACCGCCTAAATAAAGAAGTCATGAATTGACATTGATGTCATTTTGAAATTCCCCGATTGTTCACAACGAATTTTGAAAATTCCCCAATTGGTAACAGCAAAATCCTTTGTCAGCTAAATGATGAGACCATAATTCCACTCTCAACTTCATTTGAAATTCCGCGCCTTGTCAATAATAATTTCGAAATTCCTCCCGAATGTTCAATAACAACTTCTTGTCATGCTAAACATTGAGTCATGATTTACATCGGACGTCATTATTGAAATTCCCCGATTGTCAGTAACAATTTTGAAATCCCCAATGTTAAAAACAAAAAAGTTTGCCAGCTGAATAATGAGTCATAATTTATATCAACTTCATTTTGAAATTCCCCGATATGTTTGTACAAATTCTTGGCCAGCAAAATGATGATCAATTTAACATCAAACTTCAATTTGAGATTCCCTCAATGTGCGTGCAAATTTCTTGGCCACATAAAGAACCCTGCTTGTTGTGGATTGCCATTAGTGAAGCATATTAACAGGAGTATGAGAACAGTATCAATTTGCCTTGATCAGCAAATTTTATAGCAAAATGTGTTTGCGTCTTCCAAGCCAAGCAACATGGACTTTTGTACAGACCTTAGAATGGATCGGAAAACCGAATTCAAAATCCAGTAGCAAAAAGCAATATTTTAGCCATTCACAAACCCAGACGATCACCACTAAAGCGAAATTACTGCTTAATTCGGTTTTTTTACAACGTGATGCTGAATTCATGGTCCCACTGGACAGACGACGGTGTACACAATGTGTGCGTTAGTGTTGCTTTCTTTTTTTTCTGGTTTTTGTTTTCAATGTTATCATTCTGTAATGTCCCATTTTATGCGGATTTTTAAACAATGAAAACATGCACGAACAACAACACCACAAGACACAACAACAAGAATAATCATAACAATAATATAGTGATGATGATATAAATAAGATGTTGATGATAATAATAATAATAATAATAATAAAAAAAATAATAATAATAATAATTAGATGAATAACGATGATGACGATGAGACATAATCATAATAATGATAATGATAATAATAAAAGAAATAGTAATATCATATTATGGGTACATTGAAGTCCTCAACCCCCATAGACCTGGCAGCTACAGAAGCAACCTACCAGTCCGAAGCACCTGCACCACCAGCGGCGGCGGCGGCGGACCGGCGGCCCCCGTCCGCCGGTCCAGGCCCACCACTTCACTCGGTGGCCCCGGCACACCAGCGCGAACCGAACAAACCACTCCCAGAGAAAACTACACCTACCTCCCAATGCAAAGCATATTGCGTCACGACCTACAACCCTACATAGTGCAGAGCCAACATGGAACTCTAATCACCCTAACCAGAAAAGCCCAATGAGCACGGTACTACCACAGAAGTTTTGGGGGGGGGGGGGGGGGGGGGAAAAACCACTAATGTAGAAATCAGTAAACTGACCTTTTACACAAACCTGTTATGCAAATTGCGTAACGGTACCAACCCACTACATGTCGAGCAACAGCACTGTTTATTCACATTATAATCGACCTATGCATCATGAGCCAGCAACTAGTGCAGAAACAAAATTGACACCCCATCCTACCTAATTTTGTATCGACCAGCGATCGATTGACGACACCCGATACCTTGAATAGCAACTTATAAGATAATGTTATTTTCTTGGGTAGCAGAAGGGGGCGGGGTACTCATAGATGCGAACAGTTTTTAAGATCCTGCTTATGAATATTATATCATTCACATTCCCCAAAGGTTGGTTCCATACGCCATCAAATATTTTAGGACCAGGAAGTCATGCAGTTGTGTCATATTTTGCATTATGTTTTAGAACTACTCACCATAAGCTATCAAACGATAAAAGATCATGAATAATCCCCCCGCACCCCCCCCCCCCCCAAAAAAAAAAAAATCAAGACGAACAAAATTCCAAAACACCGAAGAAAAAAGGCATCATTTCGGCAGATATAATGATCGTAAACTTCAAAAGATGTTAATGGTGAAGTCATACGGAAAAACAGTGATACCAACTTTGAAGGTTCTTCTGTTAACCAGTAAGACCAAAAAATGAGCAAAATCACATTAATTAAATTTCACCACCTTGGTTAAAACAGGCAAAGTTTTGATAATATTCATTTGCCGACAACCAGAACCAAAACAAAGAAAAAGAACGCAAATAAATAACCCAAAAACAAATGAATAAATGAATGAATTGATAAATGAAATAGCTATAAAGAATGTTGAATAAATGAATAGATAATAATGAATAAATAAAAGAAATAGCTATATAATGAAATGAATAAATGAAAATCGACATATAATGAAAGAAAAATAAATTAAATAGATATATGAATGAATAAAAAATGAAAAAGACCATATGAAATGATAAAAACATGAAATAGATAAATGAATGAATGAATAAATGAAATAGATAAAAATGAATGAATGGCAATAAAGAAATAGATAAATGATGAAATAAAAAAATGAAACAGATATAGGAATGAATAAATAAATGAAATAATATATGCATGAATAAATAAATGAAATAGATAAATGAATGAAAGAATAAATGAAAATAGATCTAAAAAGAATGAAAAAATGAAATAAAATATGAATGAATAAAATAAAAGAAATAGAAATATGAATGAATGAATAAATGAAAAAGATCTAGGAATAGGGAGAATAAAAAATAAATGAAATAGATAATATGAATAGAATAAAATGAAATCGATAATATGATGAATGAATAAATGAATAGATATATGAATGAAAGAATAAATGAAATAGATATAGAATGAATAAATAAATGACATAGATATAGGAATGAATGAAAAAAAATTGAAATAGATATAGGACTGAAAACCATAAATAAATAGATATAGAATGATAAATAAATGAAATAGATATAGAATGAATAAATAAAAGAAAATAGAATATAAGAATGAATAATAAAATGACATAATAAAGAATGAAATGAAAAACTGAAATAGCAAAATACGCATGAAAAAGTGAAATAACATAAGATGACTGAATGAATCAATATAAAAGCCATTGTTCTATGATTTTTAAACTTGCGAAAGACGCAAAAGAAGTGCAAACAATGTGCTCCTACCAGCAAGGTTTTATGGTAGTAATATAGGCACAGATCACAATCAAACCCCCATGAAACTTTTCGTTCTATTTTCCTTTTTCCATTTAGCCAACTGTAAGCGTTTATGTTCAGCACATAACTATGTCTAGATACTGATGGTGACAGGGACGAATTTAAAGGGGTAGGATTAGGACGTCCAGTTTCTCTTAACAAAGGAAATGATACCAAATTCAACGCTAATGTTTCCCCTTTGACCAGTCTCAATGAGAAATAACGGAATTTCTCTTTTTTCTCAGAACTCCCCATTCCCCTCCCACCCCCTTCTCACTGACACCCCCGCTCTGCTCCTCCTCTCCCCCCACGTCTCTCCCAATCCTTCTACTGATCTGCCCCCTCCCCAATGCACCTAAATACAACCCACAACCACTTACTCCCGCCCAGTCCCCGTCCCCACACCGCCATCTCCCTCGTCCCCCCCCCCCCCCCCCCCCCCCCACGCTTCTCATGTCTTTCTGTCTCTGTCTCTCTGTCTGTCGTCTTAACTGTCCTGTCTCTCATTCTCTCCCCCACTCTCTTTCTCTCCTCTCTCTCTCCTCTCCTCTCTCTCTCTCTCACCTTCTCTCTCTCTCTCTCTCTCTCTCTCTTCACTCTCTCTCTCTCTCTGACAGCTAACTCTGTCAAAGGAGCGTTGCCTCCCTGCTTGGCATTAGACAGAAACCCCCCAATCACAACACACACCCCCTCCCCCATCCTGATCCGCCCCTGCCCCCAGACCCTCAAGCTGACCTAAGAAGAGAGAGGCGGTTGCCAGGGGGACGCCAGTACCGGTTCTTCACCCTTACCTCTATGGAGCGCGACCCTTCCTTGCCCCTCTTGTCCTGTGCCGACGAGACACTGATTCCTGACCTCTCGCAAAAAAACCGGGGTGATGATGCAGGTCTTCACGGTAACCTAGTCGAGCCGAATGGTTTACCTCCCCTTCCACACTAATCTCTCCGTGAAACCGCCGCCTACTTCCGGTGGGTGTTCGCGCCACATCCGAAGAAATGCATACAATGTAATAACCGTATGTTGATACCAACCGACAGATACAGTGATAGTTGTTTAACAACGTATAGACCTAATTCGTTGTTTGATGCTAAATAACAGATTCGTGAATGGACTTGCAGTTGATTGGTAAACAGCAGTAAATTTTTGACAGACTGCGTTGATGTTAAACAACCGATAATATGACAGGCTCTGATGATTGTAAACAACAGGTAGACTGCAGTTGATGGTGAACAACAGTAGTGTAACAGATTGCAGTATGAATGCAAAATAAAAAAGGTAATTTGACAGACTGCATTATGCACAAACAAAAAGGTAATTTGACAAACTGCAGTTTGTGGAAACAAACAGATAATTTAACAACTGCAGTTTAAATTAAACAACAGATCATTAGGAACGACCAGCAGTTCAAGTACAACAACAGGTAATACGATAGACTGCAGATGATGGTAAACAACAGGTAATGCCCTAGACAGCCGTCCAGGTAAAGAACGGGTAGCATAATAGACTCAGATGATTCTGAGCAGATTGTTCTTGCTACCACTCAGTGAGTCCTTTGTCGAGGATTGGCTAAGTCTGGTTGTTTGATGGGGAATTGTGATTTGACCACAGCGAGTTACAGAAGAAACGACTGCAATTCATGAATTTTCAGTCAAAATCATACTTCATAATTGGCTTGGCGTTACAGTCTCTTATGCTGACCAGGAATTGCAGGATATGAGTAACCCCAGTAGATAGTGCAATGTGAATCTATGACAATTGCGAACGAACTTCTCAAACACTCCAGGCCAGTTCAATTCAATAGCAATGTGAAGTAAGATCATGGTGCAGTTAATGAAACAGATCAATATCAGCACAAGCTCCCAATACCGGTTTGATACCACTGGCCTGTTGATGTAGCGGTATATATCGCAAACTGTAACCCCAATCGTTAAAGTACAATTAGCCAACTAACCCTAACGTTCACATCACGCAATACCGAAAATACACCAGGACAAAACTTGTAGGCACGACATTAAACGACCCCTATCATTACATCTCAGAGTGAAATCCGGAATCCATTGAATGGGGACGTGAATGTCCACATCCGACCTTTGATGGGCCTCATTATTTTTACAGCAGGTAGGCTGTACATTTCGGTTTCACGAGCTCTGGCCGTGTCTTCACGCTCTTCAGTGTTTCCACATTTCTATTTTTCCCCACGCCTTGGGTCAGGCCGGCAGTTCCAGAGAGTTGGTAACAGCACCACAAACTGAAAGGCTTCACGGAACCCAACAGTCATTCATTTGCCCTGTGTTGGATGTTGATGTAGGAATTGTACAGTACTTTTTACTTTATCCCACAATAAAAGCAAGAATATGTTGAAAGTGTGCCTTGTAATGGGTGTGTACAGAATGTTTGGACATACCTGATGAGCATTCCGCTTCCAAAAGCACGAACGAGTGTGAGTTGAGTGTGTGTGTGTGTGTGTGTGTGAGGTGTGTGTGTGTGTGAGTGTGTGTGTGTGTGTGTGTGTGTGTGTGCTAATGCTGTGTTTTTTTTTACACGGAAACCATCATATGAAAAGAAACAGTAAAAAAAGAAAATCTCTGGAGGGCAAGGGCTCTTTGTTCATCCCCCAGAACATACTCTACTCTTAACTCTCGGATAGGTATTGTCACGATCTCGGTCTCACTCCTTACCCGCTCCTCACTCACTTTCCCCGCTCAC
Organism: Conus ventricosus; assembly: GCA_018398815.1. Lineage (NCBI taxonomy): Eukaryota > Metazoa > Mollusca > Gastropoda > Neogastropoda > Conidae > Conus > Conus ventricosus. The sequence continues at coordinate 63,030,626 of CM031616.1, forward strand.
CCTACTCATCTCTCTCTCTCACCTCTCTCTCATCTCCTTCTCCTCTCTCTCCTCTTCCCGCTCTCTCACTCTCTCCCTCCTCTCCTCTCTAGTCTCTCTCCCCCCCCCCTCTCACTCTCTCCTCTCTTTCTCGCTCTCTCTCACAAAACACACACACCACACACACACACACACAACACACAACACACACACACACTCACAACCCACCCACACCCACACATACACACACACACACACACACACACCCACACACACCCACACACACACACACACACAACACACACACAAACAACACACAGACACAGAGAGAGATAGAGAAGAGAGAGAAGAATGCAATGCGACAATTTAATAGTTTTTAGGCTACATCCCCTAAACCTGAAGGAGTACATATATAGAAAACAATATCAATAATATATAATGCCAAGCGGATAAAGTAACACTAAACATCAAATTAAAGAAAACGATTATCAATCACGTTAAAACAACTGGCACAATTAAATGTACAATTAACATGGCCATGCTAAGACCAAACTTTTGGGGGAAGTATCTAGTGTTTTCTGAGCTTTACAAGCATATTTTGCGAGACTGATATAGTATTTTCAATCTTGATGACAAGAGCAAAGTCCAGTTTAACACTTGCATGGGTCAATGTAACACTTTGGCAGAATAAAAGTTTTTTCCTAATGTCCACTAGGCTGAGCAAAAAAACAAGAAAGGATTTTGTCTCTTGACCAAATGACACGTCGTCCAAACCAACTCATCTTCCTTCAGAGACCATATTTCAAATGGGTGACAGACAATGTAGGCGATGACGAAATCTACATACAATGTACAGGTAAAACACTGCATAATGAAACTGACCATTTATTTCTATCGACGGTAAATTTACTCTCATGTAACATGTTTTGAGAAACCTTACTCAGCAAATCTGACACTATCAATAATATAAATGGCTGTGCCCATCGTGCCATCTACAATCAATCAATCTATTGTTTTTAAAGCAATTACAGAAAACCTGGAATTCAGTCAACAACTTTGATTGTGCCATTCAAAATCACAACCTCTTAATAGTGTGAAACGATCAATTCAATCCGACTTTCAGGATAAACTCTTTAATCAAACAAGCAATTGAAACCTTTGCCAGGAATCGAATGACAGAGTCTCCAGAATATTTGAAAAATTCACTAGGTAAGACCATAGGGTCAAGCAGCTGTACCCACCAACAGTCCCCCCCTTAACCCTACCCTACACTCATCAGAAGCCTCAGAATCTGACGAATCCCATGACCCAACATATATATGTCTGTATGTATAATATATAATATAAATAACTATATATATATATATATATATATATATACAAATAAATAACGTTAAATAAAGTTTTTAAAATATTAAATATAATATATATATATATATTGTGTGTGTGTGTGTGAGTGGAGTGTGTGTGTGTGTTGTGTGTTGTGTGTTGAGTGGTTGTGTGTGTGTGGTGTGTGTGTGTGTGTGTGTGTGTGTTGTTGTTGTTGTTCCTTCGATTTAACGTCTTTTCACATTAAGTGATCTTAGACATGAAATGAGTGTAACTTGTATATGTTATGAGTGTGTAGCATGCATGCGTGCTTAGTGTGTGTGTGTGTGTGGTGTGGTGTGTTGTGTGTGTGTGTGTGTGTGTGGTTGTGTGTGTGTGTTTGTGTGTTGTGTGTGATGTGTGCGCGCCTGTGTGTAGTGGCGCGCTTGTGTTGGTGCGCCTGTTTTTGTGTGAAAATATAAGAGAAATAAAAAAATAAAGAATAGGAATGAATAATATGTAATAGATATAGGAATGAATGAATAAATGAAATAGATATAGGAATGAATAAATAAATGAAATAGATATAGAATGAATAAATAAATGAAATAGATAAATGAATGAATGAATAAATGAAATAGATATTGAATGAATGAATAAATGAAATAGACATGAATGAATGAATGAATAAGATTGAAAAGCTTGTTCTTTGATTTTTTTAACTTGCGAAAAGACGCAAAAGAAGTGCATTCAGATGTGCTCCTACCAAGCATGGTTTTTGTTGTAATTTTGGCAAAGATCACAATCTAAACCAAATGAAACTTTTCGTTCTTTTTCCTTTTTCCATTTAGCAACTGTATGCGTTTATGTTCAGCTCTTATCTTTGTCTGATACTGATGGTGACAGTCGTTTTAAAGGGGGTGGATTAGGACGTCCTGTTTCTCCTTAACAAATGGAAATGATACCAAATTCAACGCTAATGTTTCCCCTTTGACCAGTCTCATTGAGAAAAAATAACGGAATTTCTCTTTTTACTCAGACTCCCCATTCCCCTCTCCACCCCCTTCTCACTGACTCCCCAGCTCTGCTCCTCCTCTCCCCCACGTCTCTCCCAATCTTCTACTGATCTCCCCCTCCCCAATGCTCCTAATACTACCCACCACCACTACTCCCTCCCAGTCCCGTCCCACACCGCCATCTCCCTCGTCCCCCCCCCCCCCCCCCCCCCCCCCCCCCCCCCCCCCCCCACGCTTCTCTGTCTTTCTGTCTCTGTCTCTCTGTCTGTCTGTCTTTCTGTCTGTCTCTCTTTCTCTCTCTCTCTCTTTCTCTCTCTCTCTCTCTCTCTCTCTCTCTCTCTCTCTCTCTCTCTCTCTTCTCCTCTCTCTCTCTCTCTCTCTCTGACAGCTAACTGTCAATGGCGTTGCCTCCTGCTTGGCTTTAGATAGAAACCCCCAAACACACACACCCCTCCCCCAGTCCTGATCCGCCCCTGCCTCAGTCTCAAGCTGACGCTAAGAAGAGAGAGGCGGTGCCAGGGGGGACGCCAGTTACCGGTTCTTCAACTTCCCTCTTGGAGCGCGACCCTTTCCTGTCCCTCTTGTCTGTGCCGACACTGATGTCCTGACCTCTCGCTAAAACCGGGGTGATGATGCAGGTCTCACGGGACCTGTCGAGCCGAATGGTTTACCTCCCCTGTCCACCTAATCTCTCCGAACCGCCGCCTACTTCCGGTGGTGTTCGCGCCACTTCCGGAAGAAAGCTACAATGTAGATACCGTATGTTTGATACCAACCGACAGATACAGTGATAGATTGTTTAACAACGTATAGACCTAATCGTTGTTGATGCTAAATAACAGATAGTGTAATGGACTGCAGTTGATGGTAAACGCAGTAAATTTGACAGACTGCAGTTGATGTTAAACAACAGATAATTTGACAGGCTCTC
>CM031616.1:63038859-63041359 GCA_018398815.1 Conus ventricosus
TTTTGATGTTTTTTTTTTTTAAGTAACATTCATCCACAAACAGATATCATCGGCATACTGGATGAAATTACTTTTTGGGAAATAGATATTGGTAAATCGTAAGTTAGGATATTAAATAGAATAGGAGCAATAACAGAGCCTTGAGGGATACCCATATCAAGGAATCTTTTAGAGGAATAAATGTGACCAATTCTTGTTTGGATACTTCTGTTGGTCAAGAATGTTTTAACATAGTCATAGATATGACCAGAAAGCCCAATCGTTTTTAACTTGTATAGTAATCGTTCATGCCAAACCTGATCGAAATGCCTTATTTATATCAAAGAATGTGGCAAGAACATTTTGTCTTTTGGCAAATTGTTGTTTGATTTGAGTTGTTAATTTCACTAAATGATCAATGGTTGATTTGCCTTTTCTGAAGCCTCCTTGGTTTATAGGGATAATCCCACGTTTTTCGCAGTGATAAGACAATCGATTTAAAACAATTTGCTCCATTAATTTGCATACGTGAGACGTCAGAGAGATAGGTCTATAACTATTCACATCGTGTACTGGTTTGCCCTGTTTTAAAATAGGGACTGTAATTGAATCTCTCCATATGGATGGGATGTTACCTTCAATCCAGCATTTACTAATAATTCCGTGTAAAAATAACAAAAAGTTGTCTGGAAGGTGTTTTATCAACTCATTGGAAATGGCATCCAGACCAACAGAAGTTTCTTGGTCTTAGGTAATGAACAGATAGCAGACAGTAATTCTTGGAAAGTAATTTCAGCATTCAAGTTGTGATCATTATTTTTCTCAGGGTCATTGTATATGTCATTTTGTGATTGATTTTCCCTCAAAGTTCTGCATTTGTCTGATAGCCTATTGTAAGAGCTATTCTCTACAAAGGTGTCAGCAAATGCCTCAGCTTTTTGATATTCTGAAGGAAATTGTTCATCACTTAGAATAACTGGATATTCTGGTAGATGAATCCCATTTTTCATTTCATGGATCCTTTTCCAAATTTTACTTTTATCTTTATGGTCACTTATGTCATTAAAACAAAACGTTGACCAATAGTTGCTTTTAGCACTTTCTATAACTCTGTTTCTTTGGTTTTTAGCAGATTTGACAGGAATACTGCCTTTCACTTTTTTAACTTTAGCATACGATTTAAAGGTTTTCTTGTTTTTGTCTACAGCATTTTACATGAATCTCTCCACCATACTTTACCAACGTGTTTCGAAGAGTTTGACACATTAATTTTGGGAATTGCTTTGCCTGCAGCATTTAAAACTGCCTCTGTAAAATGAGTATACATATATTCAATGTCTGATTTATCAAAAGAACTAACATCGTAAGAACTTAGAACAGATTCAAATTTGGCCCAGTCAGCTCGTTTATAATCAAATTTAGGAATTTTATCCTTTACATCATTGTGTTTAACTTCAAATCCCCTAAAAGTAAGGATAATAGGAATATGGTCACTTCCCAAAGTGTTATTGTGTAACTGCCACTTGCAGCTAGGAACTAACTTTGGAGAGATTAGAGTCAGATCAATTGCTGATGGTTTTGTGGCTGGGAACATCAGGCAGTCTTGTAACACTTCCGTCATTTAAAAGAAAAAGTGGAGAATCTGAATATTCTCCACCAAGCGATTAGAGGTTACTTTGACGCAAGATAGATCCCAAAAAGGAGCATGTTCATTAAAGTCCCCCGCTATTAACCATTTATCATTTGTAGTATTCAACGAACGTAGCCAGTCAGAATTGCAATCAATAATACCTTTTGGGAAATACACTGAAACGATATTCAAAACTAACGATTTGTCGAATCGAACACACGCGCACAAAAAAACAAGTTTGTTGTGTCATTTGGTACAGGCGATTGGATTGGATGGTAAAAATAATTGTCATTAATATAAATGGCCACAGAAATTTTCGCAGCACAATCACTTTCTTGGCACACTGGTGGATAGAAGAAATGGTCCAATCGTAGCAAGTCCTTCTTTGTCACATTTAGAGATTGAAGGATGATGACCATATAAGTGTTGTTCTCAGATGCTGTTGAAGGTGTATTATATTGGTAGTGATTGAACGGCAATTCCATTGTAGGATACTAATATTTGTCTTTTTTTCCATCAAAAAGTTATAAAGAAGAATAATAAAGAAACAGAAGAAAACTGCAAATAAAACAAAGCACAGTAAATAGCCTATTAAAATGAAAATAGACACTTTGCAAACACCAAAAAACTGAAATTCAGTATGGCAATACCTAAAATCTATCAACAAGGACAGTGACTAATAATACTATAAACAATTATGCGTGACTATGAAAATGGCCCGCCTTATAACAATCCAACAGAAATACGTAGACAGAAGACTTTCACTGGGCTCGGTAATTGTACAGGTAATCTCGTCCCCGATGTTCCCTGCGCAGCAAGAAAGAGTTCCTCCTGCCCTGGTGATGTGGACGGGGTGGGTTTATCCCTGGGACGACGAGAGCTGTAGCGATG
>CM031616.1:63043629-63071129 GCA_018398815.1 Conus ventricosus
CTTAAAAGTTAAGTTTTTCGTTCAAAATTTAAGAATCCATAACAACAAGCAACAAAATCACTGTTAACTTAAATAGAAACAATCTACAGGACTAAATTGGATTAATCTTACACATTTAGGCCTCATAGGGTTTTATTATACTGAACAAGTTTTGACGGAGAGTATGATAAAAATAATAACTGAATTAGATTAAACTCTGTTATTAAAACTATGGAGCAGTTAAACTTTATGACAAAAACTCCTCATTGCTCATTGATTTGTGGGCAGACTGGTTGTGGAAAAACAATATTTATCCTCGACCTGTTACAAACAGTTTATCGTTATAATTTTAATCATATTGTGGTTTTCTGTCCAACACTTAAATGGAACAAAGCATATCATAATAGAAGGTTTATATGGACAGATGATGACATATATTTAGTTAATCCTAGCAATAAACTGAGTGAGTGTTTAGAACAGTTTTATAGACTGTTTGAAGGAACGCAAACACTATTTATTATAGATGACTGTTCGGCAGAAAGAGACATAGTTAAAAAGAGAAACACTTTGTCGAAACTGGCTTTCAGTGGAAGACATGCTGGGATAAGTGTGTGGATTTTATGCCAGAAATATAACTCGGTTTTAAAAGACTTTAGAGAACAGTTAAAGACTGTAGTTTTATTTCACATGAAAGACAAAGACTCATTTGAAGAATGTTTGCGCGAAAATGATGTTATTGAAAATGACCAGGAAAAACACAAGATTAAGCAAAAACTGAAATCTAAAAAGTTTAGTAAATTAGTATTAAAAAACGATACCCTACGCAGTACGTTTGTTTGTAGATAATCGTTATTTTTTTAGTTATTGAAGTCTTACTTGTCAGAGAACAGGGAAAGGGGCATTCTGGGTTACTTTCGCCCGAAACTGGGTGAGGGCGGAAGTGGCCCAGAATGCCCTTTCCTGTTCTCTCTCATTTTATTTATTCCTTGGGTTCTGGGGGTTTCATCGAGAGTAATCGATAATAATATTGGAATACTTTGCACGGACGGCGAGCCAGACAACACGGAAGCTGCGCGGCAGATCGCACAAAATTTCTGTCAGTTCCTGCCTCGCGACCCCGTTTTGTCTGCAGCAGGTGTGTTGCTTGGCTTTGCTGTCTGGCTTTCCGCTATTGATATTTAAGGCGCTGAGTGTGTAAGGCGCTCTGTGAGAGGGCAAGTCCAAGAGTACTGCCAAAAGAACAACTTGACCCTAAAAGCTTTTTGCTGTGGGGACGTAAAACTCAACTGTTCTTCAAGAGTGTGTGTGTGTGTTCCTGGCGTGGGAAGCGAAACGAAGGGAAAAAAACTCTGCTTCGTTCCGTCTGCGTGCGTTCTCTTTCGCTGACTGTTGTCCCTTGGTCCATGAACCTACCATCATCCATCTGTCTTTGCATGCACATGTGTGTGTGTGTGTGTGTGTGTGTGTGTTGTGTGTGTGTGTGTGTGTGCGCGCGCGCGCGTGCGTGTGTGCGCGCGTGCGTGCGTGTGTGTGTGGTGTGTGTGTGTGTGTGGTTTGAACGAACTTAGTGGACAGACGGGGTCGGGGGCCGGATAGCTCAGTTGTAGAGCGCCGGACTCGTGATCCTGGGGTTACGGGTTCGAATTTCGATATAGGGGGATTTTTCCCTCGGAGTTAACATTGGTTCTGACTCCATTCCCCATATAGTCGTTCGGATGGGACTATAAACCGAGGTCTAGTCTGTGTCACATGCACTAAGATCATACACGGACTCTAAAGATCCCGATGCTCATGTCCTAAGACGGGTGAGTACCGGCTACACGAAAATACACAATGCATGCAACCTGTGTGCCAGAATAGTCTACGTGAAGACTGTGGGCGCGGGGCAGGTTAAACATCCCCATCTGGAAGAAGAAGAAGACGGAGTGTGACTGGAGAACGAAGCCTTTCAGTTTTGGGACTGGCTCACGCGCATCGAATCGTGGTACATGGAGGTAGCTCTTGAGTCCGTGCCAGCTACTACCAGCATTTACTTCCCCTGGTCAATGAGTTTGGGTGGTGTTGGGATGCGCAAGAGTGCCCTTCAAATGTTTTTAAAGAAGCTCAGTGTCTTGTCACTTAAACTGACCGGATGACGTCAAAAGATGGACATCAGCTCAGAGATACTGCTGCAATTTTCTTTTCTTTTTTTTTTTGTTCTTTTTTTTTTTTAATCAATAGTTATCTTCCCGTTACGTTATTTGTTCTTCTCCCGATAGCTGCCGTTTGTCTGTCACGAGTAATATAATGTCACGCGGTTCCTTACTGGGACGATTGTTTCTAACCAGCACATGTACTATGTGCGTACGCATGTGTGCGTATACACAAATAATGTATATGAGAACGTGTAATCGTGTGCACGCAAGCAAGCAAGCAAGCGTGTGTGTGTGTGTGTGTGTGTGGTGTGTGTGTGTGTGTGTGTGTGTGTGTGTGTGAAAAGAGAGAGAGAGAGAGAGAGAGAGAGAGAGAGTAGAAGAAGAAGAAGAAGAGGCGTACATAAACTTGCAGAGGACTGCATGATTATGAAGCTTGGAAGATGCGGGGGGGGGGGGGGGGGGGGGCGGTCTTGTCAGATTCTTATTATGTTAGTGTATTCATTCTCTCTCTCTCTCTCTCTCTCTCTCTCTCTCCCCTCTCTCTCCTCCCCTCTCTCTCTCCTCACACACACACACACACACACACACCCCACACACACACATACACACACACACATACGCACACACACACACACACACACACACACACACACACACACACACACACACACACACATACATACATACATACATACACATACACACACACAGAGGAATGGACATTCAATTCAAGATTTAGAAATAAACAAGGCACGTTTAGGATGCCTTAAAAAAAGATTTATTTGTATCAAAAAGTCCAGTACAAAAAAAAAAGCTCTAGCACATCTAACACGAAGCAATGACATGATAGCTGGTTCCGACAGCCTTTCAGATTGTGGCTTTGATTGATACCAACCTCCCCTGAACTACTCGTCTGACCACAGCCAGCAACAACAGAATTTTCTTTTTTAAATCGTCAACACACTGTGAGAGCACGTGCAACCTGCTAAATCAAGAGCTTGATGTCGCTAAGCGAAGGACGGAGTTGTCAAAAAGCCTGGATCTCATCACTCGCCTTCTGGGCGTAAAGAGAAACAGGGCTTTAAGTGACAAACGTGCCAGGCGATATTCGAACACGGCGAAAGTTTAAACCGTTTACTTTGTTCGCTGAAATAGCTAACGCTGGGGAAACGGAAACAGACCAAGTGCCATCGTGAATTAACACTAGATCCACATGATAGTCCCGCAACCCAACTGTTAGTGTTGCTGATTTTGTCAAATCTTGCAGTATTTCGTTCTTGAGGTTACACCTCGTTAAATGTGCATTTAGACGAGCAGTAATATTTGATCTTTGAAAAAAAATGATTCGTTTACTATTGCCTCCGGTTCACGTTGAACTGTTGACATGGCCTGTGTCTTTTTTTTTTTTTTTTTTTGGTCGGGTAATAATACTGTAAGAACTGTTTCATCCCGTTTCTTCACAATGACTTTCCACTTTTGAAGATCTCAAATTTTTCAGTTGACTGTTGTGTACCAGCTGTGATCAGACTCATCCGTATCAATGATCAGCACTCGGGCAGTTCTTTGGCAAAGACTCAACAACTGTCCAGCATATAACCGTTTGCCAAGCGTCACAAATTCTTCACAAAAGCGACGCATTGATTTTGGACTGGCCTGCTGTCTCGCGTTAAAGTCTGGTCAGAATCTCACTTCTCTACCAGTGACCAAAACTTTGTTCGAAACAGTATTTGTTCTTTTTCGCAAGAAGCAAAAATCTGGTCGTGCAGGGGTTTTGTGGTGGTGGCGGTGGTCGTGGTGATGGTGGTGGTGGTGGTTTTTGTAGTTGTATCTTTTTTTCTCCCAGACATCTAGACTGATCAGACCTTGCAGTTGTTGAACAATGAGGAAAAGTTGAGTAAGACTCATCAGCGACTCGTCCAAGACTCATCCAAGACTCATCAGAGACTCTTCAGAGTATGACCTGACTCGCTAGAAGGCTAATGCTCAACTGCGATCTGTCAGATTATTTGTTGTTCATCACCATAGGCGGTCTGTCAAATTACGTATTGTTTACCATCAACTGCAGCCTGTCTGATCACCTGTTATTTCAAAATCAGCTGCAATCTGTCTGATAAGCCGTTGTTTACCATCAACTGCAATGTGTCAGGTGTATCCGTCGTCTTATAACCATCGCCGTACCTGAGGCTGGTATCAAGGTTTTGCGGTATCTACATTGTGGCTTCCTTCCGGAAGTGCGCGAACACCACCGGAAGTAGGCGGCAGTTCAGAGAGATTAGGTGGACAGGGAGGAACACCATTCGGCTCGACAGGTCCCGTGAGACCTGCATCATCACCCCGGTTTTAGCGAGAGGTCAGGACATCAGTGTCGGCACAGACAAGAGGGACAGGAAAAGGTCGCGCTCCAAGAGGGAAGGTTGAAGAACCGGTAACTGGCGTCCCCCTGGCACCGCCTCTCTCTTCTTAGCGTCAGCTTGAGACTGAGGCAGGGGCGGATCAGGTTGTCTAGCACTGGGGGGGGGGGGTTGTGTGGGGGTTTTCTATCTAAAGCCATGCAGGAGGCAACGACATTGACAGTTGGCTGTCATAGAGAGAGAGAGAGACAGACAGAGACAGAGACAGACAGAGACAGAGAGACAGAGAGAGACAGAGACCGAGACAGAAGGGGGAGGGGGGAGAGACGAGGGAGATGGTGGTACATGGTGTCGGAGGGGGCTGGGAGGGAGTAGTGGTGGTGGGTAGTATTTAGGAGCATTGGGGAGGGGCAGATCAGTAGAAGATTGGGAGAGACGTGGGGGGAGAGGAGGAGGAGAGCTGGGGAGTCAGTGAGAAGGGGGTGGGAGGGGAATGGGGAGTTCTGAGTAAAAAGATAAATTCCGTTTTTTTCTCAATGAGACTGGTCAAAGGGGAAACATTAGCGTTGAATTTGGTATCATTTCCATTTGTTAATGAGAAACAGAACGTCCTAATCCACCCCTTTAAAACGACTGTCACCATCAGTATCGGACAAAGATAAGAGCTGAACATAACGCATACAGTTGCTAAATGGAAAAAGGGAAAAGAACGAAAAGTTTCATTTTGTTTAGATTGTCATCTTTGCCAAAATTACAACAAAAACCATGCTTGGTAGGAGCACATCTGAATGCACTTCTTTTGCGTCTTTCGCAAGTTAAAAAAATCAAAGAACAAGCTTTTCATCTTATTTATTCATTCATTCATATTTTTTTTAACATATTTTCGTTCTTTTCTTTGTTTTTTGTTCTTTAATCAGCATAATATATATCAAAACGTTGCTTTTAACCAAAGGTGATAAAAATTAATCCATTTTATTTTATTTCATATCTAGTCATACTTGTAATCAGAAGAACCTTCAAAGTTGGTATCACTTTTTTTTTTAGTATTACTCACCATCAACATCTGCTGAATATTGGCGATCATTATATCCGCCTAAATTTAATTTCTTTCGTCGTTTTGGATTTTGATCTTGTTGATCTTTTTTTTTGTGGTATTATTCAGTATTATCTTACCTTTAGAATAGCCTAGATGAGATATTTAAAAGAAAATTCCAAATATGACAACTGTATGCAGCCTGGCCTAAGGTATGTGAAGGCGTTTGGAACCAACCTTTGGGGAATGTGGATGATACACATATTCAAGCAGACTTTTAAAAAAGTACTCACAAAGAAAGACACCCCTCCCCCTTCTCACCCTCCAAGAAAATAACAAACCTGCGTAAATTACAAGTTGCAATCGAGGCTTCGGGAGGCTACACACGATTCAAGACGATCAAATAGGATGTGCTGTCAAATTTCAAAATCACGTTGATGTAAATCATGACTCATTATTTAGCTGGTCAAGAATTTGGTATGAACAATCTGGAAATTTTTAAAATGGTTATCAATAATCGGGGAATTTCAGAATTCTTATTAACAATCGGGCAATTTCAAAATGAAATTGGTGAGTTTTGACTTATTCAGCTGGCCAAGAATTTGTTATGAACGATCGGGGAATTTCAAGATGAAGTTGATGTGGATTAGAACTCATTATTATTTGGAACCAAGACTGAACTCACTACTGGCGTGGCATATTTCTCACGTTTACTTTCTTTCTTAGCTTTAACCATGGGACAGTTAGAGAAATGCCTCAAGCCCCGAACTCAGGCTGTCTGTTTCGTTTTTTTCTACTGGACAGAGACAAAGAGAACAGTAAAATGATATACAGTATTTCAGACAACAGCTACATGATGTAAAACATCTATATTAAAAGACATCCAGCGAACGCTTTCTCGTTGTTCTTGTAACATGGCCGGGTCAGTTGTGTGATCAGCAAACACAAAATCCAGCTGTAACACAGTTTTACTACATTTTCAGCTGACTATATAAACTGTTCGTTGATTGATCGACAATGCTTTTTTTTCTGTTGTATATGTAGAAAGGGTTTCCAGTGTGCTCTCTTTCAATGGCTGAAAGTAAATTATTTTCGAAACTTGATAATGGGGTTTTCATTGGCTGAAGGACAAGGAACTGTTTTGATTTTTTAATTGGCCTGAAACACGACAGTGAAATTCCATCTATGATACTGACACATCATTTCTGTTTTCCTTCAGACAAGCATGGCCGAAAGGAAGTTCGTCTGGCGGTGGCACTGACGGATTCTGTGCTGGCGGGTCACGGGTCAAGGTCGGGTGAAGGCCGCTGGGGTTTCACAGGAAGCGGGTAGTCACCAAGGTCACCAGCATCAGGGTCAGAGAGGCCACGACAGTAGCGGAGGCTGCATCCGCTGTTACAACAATCAATGAGGTGGTGAGAGAGAGACAAGACAAGACAAGACAAGACAAGACATGACAAGACAAAATTCGAAATTTACGAGGATAACAGAGAAGCGCTGATGTGCTTTTTTTACATCCAGCCATCGCCCTGAGTAGGGTCAACGATGCGAAATAAGATGAGGCAACAAAAGAAGCATGCAAAAAGTGACTAGAACGAGAAAAAAAAGTAAAATGGGAGAGAGAGAGAGAGAGAGAGAGAGAGAGAGAGAGAGGGACAAAGAGGCGAGAGTGGGTGCGGGAAAGAGCATTAGGACAATCCGACAATCAAAAAATTCCAAGGAGAAGCAAGACCATCGATTTCCCCCCTGGTTGACCAGGATGGGGATATGAAAATAAGCACAAATGGAGGGGGGGGGGGGGGGGGAGCATAATGATAGCCCAGTCACCACGGCTGGGGAGAGGGGAGAGAGTGACAGTGAGATAGATAGATAGATAGAGAGAGAGAGAGAGAGAGAGAGGAGGGGGGGGGGAAGAGAGAGCTAAGAGAGAGAGAGAGTGTGTGTGCGTGTGCGTGTGTGTGTGTGTGCGCGCGTGCACGTGTGTATTTCTCTCTCTCTCTCTCTCTCTCTCTCTCTCCTCTCTCTCTCTCTCTCTCTCTCTCTCTCATTCTATCCTCCCTCTGTGTGTGTGTGTGTGTGTGTGTGTGTGTGTGTGTGTGTGTGCACGCGCGCGCATGCGTTCATTTCTCTTTTCTCTCTCTCCCCCTCCCCCCCCCCCCCTCCCTTCTCTCTCTCTCTCTTCTCTCTCTCTCTCTCTTTTCTCTCTTTCTCTGTGCGTGCGCGCCCGTGTAAAATATATATGTGTGTGTGTGTCTGTCTGTCTGTGTCTTACCGCATTTTTGGGTTTTCCATCCATGAACTTGCAGTTGAGGGACTTGCAGTCATTATTGCTTGTACAGGCGACGTCATTGTCCGCCGTCCCCCCTGAAACAATAGCAGAACTCTAGCAATGTGGGTAACGTAGGAAGGTTTAATTACTCACGCGCGCACAACGCACATACGCACGCACGCACGCACGCACGCACGCACGCACGCATCCCACGCACGCACGCACACACACACACACAAAACACACACACACACCGCGCGCGCAAGTTAGCACGCAAGTTAGCACGCGCACATACACACACACACACACACGCCCGCACGCACGCACGCACGCACGCACGCACGCACGCACACACACACACAACCCCACACACCACACACACGGAGAGAGAGAGAGAGAGAGAGAGAGAGAGAGAGAGAGAGGAGGGGAGAGAGAGAGAGACAGAGAGAGAGGGAGAGAGAGAGGAGAGAGAGACTGAGATAGATAGACAGACAGTGTGTGCGTGTGTGTGTGTGTGTGTGTGTGTGTGTGTGTGTTTTGTGTGTGTGTGTGTGCTGGAATAAGTCTTACTACATACTCGTCTGTACACGTTCCGGAATTGCAGTCTGCGTCCTCTGTGCACGCCTTACCAGTCACTACCTCTGAAACATCATCAGATCCAACGTGACCTTCACCCCAATGTTGAGGCCCGGGCGTCTAACTACCATAACACAACCAAACAAACACACTCCACAATTAGGATTTTGCGCTATAACGCTATGTAATCCATGCAAGCGTCTTGAGGGCTACCATAAATTTGAGCCAGCAATTAATGTTAAACTGATAATTGATCAAAACAACAACTCCCCACCAATTATTTCCCTTGTTTTGAGAGATTTTCATCGATGAAAATCACAGTCTTCAAATGTATGACCCTCCCCTTGGTTGACACACATTCCAGACCTTTGCACTTACCCGTGACCCTATCTTTGCGCCAGATGGTTTTTCCCAAAATAGTCCCATTCCTTTCATTTTAAACTGTCTGCTTCGAACCACCTGGGTTGTACCTCGATGGCCATATGAAAGAAAATGGGGAGAATCAATTTTCAGACACAACAAAACTTCTCAAAACTATCTAAATTCTTGGTGTGCCAGCCTGTCTGTTACTGACCTTTATCAACCTAGTACATTATAAATCAAACACAATTGCTCTGACCTTCCCCTTTCCAAATTGGGTCAGGTCGAGCGTGTGTGTGCGTACGCGCGCGCGCGCGCGCGCGCGCGCGCGTGTGTGTGTGTGTGTGTGTGTGTGTGTGTGTGTGTGTGTCTGTGTCTGTCTGTCTGTCTGTCGTGTGTGTGTGTGTGTGTGCGTGTGTGTGTGTGTGTGTGTGTGTGTGTGTGAGGAAGTCTCTACATCTGTTTGTCTGGCTGCGTCTCTCTCTCTCTCTCTCTCTCTCTCTCTCTCTCCTCTCTCTCTCTCTCTCTCTCTCTCCTCTCTCTCTCTCTCCTCCTCACTCTGTCTCTCTCACTCTCTCTCTCTCTCTTCTCTCTCTCTCTCTCTCTCTCTCTCTTTCTGTACACCTCTCTGTCTGTACATGTCTTCTTTCTCTCTCTCTCTCTCTCTCTCTCTCTCTCTCTCTCTCTCTCTCTCTCTCTCTCTCTCTGTCTCTCTCCTCTCTCTCTCTCTCGCTCGCTCGCTTTCTCGCTCGCTCTCTCTCTCTCTCTCTCTCTCTCTCTCTCTCTCTTCTCTCTCTTCTCTCTCTCTCTCTCCTCGCGCCTCTCTCTGTGCCTGTGCGTCTGTCCCCCTTCTGCCTCTTCCGCTCTCTCTCTCTCCCATCCTCCTGTCTCTCCCTCCTCTCTCTCTCCCCCTAACCACCTCCCTCATCCCTCCCCTCTCTTTTCCTCTCTGGCCCATTGCCACAACAGCAGGCTAAGTCCGGCACTCACTGCAGGCTGAGGTTCCATCGTAGACGTAATTGGTACTGCAGAGGCACTTGTCAGTGCCGGCTCCATCATCTTTGCACTCTGCGTTAGGGGTAGTGCAGGTGTCGGTGCCTGGGGTACACGCCGTGTCGTAGGCTGCACACACGTCACAGACATCGCCTTGAGTTTAGCAACTGTGCACACAAATCACAGCTCTCCACCTGGATCAGCAACTGTGTCCAACTGGCAGCCATTGACACGGGTCAGCAAATTATGATAACCACATGATAATCACAGGTATTATTGGCATGGGTTAGCAGCTGTGTACAACTCGCAGCCATAGACAAGGGTCAGCAAATGCATGATAATCACAAATATTATTGCACGGGTTAGCAGCTGTGTACAACTCGCAGCCATAGACAAGGTCAGCAAATGATGATAATCACAGGTATTATTGGCATGGATCAGCAAATGATGATAATCACAGATATTCTTGGCATGGGCTAGCAAATGATGATAATCACAGATATTCTTGGCATGGGTTAGCAAATGATGATAATCACAGATGTTATTGGCATGGGTCAGCAGCTGTACACTGATCACAGCTATCAGGATGGATTAGCCGCTGTGCACAAATTACAGGAAACGGAACGGATTCGTAAATGCGCGCATGCGCGCACACACGAACACATACACATATGCGGGCATGCGCGCACACACACGCATGCATACACATACACACACACACACACGCACACGAAAGCACATGAGCACATGCATGCATGCACACACACACACACACACACACACACACACACACACACACACACGCACACACACACACGTACACACACACAAAACACACACAGACGTGCACACGTGCACATGGACGCACGCACGCACGCACACGCACACACACACACACACACACACAATGGATACTGGGGCGGGTTTTGAGGTGTACAGAAATCACAGATATTGGGATGGATTGGCACGTATACCCAAATCACAGAAATTGGGATGGATTGGCACGTATACACAAATCACAGAAATTGGGATGGATTGGCACGTATACACAAATCACAGAAATTGGGATAGATTGGCACGTATACACAAATCACAGAAATTGGGATGGACTGGCACGTATACACACATCACAGAAATTGGGATGGATTGGCACGTTTTCACAAATCACAGAAATTGGGATGGATTGGCACGTATACACACATCACAGAAATTGGGATGGATTGGCACGTATACACAAATCACAGAAATTGGGATGGATTGGCACGTATACACAAATCACAGAAATTGGGATGCATTGGCACGTATACACAAATCACAGAAATTGGGATGGATTGGCACGTATACACAAATCACAGAAATTGGGATGGATTGGCACGTATACACAAATCACAGAAATTGGGAAGGATTGGCAGGTGTACACACATCACAGAAATTGGGATGGATTGGCAGGTGTACACACATCACAGAAATTGGGATGGATTGGCAGGTGTGCACACATCACAGAAATTGGGATGGATTGGCAGGTGTACACAAATCACAGAAATTGGGATGGATTGGCAGGTGTACACACATCACAGAAATTGGGATGGATTGGCAGGTGTACACACATCACAGAAAGGGAACTGAGCCCACGTTTTACCATCATTTCCATTTTCGCTCGCTTCTTCAGTGCGACATGTGTTCGAGTGCATGGGCGCGGCCGTGCACGCGCCTCTGTGTGTGTGTGTGTGTGTGTGTGTGTGTGTGTGTGTGTGTGTGTGTGTGTGCGTGTGCGTGCGTGCGTGCTCGGGCGCGCGAGCGTGTGTGAGTGTATGTGTGTATGCGTGTGTGTGTGTGCGCGCGCGCGCGCGCGCGCGTGTGTGTGTGTGTGTATGGGTGGGTGTGGGTGTGGGTGTATGTGTGTGTGTGTGTATGTGTGTGTGTGTGTGTGTGTGTGTAATGTCATGTGGTTTAATGCTGCATGATGCCATACCGCAGCTATTCTCTGTGTGCATTTACACGTTGAGAAATATGTGTGCACAGTTATCTCTTAAATAAAAGTATGGATCATGAATATAGGGCGTTTAGAAAACAGGTAGATATATGTAAACACAAATCAAGAAAATGACAGCGAGAATCAGGCTGACTGCATTCAATCTCCAGATCACGCAAAGATCCAAAGGAAGATTTCCATCACACTATAATACGTACACGAGAGAGAGAGAGAGAGAGAGAGAGAGAGAGAGAGAGAGGAGAGAGAGAGAGACAGAGAGAGAGAGAGAGAGAGAGAGAGAGAGAGAGAGAGAGAGAGAGAGAGAGAGAGAGAGAGAATTATTAAGAATTTTTTACTTTCGTTCCGACATCAAGGACAATTAAAATGTGAGTATTCTCAACAGCAATCAGCATATCATATCACATACACACACACACACACACACACACACACACACACACACACGCGCGCGCGCGCGCGCACACACACACGCGCGCGCGCACGGATGCGCGTGCGTGCGCTCGCTCGCGAGTTTGTGTATGTACACAGACAGTATCTCCTTTTCCAGTGATCAGGTTTATTTCTACGAAAAGTCACACCTATGATAAGATCTGAAGTGTTCTTGGTCCTCTTATTCTTGCTTTTTTTTCTACTTGTTCTTCTTGTTCTTGTTCCTGTTCTTCGTCCTGTTGTTGTTGTTGTTGTTGTTGTTGTTGTTGTTGTTGTTGTTGCTGTTGTTCTTCTTCTTCTTCTGCTTTCTTCTTCTTCTTCGTGTTGATTATTTTCTTTCTTACTTGCTTTCTTTCCTTCCTTCCTTCCTTCCTTGCTTATTTCTTTTACTTTTTCGTTCATTGTTCTTCTTCTTCCTCGTCATTTTCCTCCACTTGGTCTTGTTCTTCTTGTCGTTGTGCTTATCCGTATTCTTCTTTCCTTGTTTTTGTTCTTGTTCTTCTTTCTCCTCCTCCTCCTCCTCCTCCTCCTCCTCCTCCTCCTTCTCCTCCTCCTTGTCCTTCTCCTCCTCCTTCTCCTCCTCCTTGTCCTTCTCCTCTCCTCTTCTTCTCCTCGTCTTCCTTTTTTCCTTTGAGCAAATTACTTTTTAACAGTTCATAAGTGTTTAAGAACAAGCCTCCAGTCTACGGGTTGCCTTGCTTGCCCTCACCCCATTCTCAGCGCTTCTTAAAGACGCACCATCGTCAACTCTTCCTCCTACCTACCAACACACTTATACCCGGCTGCTACATAACCATATTGATTCCTTTTTTTCTTGTCTTTCTGTATCCTTCCCTTGTTTTTCTATATTTTTTTCTGTATTTTTCTTGATTCAACTTTCAAGAGAGTGCCGCTGATCATAATGCATCACCTTTGGCCTATGCCCAGCCTTGGCCATCACTTGGAATATTCGTTGTCCGATCCTTAAATGAAGGTTTTCAACTAGGCGAACTGTCCACCACACAAACAGAAGGAATTATAGTTTGTATCCTAAAGGTGATAAATCTCGAGATGCCATCAGAAACTGGAGGCCAGTTACTCTTTTAAATGTTGTTTATAAGATAGGGTCAGCATGTGTTGCGAATAGACTAAAAATGGTTCTTCCAAGCTTGAACAATTAAGACCAAACAGGATTTATGGCCAACAGATATATCGGAGATAATGTCAGATTAATCTATGACTTAATTAACTACTTGAAAACACACCAGCTGCCTGGTTTGCTTTTATGCTTAGATTTCGAAAAAGCCTTCGATTCACTTGACTGGGGATTCATAAATAAAGTACCCATCGTCAACACAGCGCAGGCCTCCAAGGGTGGTACAGGACTGCTCTAAAGGCAGGTGGAGACAGTGCTTCTCTGGGTCCTCCCCAGCACCTTCGGGTGTTTCTTTTTCTTCTTTGCCTTAACTAGGCTGACCCTGGAGAAAGGTCCAGTGACGGTGAGGAAAGACCCACTGACCACAGGGAAAGTCCTGTTGACAGTGGGAAAGACTACAACTCTGGATTCTCTCTTGAGGGCACATAAGACCGTATGGCGAAAGCTTGGCTGTGTCTGGAGTGGCACTGTCTTCATCTGTCCGTGGGCAGGGGTGGTTGGGTCTGTGGGGTGTGCTCGGCAGCTGGAGGGTGGTGTTTTTCGCCGGTGGGCTCTGCAGTCATGAAATACGGGCTGGTACACCCCATGGGGATGCTACTTTAAGGCTGTTATGAGCTGCATCCTGTAGTCTAATTTACCTCTGTTCAGGAGCAGTTATGTCCCTTGATATCTTAATGGAGTGTCCTGCGCGTGCCTGTACCCATCGTCAACACAGCGCAGGCCTCCAAGGGTGGTACAGGACTGCTCTAAAGGCAGGTGGAGACAGTGCTTCTCTGGGTCCTCCCCCAGCACCTTCGGGTGTTTCTTTTTCTTCTTGTAGCGTTCGAATTTGGACCAGATATACGTAAATAGATAACTACTTTTTATAATAATATTGAGTCAACTGTTCTTGTAAATGGACAGGCATCTAATTGGTTTCCTGTAGGTCGTGGTGCAGGCAGGGTGACTCAGTTTCGCCATACATATTTATTTTTTGCGTGGAAATCCTTGCCATTATGTTGAGAGATAATAGAATTATAAAAGGGATCCAAACTAACAATACAGAACACAAAATTTCACAATATGCGGACGATGCAGAAATCATGCTTGAAGGTGACAAAGTGTCTTTTGAGGAAACTCTGATAACACTTGATAGGTTTGGGAGAAAATCAGGTTTGATATTAAACACAGAAAAAAACAAGTGCTATATGGTTTGGCAGTAGGAAAAACTCGAACATTCGCTATATGCAACACTTACGTTTACAGTGGAATCCACTACAATTTAAAATTCTGGGTATTTTATTTACCAACGATCTTGCTGATTGTTCAGACATAAACATACAGGCTAGATTTCTTGAAATAAGAATCTTATATAAGATATGGTTAAAGAGACAGATTACTCCACAAGGCAGGGTAGCTGTTTTAAAGTCTTTAATCTTGTCCAAACTAATTCATCTCTGGATTCTACTTCCAAATCCTTCCGATGATGTAATTAATGCTATTCAAAACTCTGTATTTCGACTTGTTTGGAATAGAAAACGGGATCGTATAAATAGAAAAACTGTGGTTAAAAATATAATGAATGGAGGACTTGGTGTGCCAGGAATAAAAGAAAATATATTTGCATTAAAACTTGCATGGATTAGAAAAACAAGAATATTGTCTCATAAGTGGAAAAGTATTACTTTGGCAAGTTGTCCAAGAATAGATCATCTAGAAAAAAAAAAATGGTTGTAGTCCTCCTCTAGGCCAATTATACAAAAATGATTTTTAGGCTGATGTATTTGAGGCATAAAAGGAATTTGGCTGAAGGATTCTACCTTGCATTTCCGAAGAAATGGCTTCCGAAAATATATTTTATGATGAAAACATTAAGATAAACAAAACACCAATTTTTAATCAAAGTCTGTTCGACAAAAATATACATACAATTGGACACATTATAAAAGAAGATGGTACGCTTTTGGCACATAGAGTTCAATAACAAATATGGTTTTTGCATTGACTTTATCTCGTATACTGGATTATTAACAGAAGTAAATGCATATAATCGAAAACTGCAGTAACAATGACAAATAACAAGAATGTAGAAAGGTCTAAATTATGGAAACTTATCTGTTCAGTCAGCAGAGGGGCACGTGTTTATTATGATGCCCTTCTGTGTGACAACATAAACCCTGCTTATTGCAATAGTGGAATGAAAAACTTGAACAGCAATTGGAATGGGATGCCATTTTTTAAAAGGTACAAAAAATAAAATAAACAAAACTGAAATGGTTTCAGATAAGAATTCTACACCGTATATTGGGTACAAATATTGCGCTGTCAAAAATGAGAATTGAACCGAATGATCATTGTACAAAAACACTAGATGACTGCAGGACCACATTTGAAGGAGAAGAAAATGGTGGAAGAGTGCACTCACATTGTACATTTTGTAATACAGAAAGAGAAAACATTGAGCATCTATTTTGGTCGTGTGTACATGCGGCACATTTTGGCAACAACTTCAAGCAATAATAAAAGGAAAATGTCAGCATGCGGATTCTTTAAATTTGTCTCTTGAATTGGTATTATTTGGGCATTCAAATAATTTTAGAAGTGATGAACCCTTTGACTTCATTTTACTTCTAGCCAAATATTTCATCTATAAATGCAAATGTCAGGAAAAAAAACACTTTCAATTGTAATAAACTTTCTACACTGTTTGAAGACAAGATATAATCTTGAACAGCAAGTCACGAAAAGCGTAAAGTCCATCCAAAAACTGCATGAAAAATGACAGTTATACCAATCTTTGATAGACGTGTAATTTTTGGACTTGATGTGCATGTTGAGGGACTAGTCTGTCTCCGTATCACTTATTATGCATGTTCATATGGATCCCCTTGCGGCTTTGTCGGTGTCTTATCCTCCTCCCTCCTCCTCCTCCTCCTCCTCTCTCTCTCTCTCTCTCTCTCTCTCTCTCTCTCTCTCCCTCTCTCTCCTCTCTCTGTTGTTTCTGTTTTTTGCTTTGTTTTTGGTAGTCTATTTGTATTTAATTAATGTTTGAAAAACCCTGCCTGCAAATAAGCTAACACATGGTGCGGAAACTGTTTATGGTACCTGGTTGAAATGTAAACGTTTGGCTGTTGAAACATAAATGATGTGAATTATATACTGATGTGCACTGAAATGCTATGAATTTATGTAGAATGTTTTGTCTTTGCAAGGAGAAAAATAAAGTTAAAAAAAACAACTCTAGTCTAAGGTAAGCCTTACTTGCCCTCCCGCCATTCTCGGCGCTTCTTAAAGATGCACCATTGTCAACTCTCTCTTTACCTACCAACACACTTATACCCTGCTGCTACATAACCATATTGATTCCTTTTTTTCCTTGTCTTTCTGTATCCTTCCTTGTTTTTCTATATATTTTTCTGTATTTTTTCTTGATTCAACTTACAAGAGAGTGCCGCTGATTTTAATGCATCCCCTTTGGCCTATGCCCAGCCTAGCCACCCAGGTCATTGAGCCACCCAGCATTCTGACAATCCACATCTTAACCACTTACCGATGTCAGCACCTTCCACCTTCAGCGTCAGGGCGGAGACCACAAGGAGGGCAAAGAGCAGTTTCATGGTGAACGTGTCGTGTCGCAAGCTGTGAAGAAGGGAGACTGGTCACACTGTGTGACTGACTGGTGGCAAACGACAAGACCCCCACAGCGGCGATGAAGAGAGAAGCCAGCGTGGCCTCTAATTTATCCCTCCACCGTTAGCAACCGCCAATGTTTACGTCAACATCGGCCTGCCTGTCTGGCTGTTGTCCCTCTCACACACCAAGGCTTCCAATGAAATGGGGACAGTGTGAAAAGAGTCCACAAAGCTTGGCAAAGCTAATTTAGATGGTCGTACATAGATTTTATTTTAAATGTGCTCTTTAGTACAAAAGACCTACACGAGCAACGATGAAAAAAAAAACTTTTATGCTCTCTTGGTTACGGTTTGAGAATACCTTCGACAATTAAAAAAAAAAAGTACACAGAGCCAGTGCGTCAGTCGTTGTAAAACGTTTGATGATTGGTCTGCTGTGTGAAGCACGGGGGCTGCATGTCCATATATGGCAATGACCGAAGCGAACGAGCACGTGATAATTGGTGGTGTGTTGACGTGGTTTGTCAAGGGAAACGTACACAATGCCGGGTGTCGGGGTGCAGGGCTGGTGGCGCTGGTTCTTTATTCTTGTTCTTTTCACGTGTTCCAGTTCAGTTGTCCGGGCCATCATGCAAATGGGTTTTTTTTTTCCAGTTTTCTTCACGCACAGAGAAAGAGAGATAGACAGACAGACAGACAGACAGAGGCACAGAGGCAGACAGACAGAGAGCACAGACGGTGTGTGTGTGTGTGTGTGTGTGTGTGTGTTGTGTGTGTGTGTGTGTGTGTGTGTGTGTGTGTGTGTGTGTGTGTGTGTCGATTGCCGTTACTGACATTTCGGGAGGAGAGAGAGAGAGAGAGAGAGAGAGAGAGAGAGAGAGAGAGGGGAAGAGTTGGAGGGAAGTTTACTTACATGATGTTTAGAGGACCAGGTGAAATTATGTAGCTTAATTGACTTTGGTAGAAGGAGACCAGTAGAACGAGAAATTCCATTTTCGTTACAGAAAGAAGGAACCATTGCATAAGAGAGAGAGAGAGAGAGAGAGAGAGAGAGAGAGAGAGAGAGAGAGAGAGAGAGACAGACAGACAGACAGACAGAGAGACGAGCGTGCGCGCACACACACACACACACACACACACAGAGAGAGAGAGAGAGAGAGAGAGAGAGAGAGAGAGAGAGAGAGAGAGAGAGAAGGCAAGACAAGACAAGACAAAATTCTTTATTTACGAGAATAATAGATAAGCACTGATGTGTTTTTTTACATCCAGTCCTCACCCAAAGTAGGGTCAACAATGCAAAATAAGATGAGAGAGAGAGAGAGAGAGAGAGAGAGAGAGAGAGAGAGAGAGAGCGAGAGAGAGAGAGACTTGGGTGTGGGAGTGTATGTAATGCAGTACTGTTTGTCTCACTGGCCACTGATCATGCATGATGCAGACTTCATGTTGGTCATAGTTCATGCTGTTTATAGTTCATGTTGTTCACCATACCTCCCGTCGTTCATAGTTCACAGCGTACTGAGATCGGTATGTATTACATGCAAGGTTACAGTGAACAGTCAAAGTTGTACATATCCATAGGATTAGACACGGTAGCCCCCACCAGCTCTGACGGC
The DNA here is from genome assembly GCA_018398815.1 of Conus ventricosus. Taxonomy (NCBI): domain Eukaryota; kingdom Metazoa; phylum Mollusca; class Gastropoda; order Neogastropoda; family Conidae; genus Conus; species Conus ventricosus. Next base: position 63,062,107 of record CM031616.1, read on the forward strand.
CTTCCACTCAGGATGGCTCTCCTCCGGGGACGAGTTGACAAACTTCTCTATTCTTAAACACCTGTAGGTAGCGTGTGACAGATTGTCGGCCTAAGGTGGTTCTAGGCTGGGTCTGGGGGCGTTTTAGGCTGGGTGTGGGGTGGTTCTAGGCTGGGTCTTGGTTGTTCTAGGCTGGGTGTGGGGTAGTTTTAGGCTGGGTCTGGGGTTTTTCTAGCCTGGGTCTGGGGGGTTGTTCTAGGCTGGGTCTGGGGGGTGTTCTAGGCTGTGTCTGGGTTGTTCTAGGCTGGGTGTGGGGTGGTTCTAGGCTAGGTTTGGGGGGGGGGGTCTAGCCTGGATCTGGGAGGGGGGTTCTAGGCTGGGTGCGAGGTGTTTCTAGGCTGGGTCTAGGGTGGTTCTAGGCAGGGTGTGGGGGTGGTTCTAGGCTGGATGTGGGGGTGGTTCTAGGCTGGGTCGGGGGGTGGTTCTAGGCTGGGTGTGGGGATGGTTCTAGGCTGGGTCTGGGGTGGTTCTAGGCTGGGTGTGGGGTTGCTCTAGGCTGGGTGTGGGGTGGTTCTAGGCTGGGTCTGGGGGTTGTTCTAGGTTGGGTCTGGGGGTGGTTCTAGGCTGGGTCTGGGGTTGATCTAGGCTGGGTCTGAGGATGTTCTAGGCTGGGTGTGGGGTTGTTCTAGGCTGGCTGTGGGGTGGTTCTAGGCTGGGTCTGGGGTTGTTCAAGGCTGGGTCTGGTGTTGTTCTTGGCTGGGTGTGTGGTGGCATTAGGCTGGGTCTGGGATTGTTCTAGGTTGCGTCTGGTGTTGTTTTAGGTTGGGTCTGTGGGTGTTCCATGGTGGGTCTGGTTGGGGTGGTTTTAGGCTGGGTCTGGGTTTATTCTAGGCTGGGTCTGAGGTTGTTCTATGGTGGGTCTGGTTGGGGTGGTTCTAGGCTGGTCTGGGTTTATTCTAGGCTGGGTCTGAGGTTGTTTTCGGCTGGGTGTGGGGGTTTTCTAGGCTGGGTCTGAGGTTCATCTAGGCTGGGTCTAGGGGTGGTTCTAGGCTGGGTCTGTGGGTTGTTCTAGGCTGGGTCTGGGGTTTTCTAGGCTGGGTGTGGGGTTTTTCTGGGCTGGGACTGAGGGTCAACTAGGCTGGGTCTGGGGGTAGTTCGAAGCTGGTTTGGGGGTTGTTCTAGGCTGGGTCTGGGGTTGTTCTAGGCTGGGACTGAGAGTAAATCTAGGCTGGGTCTGGGGGTGGTTCTAGGCTGGGTCTGGGGGTTGTTCTAGGCTGGGTCGGAGGTTGTTCTAGGCTGGGTCTGGGCGTGGTTCTAGGCTGGGTCTGGGGGTGGTTCTAGGCTGGGTCTGGGGGTGGTTCTAGGCTGGGTCTGGGGGTTGTTCTAAGCGGGGTCTGGGGATTGTTCTAAGCTGGGTCTGGGGGTTGCTCTAGGCTGCATCTGGGGGTTGTTCTAGGCTGGGTCTGGGGGTTGTTCTAGGTTGGGTTTGGGGTTGTTCTGGGCAGGCTGTGGGGTGGTTCTAGACTGGGTGTGGGGTGGTTCTAGGCTGGGTCTGGGGTGGTTATAGGCTGGCTGTGGGGTTATTCTAGGCTGGTGTGGGGTTGTTCTAGGCTGGGTCTGGGTTTGTTCTACGCTGGGTATGAGGTGGTTCTAGGCTGTGTCTGGGGGTGGGTCTGGGCTGGGTCTTGGGTTGTTCTAGATGGGTCTTGTGGTGGTTCTAGGCGGGGTCTGGGAGTTGTTCTAGGCTGGGTGTGGGGTGGTTCTAGGCTGGTGTGGGGTGGTTCTAGGCTGGGTCTGGGGTGGTTCAAGGCGGGGGTCTGGTAATGTTCTAGGCTTGGTCTGGGGGTTGTTCTAGGCTGGGTCTGGCATTGTTCTAGGCTGGGTCTGGGGGGGGGGGGGCGGTGTTCTAGGTTGCGTCTGGTGTTGTTCTAGGCTGGGTGAGGGGTAGTTCTAGGCTGGGTGTAGGGTGGTTTTAGGCTGGGTGTGGGGTGGTTGCAGGCTGGGTGTGGGGTGGTTCTAGGCTGGCTGTGGGGTGGTTCTGGGCTATGTCTGGGGTGGTTCTAGGCTGGGTGGTGGGTGGCTCTAGGTTGGATCTGGTGTTGTTCTATGCTGGGTCTTGGGTGGTTCTAGGCTAAGTGGGGGGTTGTTCTAGGCTGTGTGTGGCGTGGTTCTAAGCTGGGTCTGAGGTGGTTCTCGGCTGTGTCTGGGGGTATTCTAGGCCGAGTCTGCAGTTGTTCTAGGCTTGTCTGGGGTTGTTCTAGGCAGGGTTTCGGGTTGGTCGTGGCTGTGTTCAGGGTTGTTCTAGGCTGGGTCTGGCGTTATTCTAGGCGGTGTCTCGGGTTGTTCTAGGCTGTGTCTGGGGTTGCTCTTAGCTGGGTTTAGGGTTATTCTAGGTTGGATCTGGGACTGTACTAAACTGGACCTGTGTCTGTATTAAACTGGACCAGTGGCTGTATTAAACTGGACCTGTGGCTGTACTAAGCTGGACCTGTGGCTGAATTAAACTGGACCTGTGGCTGTACTAAGCAGGACCTGGTGCTGTATTAAACTGGACCTGTGGCTGTACTAAACTGGACCTGTGGCTGTACTGAGCTGGACCTGTGGCTGTACTGAGCTGGCCCTGGGGCTGTACTGAGCTGGACCTGGGGCTGCACTGAGCTGGACCTGGTAAGCTGGACCTGGGGTTGTACTAAGCTGGACCGGGGGCTGTACTAAGCTGGACCTGGGGCTGTACTAAGTTGGACCTGGGGCTGTACTGAGCAGGACCTGGGGCTGTACTGAGCTGGACCTGGGGCTGCACTGAGCTTGACATGTGGCTGTTCTGAGCTGGACATGTGGCTGTACTAAGCTGGACGTGGGGCTGTTCTGAGCTGGACATGTGGCTGTACTAAGCTGGACCTGGGGCTGTACTGAGTGGACCTGTGGCTGTACTGAGCTGGACATGTGGCTGTTCTGAGCTGGACCTGGGGCTGTACTAAGCTGGACGTGGGGCTGTTCTGAGATGGACCTGTGGCTGTTCTGAGGGGGACCTGGGGCTGTACTAAACTGGACCTGTGGCTGTACTAAACTGGACCTGTGGCTGTACTAAGCTGGATCTGGGGCTGTTCTAAGCTGGACATGTGGCTGTACTAACCAGGACCTGTGGCTGTACTGAGCTGGACCTGTGGCTGTACTGAGTTGGGTTGTACTGAGCTGGACCTGTGGCTGTACTGCGCAGGAAATGGAGCTGTACAATCGAGCTGGACCTGGTTTGTACTGAGGTGGACCTGTGGCTGTACTGAGCTGGACCTGTGCTGTACTAAGCGGGACGTGGGGCTGTTCTGAGCTGGACCTGTGGCTGTACTAAGCTGGACCTGGGGCTGTACTAAGCTGGACATGGAACTGCACTGAGCTGGACCTGGGGCAGTGCTAAGCTGGACCGGGGGCTGTACTGAGCTGGACATGTGGCTGTACTAAGCTGGACGTGGGGCTGTTCTGAGCTGGACATGTGGCTGTACTAAGCTGGACCTGTGGCTGTACTGAGCTGGACCTCGGGTTGTTCTGAGCTGGACATGTGGCTGTACTAAGCTGGACCTGTGGCTGTACTGAGCTGGACATGGGGCTGTTCTGAGCTGGACATGTGGCTGTACTAAGCTGGACATGTGGCTGTACTAAGCTGGACCTGTGGCTGTACTGAGCTGGACTGGGGCTGTTCTGAGCTGGACATGTGGCTGTACTAAGCGGGGACCTGTGGCTGTACTGAGGGGGACCCTGGGCTGTACTAAACTAGACCTGTGGCTGTACTGAGGGGGACCGGGGGCTGTACTAAGTTGGACCTGTGGTGTACTAAGCTGAACCTGTGGCTGTACTAAACTGGACCTGTGGCTGTACTAAGCTGGATCTGGGGCTGTTCTAAGCTGGACATGTGGCTGTACTAAGCAGGACCTGTGGCTTTACTGAGCTGGACCTTTTGGCTGTACTGAGCTGGGTTGTACTGAGCTGGACCTGTGACGGTACTGTGCAGGAAATGGAGCTGTACCGATCGAGCTGAACCTGGTTTGTACAAAACTGGACCTGGGGCTGTACTGAGGTGGACCTGGGGCTGTACTGAGCTGGACCTGGGGCTGTACTGAGCTGGACCTGGGGCAGTACTGAGCTGGACCTGGGGCTGTACTAAGCTGGACCTGGGGCTGTACTGAGGTGGACTGGGGCTGTACTAAGTTCGACCTGGGGCTGTACTGAGGTGGACCTGGGGCTGTACTGAGTGGACTTGGGGCTGTACTGAGCTGGACCTGGGGCTGTACTAAGTTCGACCTGGGGTTGTACTGAGGTGGACCTGGGGCTGTACTGAGGTGGACCTGCGCTGTACTGAGGTGGACCTGGGGCTGTACTGAGGAGGCCTGGGACTGTACTGAGCTGGACCTGGGGCTGTACCGAGGTGGACCTGGGGCTGTACTGAGGTGGACCTAGGGCTGTACTGAGCTGGACTTGGGGCTGTACTGAGCTGGACCTGGGGCTGTACTGAGCTGGACCTGGGGCTGTACTGTGCCGATCGAGCTGGACCTGGTTTGTACCAAACTGGACCTGGGGCTGTATTGAGCTGGACCGGGGGCTGTTCTGAGCTGGACATGTGGCTGTACTAAGCTGGACCTGGGGCTGTACTGAGCTGGACCTGTGGCTGTACTGATGGGGACCTGGGGCTGTACTAAACTGGACCTGTGGCTGTACTGAGCTGGAGCTGGGGCTGTACTAAGCTGGACCTGTGGCTGTACTAAGCTGAACCTGTTGCTGTACTAAACTGGACCTGTGACTGTACTAAGCTGGATCTGGGGCTGTTCTAAGCTGGACATGTGGCTATACTAAGCAGGACCTGTGGCTTTACTGAGCTGGACCTGTGGCTGTACTGAGCTGGGTTGTACTGAGCTGGACCTGTGGCTGTACTGTGCAGGAAATGGAGCTGTACCGATCGAGCTGGACCTGGTTTGTACAAAACTGGACCTGGGGCTGTACTGAGGTGGACTGGGGCTGTACTGAGCTGGACCTGGGGCTGACTGAGCTGGACCTGGGGCAGTACTGAGCTGGACCTGGGGCTGTACTAACCTGGACCTGGGGCTGTACTGAGGTGGAATCTGGGGCTGTACTAAGTTCGACCTGGGGCTGTACTGAGGTGGACCTGGGGCTGTGCTGAGCTGGACTGGGGGCTGTACTGAGCTGGACCTGGGGCTGTACTAAGTTCGACCTGGGGTTTTGTACTGAGGTGGACCTGGGGCTGTACTGAGGTGGACCTGCGGTTTGTACTGAGGTGGACCTCGGGCTGTACTGAGGAGGGCCTGGGGCTGTACTGAGCTGGACCTGGGGCTGTACCGAGGTGGACCTGGGGCTGTACTGAGGTGGACCTAGGGCTGTACTGAGCTGGACTTGGGGCTGTACTGAGCTGGACCTGGGGCTGTATTGAGCTGGACCTGGGGCTGTACTGTGCCGATCGAGCTGGACCTGGTTTGTACCAAACTGGACCTGGGGCTGTATTGAGCTGGACCTGGGGCTGTATTGAGCTGGACCTGGGGCTGTACTGAGGTGGACCTGAGGCTGTACCGAGGTGGACCTGGGGCTGTTCTGAGCTGGACCTGGGGCTGTACCGAGGTGGACCTGGGGCTGATACCGAGGTGGACCTGGGCTGTACTGAGCTGGACATGGGGCTGTACCGAGGTGGACCTGGGGCCTGTACTGAGGTGGACCTGGGGCTGTACTGAGGTTGACCTGAGGCTGTCCCGAGGTGGACCTGGGGCTGTACTGAGCTGGACCTGGAGCTGTACCGAGGTGGACCTGGGGCTGTACTGAGGTGGACCTGGGGCTGTAGTGAGCTGGACCTGGGGCTGTACTGAGGTGGACCTGTGGCTGTACACGGGCTGGCCCTGTAGCTGTACTGAGTTGGACCTGTAGCTGTACACAGCTGGCCCTGTAGCTGTACTGAGGTGGACTTGTGGCTGTACACAGCGGGCCCTGTAGCTGTACTGAGGTGGACCTGGGGCTGTACTGAGGTGGCCCTGGGGCTGTACTGAGGTGGACCTGGGGCTGTACTGAGCTGGACCTGTGCTGAGCTGGACCTGGGGCTGTACTGAGTTGGACCTGGGGCTGTACTGAGGTGGACCTGGGGCTGTACTGAGGTGGACCTGGGGCTGTACTGAGGAGGGCCTGGGCTGTACTGAGTTGGACCTGAGTGTACTGAGTTGGACCTGGGGCTGTACTGAGGTGGACCTGGGGCTGTACTGAGTTGGACCTGGGGCTGTACTGAGGAGTACCTGGGGCTGTACTGAGGTGGACCTGGGCTGTACTGGCTGGACCTGGGGCTGTTCACAGCTGGATGTGGGGCTGGTACTGAGGTGGACCTGTGGCTGTACTGAGGTGGACCTGTGGCTGTACGAGGTGGACCTGTGCTTCACCGAGGTGGACCTGGGGCCTTTACCGAGGTGGACCTGGGGCTGTACTGAGGTGGACCTGGGGCTGTACTGAGGTGGACTGTGGCTGTACCGATGTGGACCTGGGCTTTACCGAGGTGGACCTGGGGCTGTACTGAGGTGGACCTGGGGCTGTACTGAGGTGGACCTGGGGTTTGTACGAGGTGGACCTGGGGCTGTACCGAGGTGGATTTGGGGCTGTACTGAGGTCGACCTGTGGCTGTACCGAGTGAGACCTGGGGCTGTACTGAGGTGGACCTGGGGCTTTACCGAGGTGGACCTGGGGCTGTACTGAGCTGGACCTGGGGCTGTACTGAGGTGGACCTGGGGCTGTACTGAGGAGGTTCTGGGGCTGTACTAGGGGACCTGGGCTGTATGAGATGGACCTGGGGCTGTACTGAGGTGGATTGGGTGCTGTACTGAGGAGGTTCTGGGGCTGTACTGAGGTGGACCTGGGGCTGTACTGGATGGACCTGGGGCTGTACTGAGGTGGACCTGGGGCTGTACTATTGGACCTGTGGCTGTACTGAGGTGGACCTGGGGCTGTACTGAGGTGGATCTGTGGCTGTACCGAGGTGGACTGGGGCTGTACTAAGCTGGACCTGGGGGCTGTACGAGGTGGAATGGGGCTGTACGAGGTGGACCTGGGGCTGTACTAAGTTCGACCTGAGGCTGTACTGAGGTGGACCTGGGCTGCACCGAGGTGGACCTGAGACTTCACCGAGGTGGCCCTAGGGCTGTACTGAGGTGGACCTGGGGCTGTACTGAGGTGGACCTGGGCTGTACTGAGGTGGACCTGTGGTTTGTACCGAGATGGACCTGGGGACTGTACTGAGGTGGACCTGGGCTGTACTGAGGTCGACCTGGGGCTGTACTGAGGTGGACCTGTGGCTGTACCGAGATGGACCTGTGGCTGTACTGAGGTGGACCTGTGGCTGTACTGAGGTGGACCTGGGCTGTACCGAGGTGGACCTGTGGCTGTCTGAGGTGGACCTGTGGCTGTACTGAGGTGAACCTGGGCTGTACCGAGGTGGCCCTGCGGCTGTACGAGATGGACCTGGGGCTGTACTGAGCTGGACCTGGGGCTGTACTGAAGTGGACTGGGGCTGTACGAGGTGGATTTGGGGCTGTACTGAGTTGGTCCTGGGGCTGTAATGAGTTGGACCTGGGGCTGTACTGAGCTGGACCTGTACTGATGTGGACCTGGGGCTGTACTGAGCTGGCCCTGGGCTGTACTGAGCTGGACCTGTACTGAGGTGGACTGGGGCTGTACCGAGGTGGACATGGGGCTGCACTGATGTGGACATGGGGCTGTACGAGATGGACTGGGGCTGTACTGAGGTGGACATGGGGCTGCACGAGGTCGACCTGGGGCTGTACTGAGATGGACTTTGGGGCTGACTGAGCTGGAACCTGGGGCTGTACCGAGGTGGACCTGGGGCTTTATGGGGATGGACCTGGGGCTGTACTGAGCTGGACCTGGGGCTGTATGAGATGGACCTGGGGCTGTACTGAGATGGACCTGGGGCTGTACTGAGCTGGACCTGTACGAGATGGACCTGGCGTTGTACCGAGATGGACCTGGGCTGTACTGAGGTGGACCTGGGGCTGTACTGAGGTGGACCTGGGGCTTTTACCGAGGTGGACGTGGGGCTTTTACTGATTTGGACCTGGGGCTGTACTGAGTGGACCTTGTACTGAGGTGGACCTGGGGCTGTACTGAGTGGACCTGGGCCTGTACTGAGCTGGACTGTACTGAGGTGGACCTGGGCTGTACCGAGGTGGACTGGGGCGTACCGAGGTGGACCTGGGGCTGTACTGAGATGTACCTGGGGCTGTACTGAGCTGGACCTGTACTGAGCTGGACCTGGGGCTGTACTGAGATGGACATGGGGGGCGGGCCTACCGAGGGGGGTTGGGGACATGGGGCTGTACTGAGATGGACCTGGGGCTGTACTGAGGTGGACATGGAGCTGCACCGAGGTGGACCTGGGGCTGTACTGAGATGGACATGGGGCTGTACTGAGCTGGACCTGGGGCTGTACGGAGGTGGACCTGGGGCTGTACTGAGATGGACCTGGGGCTGTACTGAGCTGGACCTGGGGCTGTACTGAGATGGACCTGGGGCTGTACTGAGATGGACCTGGGGCTGTTATGGGTGGACCTGGGGCTGTACTGAGGTGGACATGGGGCTGCACCGAGGTGGACCTGGGGCTGTACTGAGATGGCCCTGGGCTGTACGAGGTGGACCTGGGGCTGTACTGAGCTGGACTGGGCTGTACTGAGATGGACCTGGGGCTGTACTGAGTGGACCTGGGGCTGTACTGAGGTGGACCTGGGGCTGTACTGAGATGGACCTGGGGCTGTACTGAGGTGGACCTGAGGCTGTACTGAGGTGGACATGGGGCTGGCACCGAGGTGGACCTGGGGCTGTACTGAGATGGACCTGGGGCTGTACTGAGGTGGACATGGGGCTGTACTGAGGTGGACCTGGGGCTTATACTGAGGTGGACCTGGGGCTGTACTGAGGTGGACTGGGGCTTTACTGAGGTGGACCTGGGGCTGTACTGAGGTGTACCTGGGGCTGTACTGAGGTGGACCTGGGGCTGT
>CM031616.1:63076129-63098629 GCA_018398815.1 Conus ventricosus
CGAATCGCCACACACTCACGGACGAACACAAGGAGGCAGAGGTAAACAACTAAGACAACACTTTATTACATATGGACAAGCACCAACAACAATCAGTCACGCTCTGTGGGAAAGGGCCATACAGAAGAATAAAAGACAGACAGAAGGAAAAGTAGAGGGGAGGAAAATGAAAGTCGGGGAAATAGTGCCTATAGAGAAATCTGAGCTACCTACACGGGTAAAAAGAAAAACGCACTCCCAAAGAAAAATAATCCAAAACAACACCAACCCTGGGGACCCCCTCCCCCCACTCTATCTCACCACTCCTCTATACCAACCTAAAATGCTACCACCCACTCAAACCAAAGAAGATAAGAGGGGCATTCCTAGCATAAAGGATCTACTACAACACACACACACACACACAACCAATATCAGAGATAAATATGTTGACTTTTCTCAACTCCCAGCACACAGGAGCATGTGCCACGTGCACACGTTGCATCAGGCACTTCCTTCAAAGGATAGCGAACCTTGGTCACAAGTCCGAGAGTCGGGCTACAGTTATTATTGTTGCACAAGCACACATACAAGGGCAAAGGGAAGACAGGCCGCACTCTCTCCAGCAACAATCACAAGACACAACAGGAAGGGACTCGCCGTGGGGGTAGGGTTCACTAGTCCGAGGGTTCACTAGTCCGAGGGTTTACTAGTCCGAGGGTAGGGTTCTAACCCTAACCCTAACCCTTACCCTAACCCTAACCCTCGGACTAGTGAACCTTCGGACTACCCTAACCCTAACCCTAACCCTCGGACTAGTGAACCCTCGGACTACTGAACTCTCGGACTACTGACCCTCGGACTAGGGGACGTTCCCGCCGTGGAGTGGAGGACGCGAGTCCTTGCAGCGCCGCAGAAGCCACGCCGACGGGGTTCACGGCCCGGGGATCCGGCGGGAGTCCTCCAGCTGACGGCGATCTCCGTGGCTGGCGAGGCCTCGTGCAGGCACCCAGTGGGGGGCTCCGATCTCGGCCGAGATGGCGTCAGCGGCCCAGCGCTCCCAGGGCAGGAAGGTGCAGAGAAGGTGGAAGACGGAAGGTGGGGGAAATGGGCAGGTGACCAAAAGGGTGGGGGCGGAGCACCAGAGAGAAGGTGATGGAACCAACTCTGCAAGCCAATCATGGTCTGTATATAGTTCCAGAATATGGAGCTGTGTGGGGTGTCTTATGTGACTATGCTAGGAGAGGTAAGCACTGTCAAATCCCCTCCCTCCTTGCTAACTTGCTCTGTTTTACAGGGAAGAACCCTAATTTGCTGTGTGTTGATTGTTCCTTTTTTTTCTCCTAATAAATTTCTATTTGCCCAAAACCCCTCTTCTGCTTACAAAGTAAGGGACTACAATCAATAAAAGGAAACAATTACGGGGAAACGATATCCAAACTCCACCTCTCTAATTCCTCTTTTTCCCTCATTTCCGGAGGAAGGATTACAGGTTGACAAATCGCTATACACAAGGAAAAACAAATGCGCGAGCATGTGATATCAATATTTATATCCTACGCCAGTTCCGTGATTAAGCAAAAGTCTTGTATCGAAACTCACAGCATCTACAATGCACAAAGTTCGCTAATCAACCGTCTCACTAATGATTATCAAAATTTATGCTCATCAGCATAACCATACGATAATCATATACACATCAAAATTGTGCAATAACATAATCCTACCCTGAATCAAACAATTCAACAGGTAATATTCAACACCCTCTCCATGCACACCTCCCTTCCCCCACCCCACATTTTTACACAGACGAACAGGAACACAACACAGACAAGGAGCAGGGCGATGGAGAGTGCTGATGGGGGGGGGGGGGGGGGAGGGGCGCGAGCGCCGCCCGAGAATTTAGTGGGCTCCGCACGCGCCTGGATGCACGCCGCGCGCTCACGACCAAAACGTGACAAAACAAACACGTAGCTGGGATCTACGGTCCCGTGGCAAGCGCAAATATACTGTTAAAAAAAATAATTAAAAAAAAACCCACTACCATGGCAGAAGATTTCGGCCCGCCTACAGATTTCACACACACGGGCATTCACGTAACCGGGCCAACTGTGCGGTCTCGTCTCGCAGTCCAAAAACGAAAAGGAAAAAAAAAAAAAACTTTACACTGACTATGGCTTGATACCAAGCTGTACTATGATGGAACCAAAATCACTTTGGTCCCAGAACTCTCAAGATAAACGTACTTACAATTCACAATAACTGGGGTTTTGTGAGAATAACGCGCATTTTATAGTGATGTGAAACTGTACAACGCCCAATCATCTACTAACGGCTATGACCAGAACCTCAAATTTCCAGACTTTCGACGAAAAATAGCACATTCCAAACCAACAGCAAACCATACGGAACAATACTATACCAGCAGTTTGTGAGCGGGATGGAGAGGGTAGGGTGGGACACCCAGTGTCTCCTGTCTCGACCCAGGCGAAGGGCAGCTGGCCGGCACCAAAACACACGTCAAAACGAAGTGACCAGGAACTCTTCAGGATCCCCACCGAAGGGGTTCGCCAAACCAGGAATGGTTTCAAGAAACTTGTCTAGGCTGAGGATCGTGGTCCTCCGAAATCCTTCATACCCCCTCTGTCTCTCCGACTACCCAAACCAAACCGAAAACCTACAGCTGAGCAGTTCACACGCGCAGTCAGTCATGCAGGGGGATTTGGGGAACCCGCACGGACTGCACGTGCAACTGGAAAAAAAAAAAAACAGACCCTACCAGTGTGGCTGGAAACTTGATTTCACTCTCAAAAAAAAAAAAAAAAAAAAAAAACACGACCCAGTGACAAAAAAAAGTGAAGAACGTGGAGGGGTGATGAGGGGACGGTCCCGTGCGGCTCACATATGCTAAGAATAGAAGAGTATGGAAGAAAGGAAACACACACACACGAGGAATAGGGGATGCGAAAAGTACGGTTTCGTAACTCCTAAAAGATAAGGCACCCAAAAGGATAGAAGGAAAAAGCTAGTAAAATCAACGATAAACCACTGTAAAGAGACCATGATCTTTATGAATGAAAAGGAATATGAAAGGAGTAGGAGAGTCTAGAACGTATCTAAAAGTGACTAGGGAACTATAAAACCATTAAACAGAAGAGAACTCTAGTTTCCCAATGTTGACCTATCAAGAAAGAGTTCAGAAGCTGAGCCGTCCGTGACAGAGTTTTGGGTTTAATTTCATTTAAAGAGAAAATGGCTATTACGAACGGAGTGATTAAAGTTGCAGTTGCTTCATGAATGTCTTCCTTGTTAACTTTGAACACCATTCAGCTGAGTTTTCGTTAAGAGTGGCTTGTACCGATTTATATTGAACTTATTCACCCACTTTGATATGGGCCTGTGGCCTGTCAATAAAATATTTTACGAAGTGGTTGCGTGCACGAATAGTCGTGCGATAATACGACTCTCAACTCAGTCCAGATATTGGCACGCTATTATCGCACGACTGGTCGTGCACGCAACCACTTCGTAAAATATTCTGAGTTCTCTCTCTCTCTCTCTCTCTCTCTCTCTCTCTCTCTCTAATCTTCTACGTGCTCACTGGTTATACAATGCTTATTGGTTACAACGCCCTTCATGCGGATCAGCTGTCCCTCACTTAAGTTCTCTCTCTCTCTCTCTCTCTCTCACACTCTCTCTCCCTCTCTCTCTCTCTCTCAGCTTATACTGTGATTAAAAGGTAACACAAGACGGCCAAGAGCCGTTCTATAACACCCTGAAAAAGGTCAGTCCCCGACATTCCTCCCCACCAATGACATGGAAGTTTACAGATTTAGCGAATCGCGTGACCCAACAAATCTTATAAGATTAATCATCCTAAACAAAATAAACAGAGATAAAAACTGTTTTTCACACTTAAGTTTCTAATTCAGTTTCTTTTTCGTTTAAAATCCGGTTCATCTTTGATATAAACAAGACACATAATTATTGTCTTGAAAGGCTGGGGGGGGGGGGGGGGGTCGAAAAAGAAATCATTTCTGGTTGCGTTCAGACATTATTCTCATCTACGCACCCCCAAAGACAGTCACGTTTTTTGATTGGTAGGAAGATCTGTTGGCATTTTTCTCTTCTGTCACGTGCTTCCAATGACGTTTATGACGTTCAACAGAGTCTGTTGCCTGGTTGGTCTGTCTTTAAACAGCATTTCACGAAAATTTGCTTCTCCATTTCCTGAATCATTGCGAGGTAGGGTTGTTGTTTTTTTTCTCACGTTAATTTGTGGTGTATTTCTAGAGAAATAACAGTATAAGTGTAGATGAGAGAGGTTCCTTGGACATACTGACAACAGTTAACCTAGTTGTAAAGAGAGGTTCCTTGGACATACTGACAACAGTTAACCTAGTTGTAAAGGCGGAAATCGAAACAAATTTGAAAAGTTATTGATAACGCACCGCTAAAAGACGTAGACAAACGAATCACAAGACAAAACACGACGCGTTTCGACCTCTTAGGTCTTCTTCGGGCAAGATACACAACACTCGGACAACAAAATTAATCGAGCGATCACTTATCTTCCCCAGTTCGGCACAAGACAGGCGTTGATATAAATTTACTAAATGACATTGAATAACGCCTATCTTATGCCGAATTAGATGAAGATAAGTGACTGCTCGTTCACTTTCCAGCATTAGATTCCAATAGATGTATCGTAATATTTCACGAAAAGAAGTTCTTTTTCTGAAGGAGACGAAAGGAATTTTTTACGAGTTAGCTTTAAACACTTGTTTGTTGAGAGTGGGAAAGGGCATATACCAAGGCATTACATTTCAATAAATGTACTGTATTACTTGACTGGAAGAAGCTCCTATACTGGGGAGAGGGTGGGGGGGGGAACGAAAGGAAATTTGTAACGACTTGACATCAAACTCTTCTTCGCTGAGGCGGAGATGAGGCTGGGAAAGTCACCCCTTGTTGAAGGCTCTCTTGGGCATCATGCTCAGGAGCGGGTCTTGGACGCTGACAGGGAGATTCTGAGAGGCTGGGGCCCTTCTTCAGACGATTCTTCAGACGACCAGCAGTCGGGAGTGATCGAGGAGCTAGGGGCCAGCAGAGTCCAGTCCTGGAGAAGGGAGTATGGGACGCCCACTGAGACTCCGACATGTATCCCAACGGCTGTTGAGATAAGTTTTAGAAAGTGCAGCTAATTTTAAGGAAGATGACCTGTCGCTTGACTCGGTTCACAATCACTTTTTTTGTTTGTTGTTTGTTTTTTTGGTTTGCACAGATTTTAGAAAACATCACATACTTAAATCCTGCGGTGCCTAACGGGTATCGTGTACAGATTCAGGCAAGTATTTGTTTCTTTATAGCGAGTATGGTTTTACGGAGTTGTGTTTTGGTGAACCTGCAATACATGAAATACTATTGTACAATATTGTATTGGATGCTTTCTATAGGAAGTCTTTCGGACGATTTTTGTTGTTGTTGATGTTATTCCATTCTTGAGAGGGAAGAAAGGAACAATGTATAATCGTTATGCTTGTGAATAAGTTAAAAGTCGAAGGAAAGCTTCAAATGGATATCACACTATCTTGACTCCCCCACCACCACTTCCCACCCCGCTCCTTCCCCTTTCCTCTTCCTTTTTTTTTCCCTGCGGGCAGAGCATGGATGGGGGTGGGGAGGGGAAGGGAAGAAGGCAATTACGTGAAAGGTCTTGCGTGTCAGCATTACTGTCCAATACTTACACTGCTTTCCTCCGCTCTTCTTTCCTCTCTCCTCAGCACTGAATCTGTACCACCGGCAAATGGATTTCTCGTTTACAAACTTGAGACTGAACTATTGGATCAGGGAGCCACCTGTCTCTCCTGTTCTTGTGTGATACTGGGTTTACGTGAATGCGTGGTAGTGCGGGAGATGGGTCTCTCAACCACGTTCTTCTCCCTTCGAAGGATCTCCTTGCTCCTCAACAGAAACTGCCTACGAGGTCTGAACATGTATGTGCTGGAGTCCAGCTTGTGTATTGTCCTGCCCTGCCACCACCACCACAGACGGACGCAGGCATGAGAAGCAGGCTACCCCGTGGCGAGCGTTTCCCGACCACTTCTATCTCAAATCCTAGAGAGTGATCAATAACGGCAGAAGGAGAAGGTTGAGAGACAAGAATGCTTGTGACTGAATGCTTATCTTTTCTGTCCTTTCTTCTCATTCATCTCCTCCCTAAGTTTATCATTTTGTTGTTGTTGTTGTTGTTGTTGTTGTTGTTGTTGTTGTTGTTGTTGTTTTATTTGTTTTTTTTCTTTTCGCTCTTCGTGGTCTTTTCACCCTTGATTAGTTTCAAAGTTAAGTCAGTGTAGGCAGAAACTGAAAAAAATTCCGAAGAGAAATGACAGTCATTCCACCGGGACAAAAAGGGACAAAACACGACGCGTTTCGACCTCTTTGGTCTTCTTCAGGCAAGATAAAGAGCATTCAGGACATTGAAAACGAAGAACGAGCACTTATTTCTCCATGTTGAGCCCAGTTTGAGAAGATGAGTGATTACTCATTCTTCGTTTTCATTGGCCCGAGTGTTGTTTGTCTTGCCTGAAGAAGACCAACGAGGTCGAAACGCGTCGTGTGTGTTTTTCTTTCCCTGTAATATGTTTGTCCATTAATCCTTTTCCATCTAGCTGCCCGAGCTGAGTTGGAAAGGGGAAAACCCGATTGTTGGGAATCAGATCGTCGCTCTTGAGAGCTGAGAGAGAAAGGAGGGAGGTTAGGTAAAAAAAAAAAAAAAAGTAGAATGAAGAGCTGGTTTGTGTGGGGTGTGTGTGTGTGTGTGTGTGTGTGTGTGTGTTGTGTGTGCGTGCGTGCGTGCATCCGTGCGTGCGTGCGTGCGTGCGTGAGTGTGTGTGTGTAACTGCCTGGAGCCGTTTGGACTACGAAAGCCACAGCCTGAATGCAGAGGATGAGGGACTTGTCTCCCTTGCCAAAGCGCCGATTTAATCTTTCACACACCTCCTACCTAAAGCAAGAGTAATAAAATGAGTAGTAGAGTGCATCTGAACATGCAAAGCCTGCCACGGACTCTAGTTTTATAAAATGAGTAGTAGAGTGCATCTGAACATGGAAAGCCTGCCAAGGACTCTAGTTTTATAAAATGAGTAGTAGAGTGCATCTGAACATGCAAAGCCTGCCACGGACTTAGTTTTATAAAATGAGTAGTAGAGTGCATCTGAACATGGAAAGCCTGCCAAAGGACTCTAGTTTTATAAAATGAGTAGTAGTGCATCTGAACATGCAAAGCCTGCCAAGGACTCTATAGTTTTATAAAATGAGTAGTAGAGTGCATCTGAACATGCAAAGCCTGCAAGGACTCTAGTTTTATAAATGAGTGGTAGAGTGCATCTGAACATCCAAAGCCTGCCAAGGACTCTAGTTTTATAAAATGAGTAGTAGAGTGCATCTGAACATCCAAAGCCTGCCAAGGACTCTAGTTTTATAAAATGAGTAGTAGAGTGCATCTGAACATGCAAAGCCTGCCAAGGACTCTAGTTTTATAAAAATGAGTAGTAGAGTGCATCTGAACATCCAAAGCCTGCCTAGGATTCTAGTTTTCAGTCCAGAATGAAGAGATAACTTAGCGGGGAGGGGGGGGGGTAACTGTTTAACATTTCCCCCAAACCCCGAATCTTTCCCCCATTTTAAAGTGCGGAGTTGGGGGGGGGGGGGGGGGGGGGGGCAGTGGGGTTAAACCCCCATCTGCCCCAAATGCCCAATGCCCGTCTAAAATTTAAAATCCTCTTTTTTAAAAAAAGGTTTTTGAGAAACCCCCGCCTTTTGTGGGGAAAAACAAATAACAAGCAAAACACAAGCTTTTTCGACCTTTAGGTCTCTTGAGGCAAAGAACGACATTAGGACAAAAAACACGGGGTCAAGCAGTCACGTCTCTTCCCCAAAGTCGGCACAAGAGCGCATTGAATTTTTAAGCCTGTTGTGTTTTCCCTTTTTTGCTGGATACTCAAAGCAAAAAAAAAAAAATTTTTTTTTTCCTCCAAAAATTGGATATAAATAGGTGGTTCAGGTGAAACAGGGTCACTTCATTTCACACTTGTTACCCTTAATAGGGGGGGGGGGAGGGAGGGGGGGGCTCATGATGGTCCCTTTGCAATAAACCATTCACGAATGCAAAATGTCTTTGAGGATGCTAAAAAAGATTTTTTAAATAAAAAAAAAAAACAGTAAACAGGGGGTATGTTTTGCCCCCTAAGGAAACCTAACCAGAGTAATTTTATTAAAGACGGGCACAGTTTTTTAAACTTGAATAAAGTAAAAAAACAAATACTAAACGAAAAATCAATAGGGGGGGAAAAAAAGCGCAGGCCAACAACTGAACTGTCTGGCAAAGATTTGGCTTGGGGGGGGGAGGGGTTGAAGATGGAAAAAAGGGAAAAATAAAAATTAAAAAAAAAAAAAAAAAAAAAAAAATTTTACAGATATAAAACTTTCTCTATGCATAGGGAAACCATCGAAATCCCTTTTGAAGGCAGATTTTTTACAAAAATTCTGCCTTAAAAAGGGATTGCGATGGTCCCTTTGCGCTAGAGAGGTTTTTCATACTGTAACATTTTTTTTTTTTTTAATTTCTTTTTTCCAGTTTCTCCATCTTAAAACTCCCTTCCCCCCCCCCCAAAGCCAAAATTTTTGCAGACAGTTCTTTGTTGGCCTCGTTTTGTTTTTCCCCCAAATTAGATTTTTCGTTTATGTATTTGTCTGCTTTATTCTGTTAAAAGGCTGTGCCAGTTTGAATAAATTTTATCTGTGTTGGTTTTCCTTATGGGGGCAAAACATACCCCATTGTTTCGTTTATCGTTTCGTCCCTCCCATTTCTTTTCAAAAAAAAAAAAGACAGAGAAAAAAATTACACATTGGGCATCAAACTTTTTTCATAATGGGGGGGCTGCAATAAGGGAGGACAGATTTTCTGCGGATTCATAAACTTTTGTTCTCTTGAAAAAAAAAAAAGGAAAAAAAAATTTTTAAAAAAAAGAAAAAAAAGAAAGACGAAGAGAAAAAAAAAAAAGAAATAAACGCCCATTCATGTATTTTCATTTTTTTTTCTTTTAAGATAAACATATTTCATTGACGGGCGAAAGGTTTTCCGCTGTGTTTTCGCCGTATTTTTGGCCCAGTTTCTCTCAAGTTTCAAATTAAAAAAAACCCAAAAAAAAAAAACTACGTAAAAAAAAAAGGGGAAGGGTTCTAGCACTTGTTTTTTCTTTTTCAAGAAAATTATTTTTTTTTGATAGATGAAACGTTACCCTTTTTGTTGTTTTTTGGTTTTTTTTTTTTTTTTTTGGTTTTTTGCTTCAGTGTTTTGGAGTAAAGATTTCCTTCAAAATTCAAAATTTAAAACACCGTACTGTCTGTTTGATAAAACTAGCGTAAACTGAATGGAAATGGTTCCACGCTTTATGGCGTTGGGCTTCCAGTCTTGGCATGTCACTTTCATGCATTGCTCAGTTCAATTGGCTGGGAGCTCTAAAGAAAACCCCTCCACGCAGTAAAAAACAGCTGACTCGACAGACCTTCGTGTGTGTGGGGGGGGAGGGGGGGGGAGGTGGGGGGGGGGAGGGTGAGAGTGCGTGCGCCCGCACGTGCATGCGGTGTGTGTGTGGTGTAGTGTGTGTGTGGGCGTGCGTGGTGCGTGCGTGTGTGCGTGGGCGTGCGGGGGGGTTTCTGCGTGCGTGTTGTTTCGCGTCTGCTTCTGGTTGTGGTGTTTTTGTTGTCTGTCCCTGTGGGGTGTTTGCATGCGTGCGGGTGTATGTGTGTGTGTTGTCTGTGCTGTGCGCATGTGGGGGAGAGACAGACAGCAACGACGGACAGAAAACAGAAGACAAGACAGACAGCCAGACGACGGACAGACAAACAAACAGACAGACACAGGCGGGGAAAGCCCCTCACCCCGTGGTCTAAATCTCTCCCGTTAAACGTTTTTTTCTAAACTTTAAGCCCCACCACCACCAAGAAAAGATTTTTTTAATTAAAAAAAAACCACTTCACAAAACCCAATGAAAAAAAATCAGTGAAATTTTTATCCACGCAAAAAGGGGTTTGTGGAACCCCGTTTGGTCACTTCCCCTCTCTCTCTCTTCTCTTCTCTCTCTCTCTCTCTCCTCTCTCTCTCTCTCTCTCTTACTCTCTCTCTCTCTCTCTCTCTCTCTTCTTTCTCTCTCTCTCTCTTCTTCTCTTCTTCTTTCTCTTTTCCCTCTCTCTTTCTCCTCTCTCTCTCTCTCCCTTTCTCTCTCTCTCTCTCTTCTCTTTTTTCTTTTTCTCTTTCTCTCTCTCTCTCTTCTTCTCCTCTCTTCTCTCTCTCTCTCCTCCTCTTTCTTTCTCTCTCTCTTTCTCTTCTTTCTTTTCCCCTTTTCTTTTTTTCTCTCTCTCCTCTCATCTCTCTCTCTCTCCCCTTTCTTCTCTCCCTCTCCCTCTTCTCTCTCTCTCTCTCTCCTCTCTCTCTCTTCTTTTCTCTCCCTCTCTCCTCTCCCTCTCTTCTCTTCTCTCTCTCTCTCCTCTCTCTCTTCTCTCTTTGGAAGGGGAACGTTTGTTTTTTTGTTTTTTTTTTCTTAAACAGCCAGCCACCCCACCATCCCCCTCACTCCCCCCTCCCCCCCCCCCCCCCCCCCCCGTCCCCCCCCCCCCCCCCCCCCCCCCCCCCCCCGCCCCTTTCCCCCACCGAGCGATGTGAAATCAATACAGATGGAAAGCAATGCCTTTAGGACCGGATCGTATGCAGCGTCGACACCCCGCTGAATGCATGTATTTTTTTCTTTTTTCTTTCTTTTCATTCTTCCTTCTTTTCAATTTTCTCGTCGCCTCCCTCCCTCCCTCCCTCTCTCCCTTCCTCCCTCTTCCTCTCCCCTCCCCCTTCCCCTCTCCTCCTCCTCGTCCTCCCTCCCTGTCTCTCCTCCCGTTCTTTCCAGGTACCTTCAACCCCACCCCCCATCATCACCCCCCCCCCCCCCCCCCCACTCCTCCTCCTTTCTTTCGTTTTTCTCGTAATCCAGTTCCAGTGTTACCTATGCTTCGACGGTTCCATAGTCGCTTTTTAATGAGACAGAGAGTGGGGGTGGGGGGAGAGGTAGAGGGAGAGACAGAGAGAGAGAGACAGAGACAGAGACAGAGAGACGGAGAGACAGACAGACAGACAGACAGACAGAGGAAGAGATAGAGAGATCGGAACTATCGATGCGGAACTTACTGTCTTTGTTGTTGTTGTTGAACACGTGCATTAGCAGCATTCAGCGTCACTAAATTTATTCCAGTCTCTCTCTCTCTCTCTCTCTCTCTCTCTCTCTCTCTCTCTCTTTTCTCTCCCTTTTCTCTCTCCCTCTCTCTCTCTTTCACCTCCCTCCCCCCCTCTCTCTCTCTCTCCCCGGTGGAGTCAAAACAAAAAATTATTGACGATCAGAGGAAACGCTTCTGTGAGCTTCAAATCCTTACAACAATATTTTTTTTCATGTCCGTCCATTCGTAGCAGCTTCAAAGACTGGACATGTACATTATGTAGGACGCCAGCACCAGAACCAGATACTTTCCAAGCCTGGCTCTGCACCCAGGCATTTATGATCTCTCGGACAGGGATCAATGGGATGTGTCTAACGGCCGCTGAACACCCCTGAAAGAACACCGCAACAGTGCAGCGTTTCCCCAAGGCGAACGGCCCCCACATAAATTGTCCTTGACAGCTCTCTGTGGAATGCTGGCGCTGGGCGTATGTCGACACAATACCTGGGTGTGGCTATGTCAGTATATAGTGATGTGCGGACGGTGGCATGGCACAGAGAGGCCAGAACAGATTAGTTCGCCAAATTAAAAAAAAATCTATCATCATTGCTCAATCCGGGGGTAAGAGTCGCCGTCAGAATCAATGAGAGAGAAACGTCCTTTTGGCCGGTGGCCCTTAAGGACAGGATAATTATACTCGCAGACTGGGGTCTGCAGGCTTTGTACCAGCTGTCGTTGACATTAGGGAGTCTGGTTCCATGTAGGGGCCGTCGTCTGTCGCTCTTTCAGCTCTGGTTCCTTGTGAACTTAGGTTCACTTGAAAGTGATGATTGGCCGAGGTTGGGCGTCGGTTTACTTCGCCTCTTTCTCCCTCACAAGGTATGTCTTCAGGGTCACCAGGCGGCCTTCTTCATGCTTGGGTAGTGATGGTACTGTTCCGCGTGAGGCCGCCTCAAAGAGGGAGCAGGGCTGCACGCGTCCCTTCTATGGTCCACGAAGACTGCGACTGAGCCGGCAATTCTATTTCAGTCCAAACCCGTGAGGGGTGCCCCCCATGCCCGACACTCAAACGCATGGTATACCAGGCCAGGTCATCGTAATCAGGCAGCGCTCCATCGCCGATCTCATGTTCATACTTTCGAGCGGATATCCACAGTGCCTCGTGTCTCCTGATCGTGAAACTCACAGACCTCTTTCTTTCTTTCCTTGAGAATGATCAGTTCGTACCAGTAACTTCACAGAATTCTTCATTAAAAGAAAACTGGTGATAAATTTATCAGTAATGTGAACAGATCCTGAGGCCAATTTTTTTTTCATTCAGACTCGCTCCACAAATCTGCACCAAATTCGAAATCTGTGTTAATAAGCCCAAGAGGCCATGTTCAAACATTCCATCTTTTTCACCAAGTTTCGTTGAAATCGGGTTGGTAGTCATTAAGTAACAAGTAGAACTACGTACGTATTTTGCTAAACAATGTCAGATCCGTTGTTCAGTCCGGATTTGCTCAAATGGATCTTTGATGGGGCCCCATTCCATCCTCTGACAAATTGGGTTAAAATGAGCTCAGCAGTTTTTGCGTCCTTCTGTCCAACCAACAGCAGATGTGGATGAAAACATAAGCTCCTTGGAGGAAATGAAAATAGCATCAACATTCAATAAAGCGACCCACTCGATAAATTTTACGATTGGTTCTCCCAGACTACCATACATCTCCATTTGAATTTGCTCGCAGTTCCAGCAAGTGCAGTACGCACCCACACACATGGAAGTGGTATCCACGGATCCAGATGCTGTCTTTTTTTTTTACACGAAAAGGGAGACAAACTTTCTTTTAATCCGTCCTGATATGAAAACAAAATGTTGTACATGACACACTTGCGTTTAAAGTAAGAGAGGAGGGAGTGGAAGAGAAAATCGTCCCGTGAGTGGTCTATTGGTTTCTCTGTTACAGGGCTCAGCGGGACCAGAAGGCTGTCAGCCGTTTCGCTCCCTACAGATATCGTCAGGCTTACAACTGGTTACTCGATCGCTGGTTACATTCAGACTGAAGGTCCACACACCCGCCAGAGGCGGTACGGCTGAAGGGAATCACCATCCCAAGAGAGAGTGGGGATGGGGAGGGGAGGGCACCTAGTGTCCTCTTAACACACACACAGACCACCAGAACGCAGAACGAAAATGACCATTCTGATGCTGGGCGCGAGCATGATTCAAATTAGGGACGGACACTTTGATTGCAAACTCGATGCTGGAGAGAGAGAGAGAGGGGGGGGGGGGGGGGCGGGAGAGAGGAAAGAAAGAGAGAGGGGGAGAGAAAGAGAGAGAGGGGTTCAACAACTCTTTCTACCAATCAGAGGACAGACAGAACGTCAACAGCTCTTCTTACCAATCGGAGGAGAGAGGAGAGAGAGAGAGAGAGAGAGAGAGAGAGAGAGAGAGAGAGAGAGAGAGAGAGAGAGAGAGATGATGATTTCTACACAGATGGTCATAAGCCCCACACGAATAAGGGACAGCAACAACACTATTTATTGATATGACCGTAAGTATCAAATGCAGATACGAGATTTTTCAGCTCTGATCACTTACGAAATTACGATGTGATCTTCGTCCGCCGACGAATCGTTTCATACTTCAGTACATAGCCAAAAGACGCAAGCGTCCTTTATTCTACGATGCCAACGGTAGACACGATTAAAATGACCAATAACATAACGTGGCGTTTGTTTGGAATCACTTTTATCCCTCAGAGTAGGGACACTACCAACATTTTGTCATCTGATCTCAGATTTCAAGGAAGAAAGATTTTCAACGGAATTCTGATGTGATTTCAGAAGATGTATTTTGAAAGAGTTGTGTGATTTTTTGTTTGTTTTTTGTTTGTTTTTGATGACTTGCGAATTGACTTCAGCGCAGGTGTCAGCCCTGATGTGGATGGCCCTTTGCGGTCGGCAGGGCTGTTATCAGCATTACCTCACCTTACCTTACCTTACCTTACTTCCATCCAAAGTTCACTTCATCCCAAGAAACCCATTAAACAAAGGACACACTGAGTTCAGCTTGAGGGACGCTTTTCTACCGGATAGTCGAGACCCAAAATCAATTTAAAAGAAAAAAAAAGACGCAAAGCATACAAACGTACTCCCATTTTGAACACGCGTGAGATATTCCATAAAGAAGAAAAACCGTTTTGGGCCGTTATAGCCGTTAGTACGGCTGTTCTGGTATAAATGAAACATCGGGCATCAGCCGTGATCCATAATGAACATACCTATAAATTTTCATAAAGATCAGCCAAGCGCTTTCTGAGATATTCCATAAAGAAGAAAAAACGTTTTGGGCCGTTACAGCCGTTAGTAACGGCTATTCTGGTAAAATGAAACACCGGGCATCATCCGTGACCCAAAATGAACATACCTACAAATTTTCAGAAAGATCGGACAAGTACTTTCTGAGATATTGCATAAAAACGAAAAGCCGTTTTTGGCCGTTATAGCCGTTAGTAACGGCCATTCTGGTAAAATAAAGCATCAGGCATCATCCGTGACCCATAATAAAATAATATACCTACAAATTTTCTGAAAGATCGGCCCAAAAGTTTTGTCTGGAGCGGGTAGAACACATTTTGACCACGGACAGACACACAGACAGACAGACAGCATTTCTTCGTTCCCATTGTAAAGTACACCCTGTTCTATAAGAACCGGGTGTACAAAAACAGAGAAAGCAACACTGCAAAGAAGACACCTAGTACTTATTCCGGCAGTGAAGATCTAGTTGCAAAGGGAGACGACTGCAGACGGAAATCTACACACACGGCGACCACGCTGTTCAAGAATCCTCTAACCCACTCTCCTTTCTCCCATACTACAACTGCTATTGATATATTATCGCCAAAAGTGGTGGTAATACCATGTACTACCATCTGTCCGATGTACTTCCACCTGTCCGATGTACTTCCACCTGTTCGATGTACTTCCACCTGTACCATGCACTTGCACCTGTCCAATGTACTTCCACCTGTCCGATGTACTTCCACCTGTCCAATGTACTTCCACCTGTCCGATGTACTGCCACCTGTCCGATGTACTTCCACCTGTACCATGTACTTCCATCTGCCCGATGTACTTCCACCTGAATCATGCACTTCCACCTGTCCGATGTACTTCCACCTGTACCATGTACTTCCACCTGTCCAATGTACTTCCACCTGTCCGATGTACTTCCACCTGTCCGATGTACTTCCACCTGTTACCATGTACTTCCATCTGTCCGATCTACTTCCACCTGTACCATGTACTTCCACTGTCAATGTACTTCCACTGTACCATGTACTTCCACCTGTCCGATCTACTTCCACCTGCCGATGTACTTCCACCTGTACCATGTACTTCCACCTGTACCATGTACCTCCACCCGTACCATGTACCTCCACCGTACCATGTACCTTCCACGTACCATGTACCTCCACCTGTACCATGTACTTCCACCGTACCATGTACCTCCACCTGTACCATGTACTTCCACCTGTACCATGTACCTCCACCGTACCATGTACCTCCACCTGTACCATGTACTTCCAGCTGTACCATGTACTTCCAGCTGTACCATGTACCTCCACCGTACCATGTACTCCACCGTACCATGTACCTCCACCTGTACCATGTACTTCCAGCTGTACCATGTACTTCCAGCTGTACCATGTACCTCCACTTCCACTGTACCATGTACCTCCACTTCCAGCTCAGTACCATGTACCTCCACCTGTACCATGTACTTCCAGCTGTACCATGTACCTCCACCTGTACCATGTACTTCCAGCTGTACCATGTACCTCCACTTCAGCTGTACCATGTACTCACTTCCACCTGTACCATGTACTTCCACCCGTACCATGTACCTCCACCTGTACCATGTACCTCCACCTGTACCATGTACTTCCAGTTGTACCATGTACTTCCACTGTACCATGTACTTCCAGTTGTACCATGTACCTCCACCTGTACCATGTACTTCCACCTGTACCATGTACTTCCAGCTGTACCATGTACTTCCACCGTACCATGTACTCCACCTGTACCATGTACTTCCAGTGTACCATGTACTTCCACCTGTACCATGTACTTCCAGCTGTACCATGTACTTCCACCTGTACCATGTACTCCACCTGTACCATGTACTTCCAGTTGTACCATGTACCTCCACCTGTACCATGTACTTCCAGTTGTACCATGTACTTCCAGCTGTACCATGTACCTCCACCTGTACCATGTACTTCCAGCTGTACCATGTACTTCCACCTGTACCATGTACTTCCAGTTGTCCATGTACTTCCAGCTGTACCATGTACTTCCAGCTGTACCATGTACTCCACCTGTACCATGTACTTCCAGTTGTACCATGTACTTCCAGCTGTACAATGTACCTCCACCTGTACCATGTACTTCCAGCTGTACCATGTACTTCCACCTGTACCATGTACCTCCACCTGTACCATGTACTTCCAGCTGTACCATGTACTTCCACCTGTACCATGTACTCCACCTGTACCTGTACTTCCAGTGTACCATGTACTTCCAGTGTACCATGTACTTCCAGCTGTACCATGTACTTCCAGTTGTACCATGTACTCCACCTGTACCATGTACTTCCACCTGTACCATGTACCTCCACCTGTACCATGTACGTCCAGCTTGTACCATGTACTTCCAGCTGTACCATGTACTTCCAGTTGTACCATGTACTTCCAGTTGTACCATGTACCTCCACTGTACCATGTACCTCCACCTGTACCATGTACTCCATTCCAGTTGTACCATGTACTTCCAGCTGTACCATGTACTTTCCAGCTGTACCAGCTGTACCATGTACTTCCAGCTGTACCATGTACTTCCAATTGTACCATGTACCTCCACCTGTACCATGTACTTCCAGCTGACCATGACTTCCAGCTGTACCATGTACTTCCACCTGTACCATGTACCTCCACCCTGTACCATTTACTTCCAGCTGTACCATGTACCTCCACCTGTACCATGTACTTCCACCTGTACCATGTACTCCACTGTACCATGTACCTCCAATCCATGTACCATGTACTTCCAGCTGTACTATGTACTTCCAGCTGTACCATGTACCTCCACCTGACCATGTACTTCCAGCTGTACCATGTACCTCCACCTGTACCATGTACTTCCAGCTTGTACCATGTACCTCCACCTGTACCATGTACCTCCACCTGTACCATGTACTTCCAGCTGTACCATGTACCTCCACCTGTACCATGTACTTCCAGTGTACCATGTACCTCCACCTGTACCATGTACCTCCACCTGTACCATGTACTTCCAGCAGTACCATGTACCTCCACCTGTACCATGTACTTCCAGTTGTACCATGTACCTCCACCTGTACCATGTACTCCACCTGTACCATGTACCTCCCTTCCACCTGTACTATGTACCTCCACCTGTACCATGTACCTCCACCTGTACATGTACTCCACCTGTACCATGTACTTCCAGTTGTACCATGTAATTCCACCTGTACCATGTACCTCCACCTGTACCATGTACCTCCACCTGTACCATGTACTTCCACTGTACCATGTACTTCCACCTTGTACCATGTACTTCCAGCTGTACCATGTACCTCCACCTGTACCATGTACCTCCACCTGTACCATGTACTTCCAGTTGTACCATGTACTTCCACCTGTACCATGTACTTTCACTGTACCATGTACCTCCACCTGTACCATGTACCTCCACTGTTACCATGTACTTCCAGCTGTACCATGTACTCCACCTGTACCATGTACCTCCACCGTACCATGTACTTCCAGCTGTATCGTACTTCCAGTTGTACCATGTACTTCCAGCTGTACCATGTACCTCCACCTGTACCATGTACCTCCAGCTGTACCATGTACTTCCACCTGTACCATGTACTTCCAGCTGTACCATGTACTTCCAGCTGTACCATGTACCTCCACCTGTACCATGTACTTCCACCTGTACCATGTACTTCCAGCTGTACCATGTACTTCCACTGTACCATGTACCTCCACCTGTACCATGTACTCCACTTTCAGCTGTACCATGTACTTCCAGCTGTACATGTACTTCCACTGTACCATGTACTCCACTGTACCATGTACTTCGTTACAGTACTCCACCTGTACCCATGTACCTGTACTCCACCTGTACCATGTACTTCAGTGTACTACTTCCAGCTGTACCATGTACTTCCACCTGTACCATGTACCTCCACTGTACCATGTACTTCCAGTTGTACCATGTACTTCCAGCTGTACCATGTATTTCAAGTTGTACCATGTACTTCCACCTGTACCATGTACCTCCACCTGTACCATGTACTTCCAGTTGTACCATGTACCTCCACCTGTACCATGTACCTCCACTTCCAGTTGTACTATGTACTTCCAGCTGTACCATGTACTTGCAGTTGTACCATGTACTTCCAGCTGTACCATGTACTTCCACCTGCACCATGTACCTCCACTTCCAGTTGTACTATGTACTTCCAGCTGTGCCATGTACTTCCAGTTGTACCATGTACTTCCAGTTGTACCATGTACTTCCAGCTGTACCATGTACTTCCACCTGTACCATGTACTTCCAGCTGTACCATGTACTTCCAGCTGTGCCATGTACTTCCAGTTGTACCATGTACTTCCAGCTGTACCATGTACTTCCAGTTGTACCATGTACTTCCAGCTGTACAATGTACTTCCAGCTGTACCATGTACTTCCAGTTGTACCATATACTTCAAGCATGAACACATGTACTTCCACCTGTACCATGTACCTCCACCTGTACCATGTACTTCCAGCTGTACCATGTACTTCCAGTTGTACCATGTACTTCCAGCTGTACCATGTACCTCCACCTGTACCATGTACTTCCACCTGTACCATATACTTCCACCTGTACCATGTACCTCCACCTGTACCATGTACTTCCACCTGTACCATGTACTTCCAGCTGTACCATGTACTTCCACCTGTACCATGTACTTCCACCTGTACCATGTACCTCCACCTGTACCATGTACTTCCACCTGTACCATGTACTTCCAGCTGTACCATGTACTTCCACCTGTACCATGTACCTCCACCTGTATCATGTACCTCCACCTGTACCATGTACTTCCAGCTGTACCATGTACTTCCAGCTGTACCATGTACCTCCACCTGTACCATGTGCTTCCAGCTGTACCATGTACTTCCAGCTGTACTATGTACTTCCACCTGTACCATGTACCTCCACCTGTACCATGTACTTCCAGCTGTACCATGTACTTCCAGTTGTACCATGTACTTCCAGTTGTACCATGTACTTCAAGCTGTACCATGTACTTCCAGCTGTACCATGTACCTCCACTTCCAGTTGTACCATGTACGTCAAGCTGTACCATGTACTTCCACCCGTGCCATGTACTTCCAGCTGTACCATGTACTTCAAGCTGTACCATGTACTTCCAGTTGTACCATGTACTTCCAGCTGTACCATGTACCTCCACTTCCAGTTGTACCATGTACTTCTTACTTCCAGCTGTACCATGTACTTCCAGTTGTACCATGTACTTCCAGCTGTACCATGTACCTCCACTTCCAGTTGTACCATGTACTTCCAGTTGTACCATGTATTTCCAGCTGTACCATGTACCTCCACTTCCAGTTGTACCATGTACTTCCAGCTGTACCATGTACTTCCAGTTGTACTATGTACTCCAGCTGTACCATGCACTTCCAGCTGTACCATGTACTTCCACCTGTACCATGTACTTCCACCTGTACCATGTACTTCCAGCTGAACCCAACGACCATGGGTTACATATGAGCTTAGTGCACCCAGTGGGTAAACAGATGGACCGTGTTGCACACTCGCCGATGCCGCTTAACACAATGTTGTGGTGGTGGTGGTGGTTGTTGTTGTTGTTGTTGTTGTTGTTGTTGTTGTCGTCCTTTCCTAAAATGACGATCCTCCCTGTGCATTCAATGAACAGAACTCTGAGCTGAAATAAACAATTTCAAGGTTTGAGAAAGAGCCAGACAGCCAGCCAGACAGACACAGAGAGAGAGAGAGAGAGAGAGAGAGAGAGAGAGAGAGAGAGAGAGAGAGAGAGAGAGAGAGAGGAGCGAGAGAGAGAGAGCGAGAGTCCATTAGGTAGACCTATGTAAATATGAGCCTGGTTTCAGAAATGACGTGACACATTGTACAGCATAGCATCGTCCATTCAGTCATTTATTTATGTATTTACTTATTTTTTAATATTTATTTAACCATTCTTTTGTGTATATATCATCATTCTGTTACACTGATTGATCTATGTGTCGGCACTGTCGACAAAGTATATGAGATAGAAACAATATCTTCGTCTTTCGTCAGTTGGAGTTGCACTACGCATATTGAAGGAACTCACCTCTTCCTGTCGGTCCGACTGCTGGCTCTGCGTCCGCCTCTTGCTGACCACAGGCTGGCCGGCTGTTTACCGCACCCCACAGGCCAGGTCAGATCATCGACTTTGAAGCACACACGTGGACGTTCACTTTCCCCAGAATTAACAACCTATGTGCAGACGCTGCTGAACGGCAGACAAGAAGAAACTGGCCTCACCCGAGCGGGCGCCCCAGCCAACTGAACGTTCCTCTCCTCACGTAGAAATGAGTAGTGGAAGGATATTGGATATCGACAAAGGAGAATCGATCGGAGAGAACTGAGACGAGTTACCGTTCGTGCCTCCTCTGCTTCGTTCAGCGCGTTCGATTCTGAGCGCTGCTAATCCAGTTGCGAAGACTGTTCCATTGTTCGGAGAATCACGTAGCCGTTCAGATGTCTACACATCAACAACAGTTGAGTGATCAGGGAAAAGGTGCAGGCTACCAATTTCTCCGTTACAACGTTAATGTGTTTACAAAGGTTAGCGAAAAGTGTAGAAAAAAAGGTGAAGTTGGACCTGGAACAGGATTTGGTTTTAAATGGGAAGAAAAATCGGGACATTAGATCATAAGCATAAATTCTGTCACTTATAGCAGCATATGCGAACTATTATAATCAATCTTGAAAACAGAACATTTATATTCACATGCTCCGTAACCTTTCGTCAGCTAAATCGGATTCCTCAGCGAGACATGGCTGGCTGTGTTTGAGCTTCCTTGGCATCAAACGAAGACATACAACAGTCTATAAATTCTGTAGTATTCTCACCACCAAGGGTTCAAAACGAGAAGTCAGCAGCACCACAAAGCAGCCAGCGAAGGGTAAGAAAAGTAAACTGAAAAGAAAGCACTGTAAGGGTAAGGAAATAAGTCGTTGCTGAAGAAAAAAAAAACTAGAATCGTCATAAACAAATTCTAAATATTAATGTTAGCGCACCGCCCATAGAACGTGGGCAAACGAATCACAAGACAAAACACGACGCGTTTCGACCTCTAGGGTCTTCTTCAGGCAAGAAACAAAACCATCAGGACAACGAAAACGAACGAGAAATCTTTCAGCGCAAGATAGGCGTTCATCCACTTCAACGCCTATCTTGCGCTGAAGTGAACGAAGATAAGTGATTGCTCATTCAACATTCAACGCCTATCTTGCGCTGAAGTGAACGAAGATAAGTGATTGCTCATTCAACATTCAACGCCTATCTTGCGCTGAAGTGAACGAAGATAAGTGATTGCTCATTCAACATTCAACGCCTATCTTGCGCTGAAGTGGACGAAGATAAGTGATTGCTCATTCAACATTCAACGCCTATCTTGCGCTGAAGTGGACGAAGATAAGTGATTGCTCGTTTATTTTCGTTGTCCTGATGGTTTTGTTTCTTTCCTGAAGAAGACCTAAGAGGTCGAAACGCGTCGTTTTTGTCTTGTGATTCGTTCGTCTACGTTCTTTGGGCGGCGCGCTAACATTAACATTTAGAATTTTATCTAGTTGCAAAGCCAGACGACTGCAGGCGGAAATCTAAACAAATCTTAAATAAATGTTAGCGAACCGCCCAGAGAACGTGGACAAACGAGTCACAAGACAAAACACAACGCGTTTCGACCTCTTAGGTCTTCGTCGGGTGATAAATAAACGAATAAAACGACGAAAATTCACTTAGCTTTGATCGCTTCAGAATTTTTGTTTAGATTTCGCCTGCAGTCGCCTCACTTTGCAACTAGAATTATTATGTAAAACGGTATGAAATGTATGTGAAAATCTTTGAGCCTACGCTTGAGGATCCATTGATGGAT
>CM031616.1:63103629-63106129 GCA_018398815.1 Conus ventricosus
TACACAACCCACCAAATAGTTTCTTTCAGACTCTGCAATGCCATTGTTACAAATTTGTATGGAACAAGAAAAAAAGATAAAATTAACAGAAAAACGGCACATAAAAGTGTAAGAAACGGCGGTATCGGAATACCAGAACTGAAAAACCTTTGCTAGTTCATTAAAATTGATATGGCTATGGAAATTTCGGACGACAAAACATAAATGGAAGACAATTGTGACAACCAATTTCCCATTTTAAATGTTCTTGAAAAAATATGGACCTGAAGTCGTCACTACCTTTTCAAAATCGGAAATGAAATGAGGTAGGGAACAGTAAACGATAAACAGTAAACAAGTGGGGTATGTTTTGCTCCCATAAGGAAACCTAACACAGAGTAACTTTTATTCAAGACTGGCACAGCCTTTTAAACCTGAATAAAGTCAGACAAACACATAGACGAACAATCTAATAGTGGGGGAAAAAACAAGCGCAGGCCAACAACTGAACTGTCTGGCAAAGATTTGGACTTGAGGGAGGGAAAATTTGAAGATGGAGAAACTGGGAAAATGAAATTAAAAAAATTTTAAAAAAAAGTTACAGATATGAAAACTCTTCACTAGCTGCACAAGGGAACCATCGCAATCCCTTTTGAAGGCAGATATATTTGTATTGCCTGCTCCGAGGCCTTTCGCCCGCTGGATCGGGACTCATCAGGGAGACACGGCTGGTTGTGTCTGCGCTCCCGGCGTCAAATAGAGACACACCACAGTCCATAATACTGTGGTGTTCTCACCACCATGGGTGCAAAAAAGAATCCAATAGCACCCCCAGAGCAGCCAGCGAAGAGTACTAAATGCAACCAAATGAAAGTGTGGGAAGAAAAAAAGTTGCTGTAAAATTAAAGACATTATGCAAATAATATAAAATGTAGGGGACAGTCTTTGAGCCTACGCCTGAGGATCCACCCAAAGATGCAAGGGAGATCAAAAGACAAACACACAGACGGACAGAAACAAATGCAAATAACCTCAATTTAATCAAAGCAAAATCGGAAATGAAATGAGGTAGGGAACAGTAAACGATAAACAGTAAACAAGTGGGGTATGTTTTGCTCCCATAAGGAAACCTAACACAGAGTAACTTTTATTCAAGACTGGCACAGCCTTTTACTCTGTGTTAGGTTTCCTTATGGGAGCAAAACATACCCCACTTGTTTACTGTTTATCGTTTACTGTTCCCTACCTCATTTCATTTCCGATTTTGCTTTGATTAAATTGAGGTTATTTGCATTTGTTTCTGTCCGTCTGTGTGTTTGTCTTTTGATCTCCCTTGCATCTTTGGGTGGATCCTCAGGCGTAGGCTCAAAGACTGTCCCCTACATTTTATATTATTTGCATAATGTCTTTAATTTTACAGCAACTTTTTTTCTTCCCCACACTTTCATTTGGTTGCATTTAGTACTCTTCGCTGGCTGCTCTGGGGTGCTATTGGATTCTTTTTTGCACCCATGGTGTGAGAACACCACAGTATTATGGACTGTGGTGTGTCTCTATTTGACGCCGGGAGCGCAGACACAACCAGCCGTGTCTCCCTGATGAGTCCCGATCCAGCGGGCGAAAGGCCTCGGAGCAGGCAATACAAATATATCTGCCTTCAAAAGGGATTGCGATGGTTCCCTTGTGCAGCTAGTGAAGAGTTTTCATATCTGTAACTTTTTTTTTTTTTAATTTCATTTTCCCAGTTTCTCCATCTTCAAATTTTCCCCTCCCTCAAGTCCAAATCTTTGCCAGACAGTTCAGTTGTTGGCCTGCGCTTGTTTTTTCCCCCACTATTAGATTGTTCGTCTATGTATTTGTCTGACTTTATTCAGGTTTAAAAGGCTGTGCCAGTCTTGAATAAAAGTTACTCTGTGTTAGGTTTCCTTATGGGAGCAAAACATACCCCACTTGTTTACTGTTTATCGTTTACTGTTCCCTACCTCATTTCATTTCCGATTTTGCTTTGATTAAATTGAGGTTATTTGCATTTGTTTCTGTCCGTCTGTGTGTTTGTCTTTTGATCTCCCTTGCATCTTTGGGTGGATCCTCAGGCGTAGGCTCAAAGACTGTCCCCTACATTTTATATTATTTGCATAATGTCTTTAATTTTACAGCAACTTTTTTTCTTCCCCACACTTTCATTTGGTTGCATTTACTACTCTTCGCTGGCTGCTCTGGGGGTGCTATTGGATTCTTTTTTGCACCCATGGTGGTGAGAACACCACAGTATTATGGACTGTGGTGTGTCTCTATTTGACGCCGGGAGCGCAGACACAACCAGCCGTGTCTCCCTGATGAGTCCCGATCCAGCGGGCGAAAGGCCTCGGAGCAGGCAATACAAATATATCTGCCTTCAAAAGGGATTGCGATGGTTCCCTTGTGCAGCTAGTGAAGAGTTTTCATATCTGTAACTTTTTTTTTTTTTAATTTCATTTTCCCAGTTTCTCCATCTTCAAATTTTCCCCTCCCCTTAAGTCCA
>CM031616.1:63116129-63128629 GCA_018398815.1 Conus ventricosus
CATACCGTTATGAATATATAATTTGACAAGCGTAATCATAAATCAATCATCTTATGGTCAATGTTGACTTGGGACAACCAGACCTAATTAAAAAAAAAAAAAAAAAAAAAAAACCACATACATCGTTTGGCAGAAAATTGTGTACTTGTGTGTATATACATGACTTCTATTAACAACAACAACAACAACAACAACAGACCCTTTTGTAACAGTATTTTACTTTTTTTTGTCTTAATCAGTTTGTATCAAATTTTGTATGATGCCCATTTCAATACAAATTTATCATATTGCATAGAAGTGTTGAATACATATTTATCTATCACATAAGCTTCTTTTAATCTCTTAAGAATAATTGAAGTGTTGGATTTATTTTTCTTATTCTGCATTTATAAATAGTATACTTGGCTAGTAATAAGATGTGCAGAAAACAGTTGTCCGTTTTTGTTTTGTTGTCATTTCCAAAAAGTACTAGTAACTGATTTAGTTTCAGTCGATCACAATTTGCACATTTTCCTTTATGTACTCTGTAAATTCTGTCCAAAAACTTTGCACATGTTGACATTCCCACAAGTAGTGCAAATGGAGTCTTTAACATCTTCACAAAAACTACACTTGTTGTTTTCTGTTACTCCCATATCTGTTAGAATTGAATTTGTCACCAAAACCCGATAATTAATTTTTATTTGAAACCACTTTAACCTTATTTCCTTTATTTTTTTTGTTTCCATGAAAATATTTGCCCAAGGAATTTCCATTTGCAGATTTCTTTCCCATCCCCCACATGCATTAGGCAATACTGGTTTACCAATCAGTATTTCATAGAATATTTTTGTTCCCTTGGGAGCATGAATCATTTGGCTAAATGCTTTGTGGTGTTCAGTTCCTTCGTTTCTGTTGTTTTCTAATTTTATTTCCTTTTTTCTCAGAATTCTCTAATAGAACTTACACAGCCAAAATATTTCAGTCTTTGAACCGGACGTTGCAAGATGTTTTGGAACTCATTAACATTCATGAATTTACCATCCTCTTTAGTAAATCTTTTACATGGAAAACATTTCCTTCTGCCCACTCATCAAAGTAGAATTCCTTTCCATCGATCTTGAATTTGTTATTGTAAAATAGGGGCTCCATCAGTATGTCTTTATTGTCGTATGAATCAATTTTTTCAAAGAATTGTATATAGCTCTTGAAAACATCTTTCCAAAACATATTTATTGGGCGACCTCCAATTTTAAGTACCGAAGACCCATACTCCTCTAGCATTTCAACTTGTGGGCATTCTTTAATCAGAATTTGTTTCCATTTTGCACTGAACGTCTGTGCATAGCACTTCTTTAACCATGTTAGTTTTAGTGAATAATAAATGATGCTATGTGAGGGACTTTAATTCCACCATTTTGTATATCTTGTGTTGCTACATTCCTTTTAACTTTATCCCTTTTTTTGTCCCATACGAATTTAAAACACATTGTTTGCAGTTGTTGAACTATGTTGTCAGGTGGGTTTGGGAGCATGATCCACAAGTAGGTTAATTTTGACAATAAAAAAATATTATAACCGATTTAAGAATAGCTATTCTACCAAGGGGTGTAGTTGTTCTTTTCATCCATATATTGAATAGTTTTTTAGTTTCTTGAAACTTTTCTGTTAAGTTTAGTTCTGCTACATTGCTTAGATCATTTGTAAACCAAAGGCCTAAGATTTTAAATTTTATGGGTTCCAAGTCATTTTGAGATTTGGTAAAAAATTTGCATTCACTATTACATTTATTGCCTATCCAGACATTGCAAGTTTTTTCATAATTTAGTTTTAATCCTGATATACATTGAAACTCTTGGAGGATTTTAAAAGTTGTTTCATACGATTTTTTATCTCCTTCTAGATATAGCACTGTGTCGTCTGCAAATTGACTGATTTTACATTGCGTGTCTGACAGCTGTATGCCTTGTATGGTTTGATTTTCTCTTATCTTACATGCCAATAGTTCTGCACATAAAATAAACAAGTAAGGAGATATTGGATCTCCTTGCCTACATCCGCGTTTAATAGGGAAGTTTTGTGACGCTTTTCCATTCACAATGATTGAAGATTTTATATTAGTATAAAAAGCATTTATCCAGTTACAAATGTCATTCCCAAATCCAAAAACTTTCATTACTTTATGCATATATTTCCAGTTAATAGAGTCGAAAGCTTTTTCAAAATCCAGTGAAACTAAAAGTCCTGGCAAGTTTTTTTTCTTTAGGTAATAGATTACATCATAAATAAGTCTTGCATTGTCACCAATATATCTGCCACTGATAAACCCTGTCTGATCTTCATTTATTAGTTTTTGCAAAACTGATTTAATTCTATTTGCAATGCATGACGATCCTATTTTGTAAGTAACATTAAGAAGGGAAATGGGACGCCAGTTTTTCAAATACTCTCTAGGTTTATCTCCCTTAGGGAGACAAATTATGATACCTTCTCTCTGTGTAATCGACATCTGTTTCTGTTCAAAGCCCTCATTTAGACTACGAAACAACTAGAACACCTATTTTTTTCCAGAAAAATTTAAGAAAATCTGCGGTCATCCATCTGTTCCAGGGCTTTTTCCATTTTTCATGTTTTTGAGTGCCTCCGATGCTTCCTCAAGAGTAAGCTTACCTTCAAGTGAGGCTGCCTGTGTTTCTGTCAGTTTTGGAAGGTTATTAACATAGTTTTCTAAATCTGTGGCTTTACATTCTTTTTCATTATATAGGTTTTCATAATAATCTCTAGTTTCTTGTAGGATATCCTCTGTCTTTTCAAGGCAATGTCCATCTTTTGAAATGACCTTATACATTTGCTTACTAATGTAGTGTCTTTTTTCAAGGTTACAAAAGTATTTAGTTATCTTTTCCCCTTCTGCAGCCCATCTCGCTTTGCTTCTTACTAATATTCCTTGTATTTTTGATTTCTCAGTGCTACAAGATCTTCTCTTTTATTGTGTAGTTGATGCTGTTCTTCAATTGTTTTGCTAAGTTTGTTTTCTATGATTGATATTTCTTCTTCCAATTTCTTTTCTGCCTGTGCGTTTTCTTTTTTCTTTCTTGCACTATATTCCATTGACGCTTTTCTTATTTCCATAAACAAAGTGTCTAAGAACAACTGATCTGAAATAGTAAAACAAAGGTTTTCTAAAGGAATATTATCAATTTCTTTTCTTTCGTATATTAATGCAGCATATTGTTCTTTTGTATTTTTGATAGTTTCATTAACAAGATCCACATATCTTTCATCTCTTAGCAGTGATGCATTAAACTTCCAAAATTTCTTGATTTTGTGTCCTCGCTAAAATCTAATGTTATTGAGATGCGAGAATGATCACTTCTATAACCAATGTTTACATCAGCATTACGTACATTGGAAATTAAGTTTTCTGAGATAAGAAAAAAGTCTAGTCTAGCTTGTTGTGGTGGATTTGGTCTTCTCCATGTGTATCTTAGTGTTTCTGGATTGATTTCTCTCCATACATCTATTAATTCCATTTCATTTGACAATTCTATCACCTTTTCTTGAGCTCGTGTGTTATTGTTATGTTTATAATTGTAATAGTCTAATGCTGGATTTAAAACTAAGTTCCAGTCCCCTCCAAATATGATTCCGTCGTAAGTCAGTTGTTGAACTTTACTTTGTAAATCTGTGTAAAATTGGGGAGTGTCAGTGTTTGGACCATAAACGTTTACAAGGGCTAATTCTTTTTCCATAGTACAATAATAATGATAATGTAATTACCCTCTGTGTCCTTAATAACTTTTTTCACCTTGAAATCAAAATTGTTATTAAATAATATTGCAACCCCCCTTGATTGTGACGTATATGAAGCGAAATAACAATCATATCCCCATTCGGCTCTTACTTGTTTCTCTAGCTTTTGTGTGAAATGAGTGTCTTGTAAATAGTATATAGAGTTTTGTTTCTGTCTAAGAAATTGGAAAACATCCCTTCTTTTCTGAAAATTTCCAAGGCCTTGTACATTCGCTGAGGCTATTGAGAGACTACTCATTTAATAATTATCATTGTGAGTAACACTTTCCCCATATGTCTTAGCAAACCCTGTTCTGTTTTATATTGTATTGAAACGAAAAACTCAAACATGTGAACCGAGTCATATTTCTAATGTAAAGTGTGGCAATACGTTTTTTTTTTTTTTAATAACTTCGCAACTGAAATTGAAAATCCTCACAAGGGCAATGATGGGAATAGTCTCTGGGTCTTGGCGGAAATGTTCTATTTGTATCACATGTGTAGGGACCAAATGGAGATGACTCGGATTTTCATAACACCATGAACCAACACATGATAAAAAGTTGGTGAAAGTAAAGCAGTTATAGGGGGAGACTTTAACTTAGTGTTGGATCCCGCGAGAGATTAGTGGAATTTTTTTTTATTTTTATTTTTTTAATGTCAACAATTCCAAAGCGAGAGAAACAGGAGACAACATGATGAGCGCGCCAGATTGAAGTGATACTCCCTCGGACGGAGTTGAACCAGAACGGTTGCCGAGAGACCTGGAGAAGGAATAATCCTTTTCAGCAGGTATGACTCGATTTCTTTCTCATTCCAGATCATGTTGTTTCTTTCGCTGACATTGAATGCAGATACAGAACAGATCGTTTCATGATTTTGTTAAGGTTGCGGTTTAGAACAAAATTAACAGTAATAGATAGATAGAAAGTGATGAACAATACGTCGTGCACACACCGCCCACGGTGTTCATTTTTTTATTTTAAAAAAATGTGTACTTAATATATATATATATATATATATATATAATATATATTAACTAACACTAATAAATTCCAAGGATAAGTACCGCACCGTTCCAGCAACTTACAGAGCAGCTTGGTGTTGCAATGACTGCCAGAAATATTGAATTATAAACAAAGCTTGCTCTTATGTCTTAGATTGAAGAAATAGTGGGAGATACGCATTCATATCTGCAGTGGTAGATGATTCTGCCTAACTACAGTATGTGCTTGAGTGGGTGAATGGGGAAAAATAAAATAAATGCTTCTCAAATGAGCCTTCAGCAAGCTTATATTCTCCAAGGGGGAGACATCCTCCAATAGGGAGGGAAACTCACTAACATATAACTCCTGGTCATAACCGATATTTCGAAACCTGGTTGTTTCTCCTCAGTGACCGCGGAAAGTGCTAATTTGACTCCCTCCCTTTTCAGTTTTGAGAAGAATGCAACCCCAGAAAAGGTTGGTGTGCAATACCGTAGTATGTTTGTTGAGTTTTCAAAAAAACAACCAAAGGTGCCATCTAAGAAGCAAAAGAAAATCATAAAGAGCAAAACAAGCTACATTTTCTTGTGAAAAGTAAAAAATATAAAAGATATCCTCTAAGACACAAGTGCTGAGGGCCAGTTCTTATTTTTCCCCATTCACCCACTCAAGCACATACTGTTATTTAGGCAGAATCATCTACCACTTCAGATATGAATGCGTATCTCCCCCTATTTCTTCAATCTAAGACATAAGAGCAAGCTTTGTTATAATTCAATATTTCTTGCAGTCATTGCAACACCAAGCTGCTCTGTAAGTTGCTGGAACGGTGCTCGGTACTTATCCTTGGAATTTATTAGTTTGTTGTATTTTAGTCCCTTGCGGATTCATTCCAAGAACTGGCCCTCAGCACTTGTGTCTTAGAGGATATCTTTATATTTTTTTACTTTTCACAAGAAAATGTAGCTTGTTTTGCTCTTTTATGATTTTCTTTTGCTTCTTAGATGGCACCTTTGGTTGGTTTTTTTGAAAAGTCAACAAACATACTACGGTATTGCACACCAACCTTTTCTGGGATTGCATTCTTCTTAAAACTGAAAAGGCAGAGGTGTCAAATTAGCACTTTCCGCGGTCACTGAGGAGAAACAACCAAGTTTCGAAATATCGGTATATGACCAGAAGTTATATGTTAGTGAGTTTCCCTCCCTATTGGAGGATGTCTCCCTCTTGGAGAATATAAGCTTGCTGAAGGCTCATTTTGAGAAGCATTTATTTTATTTTTCCCCATTCACCCACTCAAGCACATACTGTTAGTTTGGCAGAATCATCTATCACTGCAGATATGAATGCGTATCTCCCCCCTATTTCTTCAATCTAAGACATAAGAGCAAGCTTTGTTTATAATTCTAGAGAGAGAGAGAGAGAGAGAGAGAGAAGAACACATGCCATCTACATTATCAGATGCAAAAACTATCCTGACTTGTGATATGATGGGTCCACAAAGGGCCTCAAAAGAAGATTGTCCAATCATAAGTCCCAGACTGTAACAGGAAAATGGCCGGGGGGGGGGGGGGGTTTGCCAGACACCTCGCGCCCAGACGGATGCAACACCTCCCCAACGGAACACCGAATAAGGCTCTGCCCTTTCTCGTAATCAACCCCATCGTGCAAGTTGCCCTCTGAGGGCACAAAGTCTCTGACAGGGTGACTTAGTGGCCAGCCCTTTTTTTTTTGGGGGGGGGGGGAGGAGGCTATCTTTAAAGGGCCTTAAACTCCTGCACAGAACTGAACACTACTATGCAAACGAACACGAAAAGGGGGTATTTACTGTATTAGAACGGTGCTAAACTTGAGTTTGAAGCAGATCCTTTGGACGATGCTTGTGCCCAATTGTAGGCAGACAGACAGGCTGACATATAGATAGGTAGATAGACAGACAGAGAGATAGATCTCTGTGTGTTTATAGATAGATAGACAGAGAGGACAGACAGATAGATCTGTGTGTGTGTGTGTGTGTGTGTGTTTGTTGCTATTCTTTAATGTCTTCTGTAAAGTGCAACGACCTTATTACTATCATATAATAATCATCATTATCATTGTTGTTGTTATTAGTATTTGTTTTGTTGTTATTATTTCATTAACATTATTATTGTTGTTGTAATGGGCATCGTCGGCATCATCATCATCATTATTATTATTACTATTATGTTTGTTATTAATATTATCATCATCACAATAATTATTGTTGTTGTTATCATCATCATCATTAGTATTATCATTATCATTATTAACCATTGCTATTGTTATTATTATTATTGTCATCATCATTATTGTTGTTGTAGTTATTACTGTTATTTATCATTTTTATACGGATGTTTTGTGTTGTTCTTTAATACCTTGAGCAGAGCGCAATGAGCTGAATTTTTATGATCCATTATCATCACCGTCATTATCATCATTATTATTATGGTTATCGTTGGTGTTATTTTGTCACATTGTTAGTGTCATAATTGTTCTTATAGTATTCGTCACCATCACCGTCATCATCACCATTATGATAACGACGACGGTGATAATAATGTTGATGATGGATGATTGTTCTTGTTGTTGTGTTAGTATTATCATTATTATTGTTGTTGTTGCTGTCATTGCTGTTTATTGTTTGTAACTATTAACATTATTATCGTATTATGAATAGCGCCTATCCTCAACTAGAGACCAAACCCTAAGCGCGCTACACTCCACACTCGTTTACGCAACGGGCAGCCTGCCTGGGTAGTGCCGACTAAAGAGCTGCCAGCTGGCGCTTCATTCAGTCGTTTCCCGAGTCACCTAGCGAATATTGTTCAATATCACTCAGTTTCCTTCCTTCATTCATTCTTTCCATTTCTCACTCAAGGTGCATGCTATGTGTAACGCGTCATCCATACCAACCGGCAAACTGGCCTTCTCTTCCGAAAGTTGGTGACGGGAGTTTAGGTGCGTGCAAGATGTTATGTGTGTGTGAATTAGATGTGTGCAAGATGTTACGCGTGCGTTCACACACGGAACCAAGCTTTATAGTCTCATTCAAAGGACTATTTGGGAAATAGGAGTCAGAACCAATGTTAACTCCGAGGGAAAAATCCCCCCCGTACCAAAAACAGCCCAGCGGAGATTCGAACCCGCAACCCCAGGATCACCAAGATTTATGAGTCCGGCGCTCTACCACCGAGCTGTTCCGGTCATCGTATAATTGGTCCTCTTGTTATTCATTGATACTCTTTCTATCGCTGACATCACCTCACCAAGATGGCTTGCTATGGTTCCACTGATTAGTACTCTTTCTGTCGCTGACATCACCACACCAAGATGGCTTGCTATGGTTTCACTGCCCAGTCTGGTGGTTTGTCGGTCAGGAAAATTTATCCTGAAAAAAAAATTTGAGAGAAAAAACGAAAAAACAAAGAAGAAAAAGAAAAAAAAAAGGAAGCTAGGCTATAGGCCAGTCGCCAGTGATACCGGCGGGGAAAAAAAAAAAACCAAAAAAAAAAACCTTCTGCGTGCATGTCGAGAACCCGAGTTTTCATGCAGGCAGTTTTGGCCTCCCCCTCGTCCTCCTCCCCCCCCCCCCCCCCCCCCCCCCTTTCCCCCCTTCCCATCCCGGGGAAAAGACTGAGGCGTGAACGAACCACTTATAACAAGGCTGTGTGATTCCTCCCAACTCCCACGGGTTTGTTTTTAGACTTGGATACATTCTTTAATTCAAAGAGGAGAATCGGATTGGATTGAAAAATAAATTTGGATCGCGTTCTAATTTTAGAAGCAATAACTAACACACACATACACACACACGCACGCACGCACGCGCGCGCGCGCGCGCACCACCACACACACACACACACACACACACACACACACACACACACACACACACACAGAGGGACTTTACCCGAATTAATCAACTGTCACTTGCAGCTGCCTTATTATCATTATCATTATCATCATCATTCTTATTCTCATCATTGCCATTATTAATTTATTACTATCATTATTATTATTATTATTGCTATCATATGAAAAGTTTGTGTATTTGAAGCCATGACGTCCGATTATTCTCCATAAGCAGCACGATTTTAAACAAATTAATTAAATGTGTCGTCAGAATAAACTGGCTAGAGAGAGAGAGAGAGAGAGAGAGAGAGAGAGAGAGAGAGAGTGTCTGTATCTGTGTTGGTGCATGAGTTGTGTAGTGTGTGTGTTGTGTGTGTGTGTGTGTGTGTGTGTGTGTGTGTGGATGCGCGCGCGTGTGCGTATGTGTGTGTGTGTGCGTGTGACTGTATGTGTGTTAGTGTGTGTGTATGTGTGTGTCTCGTGTATGTGGTGCTCGGTATGGCGCGCGGTGTGTGTGTGTGTGTGTGTGTGTGTGTGTGTGTGTGGTGTGTGTGTGTGTGTGTGTGCGTGCGTGCGAGCGCGCGCCCCCGCGCGCTCTCGGACATTCCTGAAAACATGACTGTGCATGCTATTGATGTATGTGGTGTGTGTGTGTGGTGTGTGTGGTGTGTTGTGTGTGTGTGTGTGTGTGTGTGTGTGTGTGTGTGTGCCTGTGTGTATGCCTATGCGCGCGCGTGCGACCTCCGTGAACGGGGTGCTGTGCATGCTATTGATGTGTGTG
Source organism: Conus ventricosus (assembly GCA_018398815.1). Taxonomy (NCBI): domain Eukaryota; kingdom Metazoa; phylum Mollusca; class Gastropoda; order Neogastropoda; family Conidae; genus Conus; species Conus ventricosus. Next base: position 63,125,541 of record CM031616.1, read on the forward strand.
TGTGTGTGTGTGTGTGTGTGTGTGTGTGTGTGTGTGTGTGTGTGTGTGTGTGTGTGCGTGCGTGCGTGCGTGTGTGTGTGTGTGGTGTGTGTGTGTGTGTGTGTGTGTGTGTGTGTGTGTGTGTTGTGCGTGTGTGCCTGTGCGTGTGTGTATGCTTATGCGCGCGCGTGCGCCCTCCGTGAACGGGTGTGCACGGTATATGCAGTATATTCCTTTCCATCGTTTCTCGGGAAAAAAAAAAAGAAAGAAAATAAAACTCTTATTGCGGACGTGACGGTGTTCAACCCCACCGCCAAGGAATCAATCTTTTATTTCAGGACTGTTTACAATTGGGACATTATGGGAGAGGGGGATAGGGGAGGGGAGAGCTGTAGGGTGAGAGGGGGTAGGGAATGAGGGTAAGAAGTTTCACCCACTAAGTTCAAACTGGTTACAGACCATGTGACCCAGTTCTATGGCCGGGTTGTACAAAATAGTCATTGACGTTATCATACCTGTTTTTGTAATGTTAGTATTTTGACGATGATCTTGATGAACAAACAAACAAACAAACGAAACGAAACAAATGATGAACAAGACATTTGGTGTGAAACTTATGCACGTATGTAAATATCTTATCCATGGTGATCTAAATGTGTTTTATTGTTCGTAGGCCTCTAATGAAATCCTGTCTTTTCGTGTTCTGTGATATGTTTTTATGTAATATGTTTGTAATAATGGTGTTGCACCTGATAAGAATGTCTCTTTTTGAGATAATAAAGTATACTTGACTGGACTTGACTTGATATTCCGAGTGTACTCCGTTTCTTTTTTTTCCTCCTTGAATTGAGCCGGAATCTATGGATTTTAAACTGTCTAACAGTCTGGTGTAAGACACGAGATTTTATTGACAGAATCTGACGAAACAGTAGATACAGAAATTTTTTTCAACGAAAAAGTAATTTTAAAACTGGCAATCTAAAAATTTCCCAGCAAAAACAAAAAACAAAAAAGAGAAAAATCTGTTTTACTTTTGTTTGTTTGTTTGTTGTTTTTGTTGTTTTTCTTTTTTTCTTTCTTTTTTTTTTTGGTCTCAAATCATTTCAGCGGCACACTCAATGGCATTCTCTGCGATGGGAGGAAATGGAAGTTCACGTGTGATCATGTTTGTTTCATGCATGCGGCACACACACAACACACACACACACACACACACACACAAGTTTTAAGAGACATCCCGAATGATTTGGAAGACGGGGCAGGAGTTCGCAACGGTGCTAACTCTGAAGAGTTTTTCAGCAACTTTTTCCACTCTACACTGTCATTTTGTTTTATTCTACTACCTTTCGCTGGCTGTTTCAGGGGTGCTGTTGGATTCTTTTTGAACCCTTGGTGATGAGAACACCACAGAATTACGGACTGTGGTGTGTCTCTATTTGACGCCAAGAGAACGGACACAACCAGCCGTGTCTCCCTGATGAGTCCGATCCAGCGGACGAAAGGCCTAGGAGCAGGCGATACATAAAGACCTGCCTTTGAGAGGAATTGCGATGGTTCCCTTATGCAGCCAGTGAAAGGTTTTCCTATTTACAGTACACATTTTCCCATTTTCTTCTTCTTCAACACCCCCCCCCCCCCCTCCCCCTCCCCCTTTTGATTTTTTTTATCCTCTCTCCAAATCTTTGCCAAGTCATTATTATAATGATAGAAGAATTGTTAACCTGCACTTGTTTTCCCCCACTACTTAATTGTTCAACTCTGAAGAGAATGTCAGTTTCAAAGTGATGTGATTGTAGGCGGCAATTGAAGAAGAAAAAGAAACACCCGAAGGTGCTGGGGAGGACCCAGAGAAGCACCGTCTTCACCTGCCTTTAGAGCAGTCCTGTACCACCCTTGGAGGCCTGCGCTGTGTTGACGATGGGTACAGGCACGCGCAGGACACTCCATTAAGATATCAAGGGACATAACTGCTCCTGAACAGAGGTAAATCAGACTACAGGATGCAGCTCATAACAGCCTTAAAGTAGCATCCCCATGGGTGTACCAGCCCGTATTTCATGACTGCAGAGCCCACCGGCGAAAAACACCACCCTCCAGCTGCCGAGCACACCCCACAGACCCAACCACCCCTGCCCACGGACAGATGAAGACGGTGCCACTCCAGACACAGCCAAGCTTTCGCCATACGGTCTTATGTGCCCTCAAGAGAGAATCCAATTGAAGCAATTATATGAAATTATTCTAGATGGGTCTGCCCAACAACAACAAACAAATGACAACATTATCTTGCGATCTGTTTGTCCGAGTTATGTGACGGACGCACTCAGAATTTTTATTTATTTTTTTATTTTTTTTATTTTTTATTACAGTCCGAAGAGAAACCCCTCTTTAAGCGGGTAAATTTTGGCAACATTGATGTAGATTGAAGATACCCGCCTGGTATTTCTTACCAAGCCACAAAAATTGTCACTTACTGTTATCGTGTGCCATCGTGTACCGGTGGAAATGGAGGACACGTATAAACATCGCATGCATCCTACGTGAGAAACTGGAGGAATAAATGAGATAAATGAAAATGAATGAATGGTACGGGAAACGACTGAATGAGCGCCAGTAGGCTGCTCTTCGCCGGCTCTACCTGGGTAGGCAGCCCGTTGAGTGAGTGAGGTAGTGTGTTTATTGTAAAGCGCTTAGAGCTTGGTCCGTGACCGAGATAGGCGCTATATAAATATACCCAGTGTAATAAATCGGCCCAGGATGCTTGGATCAAAACCACCCCACTTCCCGCTTACCCGCCGACGAATCGCTGCAGTATCCTTGTCAGTAAATGGGACATGAATCAGTAACTTTCTCATCACTTTTTCATGGATTCCGTTTTCCTTTCGACTCGTTCACTCACGTGAAACTGTTTTCTCTTTCAGTATTCTCTCTGTACTATTAATAATACTCTCTCTTTCTCCCCGCAGTGACTATTAACCAGAACACAAGGGCGAACGGGGAAGAGAACGGAGCAAGGGAGGGAGGGCCGGGGGAGTGGGAGGAGGGGGGGGTGGGAGGAGGGCGGGTTAGGAAGGCGGTCCCATGCGCGACCAGCCAGCCAATCAGGAGCA
>CM031616.1:63144024-63151524 GCA_018398815.1 Conus ventricosus
ACATGGGTGGAGATGTTGGCAGCATCCGGGTCCCTTTGTGATAGAGCGTTTGGAATGTCGACCGTGCACTTGGTAGACTTCAAGGTAATAAGAACAGTCCACAAGGGCCAAGATGGCAGCTTCATAATAGTTTCAGCCTCAACCATGGACAAGAATCTACTACTTGTCAGTTTTGGTATGGTCCAAACACAACCGCTACAGAATTCACGAGCGATTTGAAGATTACATCAGCAAAGTGGTTCGTACCAAAATAATTAGAAGTGGAGACAGGAATTTAATCATGGACCCAAGCATAGATTATTGGAAGGTTAAGAAGGAGCCGAGGATCTGATGTAAAATTTTGGCTAACAGACCTATGGAGGGACTTCAATACAGAAAGAAGAAGTTTTACTTGGCGAAGAACAAGTTCTCTCCAACAAAGTAGACTAGATTGTTTTGTTGTATTGGGAACAGTTGTACAATATGTTGAAGACATTCGATCAGCTAAAGATCGGATCACTCAATAATTATCTTGAAATAATCTTCTGGAAAAGATGTTAAACAGTTTTCTTTAATTTAATAATTCCCTTCTAGAGGATCTAATTCCATTAAAAGAAATAGAAGAATACATAAAAAGAAGTATAGAAGAATATGCAGTCGTACTGTATGAAAAAAACGAAATCATGATATTGCTAGAAATCCGATACGATTTACAATAGGAGACTGATTCTTTCTAGATATTTTTCTTATGAAAGTAAGATGAAAAGAAGTTGCATATTCCATCGCAAAAAAATGCCAGAAAGAAGCAAAATAGAAGAATCAGCTAGAAGACAACACTGAAGAGTTGGAGAAGAAAATGTCCAAAAAGTACAGAAGATAAACGCACAAGTTAAGTAAAACAGATCATTTGAAATCAGATGTAAAATAAAATCGCTGGAGTTACTTTGCGCTTGAGAGCGAGATGGATAGCTGAAGGGAGAAAGTCTCTCCATTTTCTTAGTAATTTAGGGGGAAAGTCACTTCGTACTTAATGTATTAGAAGAATACTAACTAAATGTATTGGAAGAATACTAACTAAATGTATTAGAAGAATACTAAGAAGTGGGAGAGTGGTAAGTACTCATAATGAATTGATGAACGAAGTAAAGTCTTTTCACGAACATCTATATTGTAAAAGAAATGTTGAAAGTTTCGAAATCATTGACGAGGTGAAGGATTTTCCAGCCTTATCACACGAAGAATCAAAGAATATAGATGAAGAAATCATCTTAAAAGAATCGTTATATTCTGCGAAAAACATGAAAAACAATAAAAGCCCAGACACAGACGATTTTTAAAGAATGGTTTCTAACGGTTTGACTGTTTGCTTGTTTGTTTGGTTTTTTTACTTGTTCTCGTCAGTGTAATTCTTTATGAGGCGCTTATGTACCTGTTCACAATCGCAATACAGGTCTATGTCTTAAACCAGTAGAGGTTTGCCTGTTTATTTTGATGTTGCACATTACACATGCATTTGTCTCATGACATCATTACATAGTCTTTGTTTATCTGTTTCGTCATTTCGGCTAAAGTGACGGAAACCAGCAAAACATTTACCATGAACTCAGTGCAGAATGTGTGACGTCCTACTCTGTGTCAAACAGTTTATTTCGCCTTACAGTGAACACTCCATCTTAAACCACTGAACAAGTTTCCAATTAACACGAAAAGGATGAGAAGATGATCTTGTGGCACCATCACATCTACAGCTAAGTGCTATGAGCGTAACATCAAATGATACGTCACCCAAAGAATATTTGGACCATAGATCACTCATATTGCAAAACCTCTCTCCCATTTTGTTACTCTAATTCAGGATCAATATAAAAACCAAGCATTCAAGGTCGCGACTGTATCGTGGATAAAAGTTTGTGTCATAAGACAAACAACAACAACAACAACAACAACAAAACATAATAAAGTTTAGCACCATAAGTCACAGAAACTGTTGCAGAACGTTAAAAAATAAAGCCATTTAAAAACCCTGCATGTTGATGCCAAAGGCACACTCATCACTACCAAAGGCACACTCATCACTACCAAAGGCACACTCATCGCTACCAAAGGCACACTCATCACTACCAAAGGCGCACTCATCTGCTACCGAAGGCACACTCATCGCTACCAAAGGCACACTCATCGCTACCAAAGGCACACTCATCACTACCAAAGGCACACTCATCACTACCAAAGGCGCCCTCATCACTACCAAAGGCACACACTCATCACTACCAAAGGCACACTCATCACTACCGAAGCGGAGTCTGTGACGGAGGGAACACGAAGGTCCAGCTGGGCATCCAGGATGTTCAGGACAGCTGTGGGTTGGCGTTCGTCAGGGAAACTTACATCCGGTTCACATAACATCGACATCTTGCAGTGGGATGGAAACCTGGTCGTGATGTGATGAATTTCCACCAACCTGGAGAGGTCGAGCTGTGCCGCAGCAGTGACGGCGACAGCGACCCTTCTTTCGTGCCAGCGCCGAGCGAAGGAAGAAACGAGGCGTGGTGGACGCTCTATGCAGAAGATCAGCAATGTGTCGCCAGCGAAAAGCCTCCATTGTACTCAAGTTGAAATTATCCACCAATCGGAATCGATGCGTGACACTGACCAATCGGAACGCAGTTGTGTTTAGAAGCGAAATAACGGTTCCAAAATCTACTCTCGCACCAATAACACTTCCAGTGTAGATTTTTTTTTTTTAAAGTAGTAACCCAATCCTAAGATCAACTGCATGGAAGAAATTTTGCCTGTCGAAAATTAACTAGTACTTTTGTTTGCATTGTGTTTGAAAGTCAAGTGTTGTTTTGCACTGGTCTGTGTGTTTGTGTGTATATATGGCTCGCTATCAGCGGCGCTTGGGCCTGTTATGGTTCTCTTGTTACAACTTCACTTGCCATCGCAGATCATTAAACCAAAAACGACATATTAAATGACGTCGTTTATAGATTTTTTCCCCAGTAAGCCTGTTTTGACAACTTTTTTTCTCGTTTGACTCAACAATTCGACTCGCCCCAGGAAACTAATTAACACTTTTCATGCCGCGAACCGAAAGTGACCGGAAGTAAATTTTTCCCTGACGCCTGTAGAAATGGCCCTGTCCGCAAGTTCACACCCAAACACCCAGGAAACGTAGTTGCCGTGGCTGGCGGTCCCCATTTCTGAGGTCTCTGACCAGTAGCAGTGTATTAGGACTGTTTTTTGGTTTTGTTCTACAGATTTTTTTTCAATTCAGCTCAAAGCATACTGCAAAGCAAGTGAGTAGATTTTTTTTTTCCCGCATTATCACCACTGTGACACAACAACCAGGCTACTGTGGTGTTGCCAGCATACTGACAAGAGGACATGCAGCCCTACTCCTCTTTGTCCTACTTAAAATACAGTGAAGTCTGCCCCCCCCCCCCTCCCCCTCCCCCCCCCCCCCCCCCCCCCTCCCCCCCCCCCCCCCCCCCCCCACGTCCATCTTGTTCCCTCATAGACCGTATCAGAGATATTTCTATTCTCTTCACCATTTCCTCTTCCTCCTTCTCCTTCATTTCTGATCATCATTTTTTACTTTCCTGCACTCTGTTCCTCCTCGTCATAACCTCCCTCCTCTCCCCCCCAACCCCCCCCCAACCCCCCCCCCCCCCCCCCCCCCCCGCCCTTTCCGCCCCACTCCCCACCCCCTCATATTCTTCTAGTTGACTTTTCGCCAGTGTTCAATGTTTTGTTTGGTTTTTCTCTCTTACAGACGTGCAAGCCGCGCGTGCAATCCGCCCTGCACTGGTTTAGCAATGTGCCAGTTTGGAACATGTAGCTACGTGAGTAATGGCAATATTGGCGCAGCCATCATCGTTAGCAACGTGAATGATCACTATTACTTTGATGATAATGATTAGACCACACAACAACAAAAACATGGTACTGAATGCAGCCCAGGAATCAATCAGTGTATGATTACGTTTGTGAAGAGCTGTTGGTTTAATATGTGAGTGCTGCGTGTGTGTGTGTGTGTGTGTGTGTGTGTGTGTGTGTGTGTGTGTGTGGTTTTACAGCTACAGGGTTGTTGATTTGTTTTTTTTTCATTTAAGGACACATTGTGACAGAAACCAGCAAAAAGACGTTCTGGTCGTTGTAGCCGAAGAAGCAAGTGGTAGAGAAGAACAGTCGGAGCCCCATTCGCTTGCTGAGGTCACTGAGAATCGTTCAGTTTTGGAGGGCTGCCCTCTCAAGTTACCACACATGTTAGCTTCTTGTCTTTACTATTCAGCAAGGGCGGCCTCCTGCCTGCATGTAACCTTCGCCCGCGCACAAACCACCGAGTGTGGGCTTCTAACTCGACAGCTTGACACAATCAGCAGTGAAGAGGGGTCAACAGACAAGCCACACGTCAATACGAGACGCACACAACGCCAACCAATCAACAGAAGTGGTCAATGCCTTCAATATTCGCAAAGGAAGTCAGCTGGCCAATGTTTCATGGATACGTATCAGAGGAGGGTGTGTTCCTACCCCTATCTAGAACATTTGGAGGTAATCATTACCTCCAGAGGGGAGCCGGATAGCTCAGTTGGTAGAGCGCCGGACTCGTGATCCTGGGTTGCGGGTTCGAATTTCGGTATAGGGGGATTTTTCCCTCGGAGTTAACATTGGTTCTGACTCCATTCCCCATATAGTCCTTTGAATGAGACTATAAACCGAGGTTCCGTGTGTGAACGCACGCATAACATCTTGCACACACGTAAATCCCATCACCAACTTTCGGAAGAGAAGGCCAGTTTGGCCGTTGGTATGGATGACACGTGACACATAGCATGCACCTTCCCCGAAGATGGAGTATGGCTGCCTTAATGGCGGGATAAAAAAGGGTCATACACACAAAACTCCACTGCCTGGCTATACAGGGAGTGTCCGCAGGAGTATCAGCCTGCGTACGCAGAAAGAAAGAAAGAAAAGATTACCTCCAGAAAAAAAAAATTACAGTGGTACGGATTCAACTGAAATGAATATCATGTTGTGAATGCTCAAAGTTTCATTCGATTCGCCATTATGGATCTCCAACACTCTCACTCTCACACAAGTGTTTAAAGGGAGTGTACTCTCACGGTACGGAACACAATCATTCGGAGCAAAGAAGCCGAAGCCGAACTGTTTTCATCGAGTGAATGTGCGTGTGTGTGTGTGTGTGTGTGTGTGTGTGTTTTGTGTGACTGTTTGTGTGTGTGTGTGTGTGTGTGTGTGTGTGTGTTGTGTGTGTGTGTGCGTGTGTGTGTGCGTGTGTGTGTGTGTGTGTGTGTGTGTGTGTGTGTGTGTGTGTGTGTGTGAGTGTCACAGACTTATGGACTAATACTTTTGTGGTTTGCGTCCTAGAAATGTAAACCATGCCAGTCTGTGTGGAGCTGATGGAGTCTTGTTCAAACCGCATACTTGCAGAGATAAATAATTCGTATGTGATGAGACCACTGAGAAGTAATGCATGATTAATATGTGATGAGACCTCCGAGAAAGAACACATGATTAACATGTGATGAGACCATCTAGAAGTAATCTATAATTAGGATGTGATGAGACCTAGAAATAATATATAACTAGTATGTGATGAGACCTAGAAATAATATATAACTAGTATGTGACGAGACCTTCTAGAAATCTATAACTAGCATGTGATGAGACCTTCTAGAAATAATCTATAATTAGTATGTGATGAGACCTTCTAGAAATAACATATAACTAGTATGTGATGAGACCTTCTAGAAATAATATGTAACTAGTATGTGATGAGACCTTCTAGAAATAATCTATAATTAGTATGTGATGAGACCTTCTAGAAATAACATCTAACTAGTATGTGATGAGACCTTCTAGAAATAATATGTAATTAGTATGTGATGAGACCTTCTAGAAATAAACTATAATTAGTATGTGATGAGACCTTCTAGAAATAACATATAACTAGTATGTGATGAGACCTTCTAGAAATACTACATGATTAGTATGTATGAGACCTTTTAGAAACAATACATAGTTAGCATGTGATGACACATCTAAGGAATACCACAATGGGTATTCTTATGCTTTTTCTTGATTTGTCCTCATGTCAAGTTTAGCTTGAAAAGGTACTGTGCCTCCCCCCCCCCCCCCCCCCCCCCCCCCCCCGCCCCATTTTGCTCTCTGATCTAAAGAACTGACTTGGGAACAGCTTGAATATGCAGACATCTCTACTGACCCGTCTGAATAGCTTGCTGTATTTGATGTATGGGGACAAAAAGAACGGCCGAATACACTTACATGGAAAAGGTTCGACACGTTTCTCTTGGTTGATTAAATGAGTAAGTGAATCCTAAACAGAAGAACATGTTCAATGGAAAAAAAAACACGTGTTAAAACGTCGTCACTGTTTTTGACCTTCGTCCCTTTCATTCATAAATGATAAAAAATCTATGTCAGGCGGAAGGATCCGGCCAGTCTTGTTACCTCCCTTGCGATTGAGATAGAGAACGGTGACATATATATGTTGGAAATGCGGAGATGTTGATGCTATCCGCTCTGTATCGGGTCTCCGATCAATATGCAATGTTACCTTTTTTTTTCTTTTCAGGAGTGGAAATACCCATAGATTCCAGTTCTCTATTACCTTTAAGCTATAGAACGCATTTTTGAATGTTGAGGCACTTTGTTAGATAGTGCCATGTAGCTGTTCTATATAAAAAAAAATTTACGCCATAAGGACAACACACACACACACACACACACACACACACACACACACACACACACACACACACACACAAGTGGATGAAAGTCACTATGAAAAGAAAAAACCCCATTAAGATTCTTAAATTATATAAAGATCAAATATCAACATGAATTAAACAATATCAGTAGTTTCTTACATAAAAATGGATTGACACTGTCGGCAGAAAAAACAAATCTAATGCTTTTTAACTCTGGATATGACCCAGACAAACTTCCACAATTTATCCTGAATGGATCGGTCTTACAATACGTCAAATCTGTTAAATTCTTAGGAGTATATTTAACATCAAAACTTTCATGCAACCAACATATTGATCATATTTTGAATAAAGCAAGAAAAAGTTTAAACTTTCTAAAGATCATAAGCAAGCAAAAATGGGGACAAGATAAAGAGAGTTTAAAACACTCCTGTCTTCAGCTCTTGTGCGGTCTAGATTGATTTATGCTCAAGAAGTATTCTTCAGCGCTCCACAGCATCTACTTAATAAGTTACAAAGTGTAGACTGCAAAGCATATAAACTTGCTCTTGGAGTTCCCACACATACCTGCAACATTGGGACATACTATGAAATTGGAATTTTACCTTTGAACGAGTTTCGAAAAGTGTCCTCCACCAAATTTGTTTTAAAGAACCTCTCACAAAAAAGTTTCTGTACAAATGAAGTATCTCTAAATTCAGATACAGATTTTGCTAAAAGAGCAAAAGACATAAATCAGCAAAATCTATTCAGTCATACACAT
>CM031616.1:63156524-63171524 GCA_018398815.1 Conus ventricosus
AATTCCCCTTTCCCCACTCAACAGCAGATGGAGGCCATTACCCCACCCACCCCTTCCCTTCCCTACTGAAGTATGGATGGAGGCCATCATCCTCAGTTCCCTTCCCTACTCAACTACAGATGGAGGCCATCACCCCCCCTTCTCTTCCCTACGCAACTGCAGATAAAGGCCATCACCCTCCCTTCCCTTCCCTACTGAACTACAGATGGAGGCCATCACCCTCCCTTCCTTCCCTACTCAACTACAGACGGAGGCCATCACCCTCCTTCCTTCCCTACTCAACTACAGACAGAGGCCATCACCCCCCCTTCCCTTCCCTACTCATCTACAGATGGAGGCCATCACCCTCCCTTCCCTTCCATACTCAACTGCAGATGGAGGCCATCACCCTCCCTTCCCTTCCCTAATCAACTACAGATGGAGGCCATCACCCTCCCTTCCCTTCCCTACTCAACTGCAGATGGAGGCCATCACCCTCAGTTCCCTCCCCTACTCAACTGCAGACGGAGGCCATCACCTCCCTTCCCTTCCCTACTAAAGTACAGATGGAGGCCATCACCTTCCCTTCCCTACTGAACTACAGATGGAGGCCATCACCCTCCTTTCCCTTCCCTACTGAACTACAGATGGAGGCCATCACCCTCCCTTCCTACTCAACTACAGATGGAGGCCATCACCTTCCCTTCCCTTCCCTACTGAACTACAGATGGAGGCCATCACCCTCCCTTCCCTTCCCTACTCAACTACAGATGGAGGCCATCACCCCCCTCCCCTTCCCTTCCCTACTGAAGTATGGATGGAGGCCATCACCCTTCTTTCCGTTCCCTACTCAACTGCAGATGGAGGCCATCACCCTCCCTTCCCTTCCCTACTCAACTACAGACGGAGGCCATCACCCTCAGTTCCCTTCCCTACTGAACTGCAGACGGAGGCCATCACCCTCAGTTCCCTTCCCTACTCAACTACAGATGGAGGCCATCACCCTCCCTTCTCTTCCCTACTGAACTACAGATGGAGGCCATCACCCTCCCTTCCCTTCCCTACTGAACTACAGATGGAGGCCATCACCCTCCCTACCCTTCCCTACTGAACTACAGATGGAGGCCATCACCCTCCCTTCCTTCCCTACTCAACTGCAGACGGAGGCCATCACCCTCCCTTCCCTTCCCTACTGAGCTACAGATGGAGGCCATCACCCTCCCTTCCCTTCCCTACTCAACTGCAGACGGAGGCCATCACCCTCCCTTCCCTTCCCTACTCAACCACAGATGGAGGCCATCACCCTCCTTTCCTTCCCTACTCAACTGCAGACCGAGGCCATCACCCTCCCTTCCCTTCCCTACTCAACTGCAGATGGAGGCCTTCACCCTCCCTTCCCTACTGAACTACAGATGGAGGCCATCACCCTCCTTCCCTTCCCTACTCAACTGCAGACGGAGGCCATCACCCTCCCTTCCCTTCCCTACTCAACCACAGATGGAGGCCATCACCCTCCCTTCCCTACTCAACTGCAGACGGAGGCCATCACCCTCCCTTCCCTTCCCTACTCAACTACAGATGGAGGCCATCACCCTCCCTTCCCTTCCTACTCAACTACAGATGGAGGCCATCACCCTCCCTTCCCTTCCCTACTCAACTACAGATGGAGGCCATCACCCTCCCTTCCCTTCCCTACTCAACTACAGATGGAGGCCATCACCCTCCCTTCCCTTCCCTACTCAACTACAGATGGAGGCCATCACCCTCCCTTCCCTTCCCTAAATCAACTACAGATGGAGGCCATCACCCTCCCTTCCCTTCCCTACTCAACTGCAGATGGAGGCCATCACCCTCCCTTCCCTTCCCTACTCAACTACAGATGGAGGCCATCACCCTCCCTTCCCTTCCCTACTCAACTACAGATGGAGGCCATCACCCTCCCTTCCCTTCCCTACTCAACTGCAGATGGAGGCCATCACCCTCCCTTCCCTTCCCTAATCAACTGCAGATGGAGGCCATCACCCTCCCTTCCCTTCCCTGCTGAACTACAGATGGGGGCCACCACCCTCCCTTCCCTTCCCTGCTGAACTACAGACAGAGGCCATAACCCTCCTTTCCCTTCTCCACTCAACTACAGATGGAGGCCATCACCTTCCCTTCCCTTCCCTTCCCTACTGAACTACAGATGGAGGCCATCACCCTCCTTTCCCTTCCCTTCCCTACTGAACTACAGATGGAGGCCATCACCCTCCTTTCCCTTCCCTTCCCTACTGAACTACAGATGGAGGCCATCACCCTCCTTTCCCTTCCCTTCCCTACTGAACTACAGATGGAGGCCATCACCCTCCCTTCCCTTCCCTTCCCTTCCCTACTGAGCTACAGATGGAGGCTATCACCCTCCCTTCCCTTCCCCACTGAACTACAGTTGGAGGCCATCACACTCCCTTCCTTCCCTACTGAACTGCAGATGGAGGCCATCACCCTCCCTTCCCTTTCCTGCTGAACTACAGACGGAGGCCATCACCCTCCTTCCCTTCCCCACTGAACTACAGATGAAGGCCATGACCCTCCCTTCCCTTCCCTACTCAACTACAGATGAAGGCCATCACCCTCCCTTCCCTTCCCTACTCAACTACAGATGGAGGCCATCACCCTCCCTTCCCTTCCCTTCCCCACTGAACTACAGATGAAGGCCACCACCTTCCCTTCCCTTCCCTACTCAACTACAGATGAAGGCCATCACCCTCCCTTATCTTCCCTACTCAACTACAGATGGAGGCCATCACCCTCCCTTCTCTCCCTACTCAACTACAGATGGAGGCCATCACCCTCCTTCTCTTCCCTACTGAACTACAGATGAAGGCCATCACCCTCCCTTCCCTTCCCCACTGAACTACAGATGGAGGCCACCACCCTCCCTTCCTTTCCCTACTGAACTACAGATGGAGGCCATCACCCTCCCTTCCCTTCCCTACTCAACTACAGATGGAGGCCATCACCTTCCCTTCCCTTTTCTACTCAACTACAGATGGAGGCCATCACCCTCCTTTCCCTTCCCTACTCAATGTTGCGTAGCGTTTTGGGCCTAATTTTAAAAGTGGACTCGCACCTGCTCTGTCCTGTTTGAACCCGTGTATGTACTGCGGAGTTCGTCTCATTGTTGACCTGACCGTGAATGAAAGGGCTGCACACCAAAAATGAATGCACTTTAGGAGCCGAAATATTATAGACCAGCGCAATTAGATTGTTTTGATGAATTTTTGTTGTGTCTGAAGGTTGACTCTCCTCATTTTCCTTCATATAGCCATCAAGGTACAAGCCAGGTGGTTCCAAGCAGACAGATTAACATCAAAGGAATGGGACTATTTGGGGGAAACCACCTGGCGCAAAGATAGGGTCACTGGTGAGTGCAAAAAGGCCTGAAATATGACGTCAACTAAGGGGTAGGTCGTGTATTGAAGACTGCTTGTGATTTCATGGTGAAAATCCCCCCAAAACAAGGGAAATAATTGGTGGGAAGTTGTTCTTTTGATCACTTATCAGATGCTGGCTCAATTTTATGGCAGACCTCGAAACGCTTGCATGGATTATATAGTATTTTAGTGCAAAGTCCTAATTGTGGCGTGTGGTCTCAAAACGCTTACATGGATTATTTAGTATTTTAGTGCAAAGTCCTAACTGTGGCGTGTGGCCACATTCTCAGACGGGGGCACTTCCGCTGAGCTCGCCTGTACGCACACTATCCGTGCGTCATTACATACATTACATGCTAAGCACGCACACACACAACACACACACACACACACACACACACACACACACGGAGAGAGAGAGAGAGAGAGAGAGAAGAGAGATGAGAGAGAGAGAGAGAGAGAGAGAGAGAGAAAGAGAAGAGAGAGAGAGAGAGAGAGAGAGAGAGAGAGAGAGAGAGAGAGTACAATGTTGTTTGTTGTTGTTGTCGTACCCTGGCTAAAAGACTCCAGGGATCATCCAAACAGCCGAACTACCTGAACACTATGGTACAAACGCATCAGCTGGGGATGAGTACATTACGTGTGTGACCGTTTTTGATTACCTCGCCACGTGGACAGCCATACTCCGACTTCGGGGGATTTTGGAGACTGATGATGTTATAGTAGGAGCTTGTCACAACTGAAGACAATCCCCGCATAACTATGCAGAGCATAACAACATTTTGATGTAGCCTTGGTGTTCAAACCTATGTCAGTTTGCCTGACAACCTTAAGCTAAGGCGAAGAGGGACAATGACAATGAACTGTACATTGTCTCATACACCTTATGAAGAAAGTGATTAGCTCCATAGTTGTAATTCAGCAAATAAAGATGACGAACTTTCATTCATCCGCAAATATATGTCTACAGAAAAGCAAGCAAGCAAGCGAACAAAGGCAACAAAGAAGCGGACATGCTAATTGTTCTCAGTATGAAGCGAAAACATTGTTAGTCGGAAAGGATCATACTACTGTCACCAGTCTTCATCTGGGATCCGCCAAAAGTAACCTTAGGCAATAGGCACATGAAAAACATTATTTTTTAAACCAGGAGTTTTAGACTGTTCAATTGAATACGATTTACCAATGTGTGTTTTGAAGTTACATACAGAGAGAGAGAGAGAGGAGAGAGAGAGAGATAGAGAGAGAGAGAGAGAGAGAGAGAGAGAGAGAAGAGAGAGGACAGACAGACAGACAGACAGACAGACAGAGACAGAGAAGAGAGGAGAGAGAGAGAGAGAGAGAGAGAGAGAGAGAGAGAGAGCAGGCTTATCAAACATTCCAATATTTCGACCTTCCTCCCATCTTTTCAGAGGCCTTCCATGAGATGATGAACGCCAGGTATATCATGTCATCGACTCGTTAACCTTTACCGGATGACGCTTTTGACTGCACAGATCCGATGGTACGGGCCGTCCAAGACCCACACATTTTGTAGAGGCTTTTTCCTATTGCTTATCCCTATTCAGATCGCGTGGGTCTTGCAAGACCCACACTGATAAAGAGCGGTTCAGCAACTTATTCCTCACTCGATGGCGTGGTCATGTGTGACCCATTAAAGTATATGGGTCCTGGGGGGGGGGGGGGGGACTGCGACTAATTACGCTGATAATTGGTTGTGCCATACATGAAATTTCTGTGACCAACGGCTATTTAAGATCGTTGACAAAACTCCTAAGATTTCGTGAACATAGCTGTATCCGTTCATAAGATATGATGTTTTTATGAGTCACTGGTCATGGAAGACCCAGGAAGCTCGGTAAAGGTTAAGACAAATCATAAATCTTTTCGCCCACCCACCCCTAACGCTGTCCCTCTACGCGCTTCTTTTTCCCATATCCCCACATGCCTACCACATCCGAATAACCCCCACCCCCCATCCCCCACCCCCACTGTCTCTACCATCCCCTCCCACGTGCACCTCAACCAACCCCCCGCCGCTGGCATACCCTCATCAGCCTCCATCTTTCCACCATCCTCCGCCCTCCCCCCCCCCCCCCCCCCCCACCGCCCTTTCTCCAAATGCCTTGCTTCCTTCTTCCCATTTCTCCCATTATATTCGTAGTTTGATGATACACCGTGATTTGTTATATAAGTAATGAATTCCCTTACTCCAAGTGGTTTCTTTTTAACTGTACTTCACCTGTCCAAACAAATACTGTATTATTTCCCTCTCGGCGTGCACATTGCTCAAGCTAGTCAGATACGCTTGAAAAGAAAAAACGCGAATTAAAAGAAAAGGGAACAAAATCCATCCGATTTTGAGGAAAAGGGAGCTAAACCCGCCCGCTCATTCTCGCCTTAATTAACCGTCGGACTTCCGCAGTGACTTCCCTTGAATGACACGTCGCCTCCGCATCATAAACTGATTGTTCAGTTTCTTTTCTTTCCTTGGTAAAAGCCCGCTGCCTCTTGGCTCTTGTTCGTTTCCACTATGAATTATGGAGCAGCACAAATGGCTTTTCAACCTTGCTTTTGTTTGTGGCGCTCAAACCTCGCATTTCAAAACATCGAATTAAAAACAAACAAACAAACAAAAACAACACACAGAAAAAGCAACCTCCCTTCTCAGCCAGAATTTCTTCAGGATACCGTCACTGCTAATGCAATGTACACGTCGAAAAAAAAACATTTACTCGGACAGATAGTATGAGAAAAAATATGTATATGGTGAACGAATCAGTGTGGGAGAAATAGATGCAGAAGATCATTCGTTCGTTATTAAGACAATCACTGAACACAGATCATAACGAGGAAAGTGGAAGTTGGGTTGGGGGGGGAGGGGAGGCAGAGGGGAGGGATGAGAGTATGGAGGGCGGAAGTAGGGGGCGGGGGGGGGAGGGAAGAGAGCGTGGTATAGAAAGAATGAAAGTGTGAATATGGGGGAGGGGAAAGGAAGAGAGCATGGGCATAGAGAGAATGAGAGCGTGATGGGAACTATCAAAGTCTGTTCACACACACACACGCGCGCGCGCGCGCGCGCGCTCGCACGCGCACACACACACACACACACACACACACACACATATATATATATATATATATTTTGTATACATATATATATGTATGCATATACACACACACACACACACACACACACACACAATATATATATATATATATATATATATATATATATATATAAAATCAGAGTTAAAAAGCCACTCAGAACGTAAAAAGTGCTCAACCATGTAGGGAGCGACATACCAGTTTAAAAAGGATTTTGAAATGAAGAGATTAAAACCTACAAGCTTGTTTCAAGCTAAAAACGCTCTCCTCAGGTATACATACAATTTGGCACGCCACCGGTGTTATATATTGTGGTGTGTGGGCGTGTGAGTTCTGTGCGTGTGGCACGTGGCCTGCCGGTTTTTTCTTTTTGGGGCGCGTTCAGGGGGGGCGTGTTACGGAATGTGCATTGACAAAGATTTCCATTTATGCCTGCAATTGTTTATCATTTCTACTTTAGAGTTCAGGGATGCTAGGTGGGGTTTACATAATATCAGCCACTTTTCTGTAGTACATAAGTTGCATTTTTTAAAAATGTTGTTGTATGGTGTTGCTCTTTTTATAATTTTCCATAATATGTTGTAATCTATTTTCTTAGTTTTCAGCTTCCAAATATATTTACTTAATTCGGTTTGGTTTTTATATTTTTCATTTTTGAAAGACTGTTTATGGTTTGCATATCTGGTTTTAAAGTGGTTTGCTGTGATTCCTATGTATGTTTCTTTATCACTGTCTGTTGTTACCGTGGCTTGGTACACAATATTGTTGTAGAGACATTTATTATTCAGAGGGCACTGGTCTTTTTTTGTGCAGTTACAAGATATCCTTTCATCACCCTCTTTGGTTGTGTTGTTTTGGTTTTATTGGAAGAATCAATTATATTTTTAAGGTTGGCATACACGAGTATGATAGTTTGACAGTATTTTTGTTGAATATTTTAGATAGTACATGTTCTTTTGGGAATGATGTTTTAAGGATTCTGAGGAATTCTTTTCCTACGTTAGTTTTTGTTCTTCCATCATATGGAGGGTTATACCATATAATTTTTCTTTTCCTGTTTTTCCTGTTGCTGTTCATGTTGTTATCTGGGTTGTATTGTAATTTGTAGTTGTAGCCACTTTTTTTCAGCGCCTCTTGATATTCAGCTGCTGCATTGTTAAATTCTTTCTCATTGCATGACAGTTTAGATAATCTTTTGTTTATACCATTAAGTATGGTTTTTAAGATGGAGGGTGGGTGGTTACTATTGATGTCTACGTAGACAGGTGTGTCATTAGGTTTTTTATATGGTTTGTATGTATGATCCTTAAGGTCTAATGTTATGTCTAAATAATTTACTGTTTTTTTGTTGGCTTCTACTGTGATTTTTAGGTTATGGCTTTGAAAAATTTTACAAAGTTCTTTTTTCTTGTTTTCAATGGTTTTTGGTTTATTGTTTAACTGGCAAGACCGTCATCTCTGTATAAGCCAACCTGTTTACCAAGTATTTTCTGTATATGAGACAACATGAAAAGTCCAACTAATTCACAAGTTTCAGCTCCATCATAAGATCCCATCGTGACATCGAATGTGGAATTTCTGCTGGTTTTTTTAATCCAAGTTTCACTGTTGCTATGGAGAAGGGTTTTCTTAGTGTGGAGAATGATTTCCATCTCAGAATCTGTTATATTTGTATATTTGTTGGCGAATCTTAGAGCTTTAGTAAGTAATTCCTCATCAATGGAAGGGTAGAAGTCCACTATGTCAAAAGTAATGAACACTGTATTTGTCTGTTTGTTCAATTCTTTAAACCATTGGATAACTTCGTAACTATTTTTCCAGAGATTGTATTCAGTGTTTGTTTTTATGTCCTCTATTGCTTTTTCCAGGATCTTTTTACTAATTTTGCCTAATTCAGATTTTGATGGGTTTATCAGTCTACAAGTAGGGTTGTTGAGAAAGTTAGGTTTGTGGTCTTTAAGGGTTATAAAGGCTTCTTTTATTGCTGTTGCTTCTATCCTATCACCTAAATCCATCTGGTGCACAAGTTCTTTTTCTTTTTTGCAGATGTTGTCATATGTGGTCTTATCAGCTTTTTTTATAATTTTTCTGAATATTTTTGTTGAGGAGTTGAGAGTACTCATTAGTTTCCATTTTATAGAAATTGTTTGTCTTGTCCGCCTTTATGGTTGAGCACTTTTTACGTTCTGATGGCTTTTTAACTCTGATTTTATTGATTGCTCCTCACGTTGAGCACTGTGGCCTAACAGAACCTAAATTTAATATGGAGAGAATTAACTTTGGGCAGTCCACCAAAAATATACCTTTTTCCAATCCGCAAACTCTACATGAAAAAACTCATAGAGCAGACTGAAACATTCGTGCGCAACATGAGGTGGAAAGCGTTTTTCTTTTTGAACCCAGATGTCAAAAAGGAAGATAAAAAAACTTATGGTTTTAAGTCATGGAGATCGCCACCTATAATAGAGGAAATGAAACCTTTTGAAGAAAGCATGAAAAAACTAATAGCTAATATTGATTTCAGAAAACCACATAACAATTTCCAAACAACATTGAATAATAACATAAAACAAATCCAGAATGACAAAAAAATATTCATAAAGGCGGACAAGCCTTTTCTCCACCGTACTCCCCCGTTGATGGTGATGATGATGATGATGATGATGATGATGATGATGATGATGATTGTGATTATGATTATGATGATGATGCAGGGTGATGATGATGATGGTGATGTTAATGATAATGATGATGATGATGATGATGATTGTCAACCTCGGGTATGTCAGTGGAGGAAGGACTAGCGCACAGCCCAAACACACTCACAGCTTGCTTACGATCTCATTCATATATCATGCATTCGTCACATCAAACCACTGGTAAAGTCTATAACTTTACTACACATGATCATAGAACGAACCATCAATGCATATGGAATCAAACAAAATAAAACATTCTCTCTTTCCTGAACTTCACAAAATCATTTATCTAAAACATCATTAACTAACCCGGGTATAAATAGATTTCTACTTTACCTGGCCAGGTGATCTTAACTATTCACGAATCACTGTCTTTTCTTTCTCTTTTTTTTTCTTTTCACTGTCACTTTCACAAGCACGACACAACTGCTGGCACTGGTGTTGGTCTGCTGGCACCTGGTCAGGTTAGACTGCTGGCACTGGCGTTGGTCTGTGGTTCTGCTTGACGAAGTGACGCTGCCAGGTATGAGTCGAACCCCCGGTTCAGATGGAACAGTGACTATCAACATCGATCTGTTCTCCTTTCTTTCTTCCTGGCATTAACGCATTGCACTCTCTCTCTCTCTTCTAGTCTGCTCTATCAAATGGACATGGATGCTTTCTTTTCCTTTTCTTTTCTTTCTTTTTCTCTTCATTAGTTAGCAACTCTCTCTCTCCACATCTCTCTTTAGTCCTTCCTCTGCAGACTATCTACGGTGCGAAATGCTACAACTTGTTCTCTCCTCTCTCCTCATCTCTCTCTCTCTCTGCCCTTCTCTCCTGCAGAGCTTACACTCCGAACCTCTCTCTCTCTCTCTCTCTCTCTCTGTTCGTTCTCCTCTTCTCTCTCACTCACGCATTACTTTATCCCCTACCTACGTGTCCAAGGGTGAGTACCATTGGTCAGTATTTTTACCGCCTCGTACCCGAAGTTATCTCCCTCTAATTCCATTGGATATTCAAATCATGACAGTCACGCCTACACGCCTTACTCTCTGTGGTGGTCAATTGGTCATTTAATTGATTAGCTTGATTTCACCCCCACCACACACTACCTTCTCCCTCTCCCTTTCCGCGACGTCGATCTAATTGTGGGCGCTGGTCGTAAATTGGCCAGATCAGTCTGGCCCAGACCTATCGAGACGTTGGTCAGCCACTCCGACGGTCTACGAGGCCGATGCTGTCTCCGTGGAAGATTAGGATTAGCCTCTCGCCGTGCTCAAATTGGCTGGATGAGTCTGATCCGGGTGTCGAGACTCGTTTGACCAGACATCAAGGCGTCGGTCAGCTACTTAGTCCGTCTGGCTGGACAGACCGTCTCCGTGGAGCCTCTCCGCTATGCTTAATTGGCTGGACCCGACACATGGGCCCGTCTACCTGGCGCTCAGAATATTTGAGTTTGAGCTTATGTCCAAACAACCTGGACCACGACTTTGTTGTTTATTTTTTTTGTCCGTGACAATTTCCCCCTTGCAAAAGACTATGCACCGCATTGTCTCAAAACAACAGTACAAAAAAGACAAAAAACCGAATTTTGCTGACACACAGCTACACGTGCAAAGTTTGAAAAATACTTTACAACCAACGGTTTATAAATTATAAAATATATCATTAGTGAATACCACTCCAATGAGTTATCATTGACGTGCACTCTTGCGTTATTTCGACTCATTTTATAACGACCTCTGTGCGCACTTATGCAATTCCCCTACCTGCGGATTTGCCATCTCTCCTCTTCACAATTCTTATGAAAAGCACAATATAATATGGTCACGATCCATGACACTTCACTGAGGAATCTCCATCCTCACTTATTGCAAATAATGCATTACTACACAAGCGACTGTATGCTCCAACATAACTACATTTACATGAACAAATCTCACACAAAAATATGAACCATAGCCAACTGGGAATGAACCCATATCCAATCAACATAACTGTAATCAACACATATTATCAACAAAGCACCCCGGATATGACTGACTTCCTCTGAGTTGCAGCTTGCTAGACTACACGACTTAAATAGTCAGCTCCGACATTCTGTCGACCTGGAATGTACTGCACTCGGTACCTGTAGGGCTGCAATGCCATTGCCCAACGCAGCACTCTGCTGTTTTTCAGCTGCGCCTCCTGCAGGAATTTGAGTGGTTGATGATCAGTCTCTATCACGAACTCTTTCCCATACAAGTATTTGTGGAATTTCTGCACGGCCCATACGACAGCTAAACACTCCTTCTCCACCGTTGCGTACCCTTCTTCACACTTTGTCAACTTCCTGCTAGCATACCTCACAGGAAACTCGACCCCTTCATGCTCCTGCAACAATACTGCACCTACTCCACCGCCTGATGCATCTGTCCGCAACAAAAATGGTTTGGACATATCTGGTAGCTTCAAGATGGGACGGGAACCTAGTCTTTCCAACACCGTCTGCAGTGCTTGCTCTGCAGCGTCTGACCACTCGACCACTGCCGGTTTCCCTGCCTTGACCAAATCACTGAGAGGACTCGTGATTGCTGCGAAATTTGGAACAAACTCCCTATAGAAACCAATAAAACCTAGCAGACTCCTGACTTCTGTTTTGGTCTTTGGTCTCTCTGAATTCATCATCTTCTCCACCTTTCCTCTTTCCGGCTGCTTTGTGTCGCCTCCGACAACAAAACCTAGGAACTCCAGGCTTGGAAAACCAACCTGGCACTTTGTTGGTCTGGCTGTGAGATTGGCTTGTCTCAACCTCTCTAAAATTGCTCCTAGCTGCCTCATATGCTCCTCCCATGTCTCGGATGCTATCAGAATGTCATCCATGAAATTCACAACGCCTTCCAATCCCGTCAATAACTTCCTCATCATCCGAGAGAAGACTGCAGGTGCGTTGACCATCCCAAAAGGAAGTACTCGCCACTGGTATAGCCCCATAGGAGTGGAGAATGCTGTGACTTCCTTTGAGTCCTCACTCAAGGCTATTTGCCAGTAACCCTTGCTCAGATCTATCCTGGTGAAATACTGGCTCTTGCTTGTGGCGATCTGAGCGAACAGGTCTTCCATGTTCGGTATGACCTCTGCATCGACCTTGGTGACACTGTTCAGACGTCTATAGTCAACACAGAATCGATGCTCACCTGACTTTTTCCTCACTAAGACGACGGGTGCACTATACGATGATTTGGACGGTTCAATCACCCCAAGGTCCAACATCTTTTCTACCTCCTCCTCGATCACTTGCTTGGTGGCATATGGGATCGGGTAGGCTTTCACATGTACGGGTTTTTGCGATGTTAACTCCACCGTACATGTCTCTAGAGTTGTCCTGCCTGGTTTATCAGTCAGGGACGCCCTACACTGTTCTAGGAGCCCCCTAACTTCCTCCTGTCTCCTACTGTCTAGCCCTTCATACAGTGACACATCCCTGTATGACTCTTCTCCTGAAAACTCAGGCAACAAAATCTCCCCTTCTTCTGCTGGGTCTCCTTCACCTCCATCAATGATTGCTGCTGCGCCTATGTGCTGAGTCTCACGCTGAATATATTTGCGGAGCAAATTCGCATGGAAAAGTTTGATTTCCCATTCACATCAATTCGGTAGTCCTGATCTACCTTTTCAATGATGGTGAATGGTCCTTTCCAAAGCATCAGCAGCTTGTTGTGATCCGTGGGAAGCAGTAACAGGACTTGATCTCCCACCTTGAGGAATTGCTTCCTCACCTTCCTGTCATATTGCTTCTTCTGAACGACCCTAGCCTCCTGCAAACTCTCCCTTGCGACCTTACATGTCTCCTCTAGCCTATTGCGTAGGTCCACCACATACTGATAAGTGGTTTTGACCTCTTCTGACTCCTGTTCTCCGGACCACAGCTCTTGAGAATGCACACTGGTCCCCGAACTGTCCGCCCATACAGCAGCTCAAATGGCGAAAAGCCTGTGCTTTCCTGAGGGGCTTCCCTGTAGGCGAACAGTGCCGCTGGAATGTAGCGGTCCCAATCTGCTGGCCTTTCCTCACAGAGCTTCTTTAAGATGCCCTTCAGCACACCATTGAATCTCTCCACCAAGCCATTGCATTGTGGGTGGTATGGGGTAGTGAGAAGCTGTGTGATCCCTAGCAGCCTGTTGACCTCCTTCATCACACCTGAGGTGAACTGTGACCCCCTGTCACTGAGAATTTGTGCTGGCACACCCACGCGAGAAAAGATGTCTACCAGCCCTTCAGCGACCTGTGCGTATCTACGCCTTTCAATGCAACTGCTTCTGGGGATCTGGTCGCGTAGTCCACGAGCGTCAACACATACCTGTGCCCACCTTTGGAACAGGGCGCGATTGGGCCAATCAGATCAACAGCCACCCTCCTGAATGGTGTGTCAATTAAAGGGGGCTGTTTAAGAGGTGCCTTCCTCTTCACCCCTCTTGTGGCTGACCTTTGACACACGTCACATGACATGCAGAAACGCTTGATGTCTGCCATTGCCCCTGGCCAATGAAAATCATCGAAGATTCGGTCAGCTGTTTTGCTGGTGCCGAGATGACCCGCCATGAGCGACTCGTGACCCACTGACATGACAGTGTCACGATAACCTGCTGGTACCTCTAACTGAGTGGTCACCTTACCTGTCTTCCCCTTGGTGAACACTCGGTACAACAGCCCGCCTTTCACAAGAAATTCTGTCTCACCTCCTCTAACCACCTGTTTCTCTCCACCTCTTGCCAACTCCCAAGACTTCACGAGCGAAGGGTCTTGTTCCTGCGCTGCCCTAAACTCATCAGGCGACACATCTATGCCTGACTTCCTTGCTGGAACGACTAACGGTTTGTCAACCTTTTCCTCCTTCTTGCTCCGTGTTTGAACTGCTGCCCCTGTAGCAGTCAACAACTCAGGATCCCCTGGATCCCTTGCACCTGGAATATTTCCGATGATCAAATCATGAAGGGGTTTCTCCATCACCAATGCAGACAACTCGCCTGAGAAGTAAGGGGTACGTACTTCTATCTTAGCAACTGGAAACTCCCTCACAGTGCCATCGATTAGAGTACAGGTCTGGATTTGCCCTGTCAAATCCCCTTTCTCGACCAGCGTTATTCTAACTACACCACATGAACAACCAGTGTCTCGTAACACTTTCACCTCTGCTGGCCAATCCACCCTTCTTCCACTGGTAACGAACCACTCAGCCTAGTGCCCTCCATCCCTGACACTGACTGCTGTCCAGTGCTAGCCATAGGCTGCACTCCACCCTCTTCAGATTGGACCCCTTTTGGTTCCACTGCAGGTCGTTTCCCTTGACGACCCTTATCCACCTCTTGCAAGGCTGCTGCCTTCTGGAACCTCATGCGACAATCCCTCGCCACATGTCCCTTCTTGTGACAAATGAAACACCTAATGTCCCTTTGCCCTTCCTTCTGCCCCACCACTGGGTTTGCAGACTTTGCAGAAAACTCCCCTGGTCTCCTTGCACTCTTCTCACCTGTGCCTGGCACCTGTTTTCTCCTGCACCTTAGTGCCCAAACGTGCCTCCCTGTACACCTCTGCTAACTTCAGCAACTCCCCTGCTGTCTCTGGCTGTCTCTCTTTCAAATGTATAGTTAACTCAGGGCCGCAACCTGACAAAATCTGTTCTTTCATAACTAGCTCTTTCAATTCAGCGAACTCCTTTTTCGTACCACTCAACTCTAACCATTTATCAAAATAGTGATCTATACGTGCACCAAACTGAGTGTACGTTTCCCCTGCTTGCAATCTAGCTGAACGAAATTTCTTTCTGAATCCTTCCT
>CM031616.1:63181524-63199024 GCA_018398815.1 Conus ventricosus
TTACCTGCTGGTACTCGGAGAGGATGCCATTTGCTGAAGAAGACATAAAGCCGATAATTTCAACTATAACCACGACAGTTTGTTGTTCTTGTGCTTTTTTCTTTTGAATATATATATATATATTATATATATATATATATATATATATATATATATATTATATATATATATATATATATATATATATATCTGTTTAAAACAGGATTTTTAAAATGGAAAGATTAAAAACCTACAAGCTTGTTTCCAGCTAAAACGCTCTCCTGTATATATATATATATATATGTGTGTGTGTGTTGTCACGGACAAAAAAATGAAACAACCTAACTTGGGGGAAACAACTAACTTGGGGGGAACAACCTAACTTGGGGAGTCGCCAGTCAATTTGTTCGGACCTAAGTCCAAACTCAAACATTCTAGGCGTCAGAAAGACGGGCCCATGGGTCGGGTCCGGCCAATTAAGCTTAGCGGAGAGGCTTCAGGAAGACGGTCTGTCCGGCTATACGGGCTAAGCAGCTGTTGACCGACGCCTCGATGTCTAGCGAGACGAGTCGCAGAGCCGAGCTCAAGCTCATCTAGCCACTTTGTGGAACCAACGTCATTGTTACTCGGACGTCGTGGTGCCTACCCAGACTCAGCTGGCCAATTTAGATTGACCAGTGTCCACCACTTAAGCCACACCGCGCCAGTGAAGTAGGGAAGGGGGGAAGGTAGTGTGTGGTGGGGGTGAAATCTAGCTAATCAATTAAATGACCAATTGACCACCACAGAGAGTAAGGCGTGTAGAGGGACTGTCATGATTTGAACATCCAATGGAATTAGAGGGAGACATACCTCGGGTGTCAGGGTAAAAATACTGACCAATGGTACTCGCCCGTTTTGGACAGATCGGAACGAATAAAGAATGCGTGAGTGAGAGAACGGCAGAACGGAAGGAGAAGACGAACAGACAGAGAGACAGAGAGAGGGAGAGGTTCTAGGTCTGCTTGAGAGAAAAGCAGAGAGATGAGGGGAGGAGAGAAGAGAACCAAGTTGAGAGATTAGCATGAGATAGTCTGCAGAGGAAGGACTGAGGAGAGATGTGGAGAGAGAGAAAGAGTTGCTAATTTATGAAGAAGAAAAGAAAGAAAAGAAAAAGAAAAGAAAAGCAACCATGTCCATTTGATAAGAGCAGACTAGAAGAGAGAGAGAGAGAGAGAGTGCAATGCGTTAATGCAGGAAGAAAGAAAGGAGAACAGATCGATGTTGATAGTCACTGTTCTACCCTAACCGGGGGGTTCGACCTCATACTGGCAGCGTCACTTCGCAAGCAGAACCACAGACCAACGCCAACAGTCTCACCTGACCAGGCGCCATCAGACCAACACCAGTGCCGGCAGTTGTGTCGTGTTGTGAAAGTGACAGTGAAAAGAAAAAGAAAAGAAAAGAAAAGACAGTGATTCGTGAATAGTTAAGATCACCTGGCCAGGTAAAGTAGAAATCTGTTTATACCCGGGTTAGTTAATGATGTTTAGATAAATGATTTTGTGAAGTTCAGGAAAGAGAGAATGTTTTATTTCATTGATTCTATATGCATTGATGTTCTTTCTATGATCATGTATAGTAAAGTTATAGACTTTACTAGTGGTTTGATGTGACGAATGCATGATATATGAATGAGATTGTAAGCAAGCTGTGAGTGTGTTTGGGCTGTGCGCTAGTCCTTCCTCCACTGACATTACACGAGGTTGACAATTTATTGGCGAGCCTGCCAGGATATTCTGGCCCATTTATTATAATTGTTCAACTTCTCAGAGAGGAAGCTGGGTGGGATTCAAGTATTGTAATCCTAAGACAAGGGGTTGTCTTACTGTATGTTCCCAAGATAGTTAAATACTAGGCTTGGCATTGCTTCCAAGATAGTTAATACTAGGCTTGGCATTTCAGCCCCAGAGTACTCATTTCGCACAGATTGCCTATAATTCGCTCTCATAGTTGGGTCAGGCGCTGGGCGTCTTATAAAAAACTAACTACGTTGTCCCAAGCTAATATTATCATTCATAGGATTGTGCTATTACGTCACGCGTGTCGGTAACCACCAGTTTGGCTGTCGTAGTTATAAAATCTTGTTCAAAAAAAAAAAAAAAAAAAAGAAAAAGAAAGAGATACAATGGCGGAGAAAAGAACACCCCTATTGAACAACTTGTGAGCGTCGCTCGTGATTTAGGTTACTCAGGGAGATGAGTTGCGAGCATTCGTTGAAAACCAACAAAGATGGAAAGAGATGAGCGAAGCGGAAAAGACGCCGTTCGCAGTAGAGGCGCAGGAAACAGAAAGAATGAAGCAGGAAACAGAAAGAATAAGGCAAGCGCAGGAAACAGAAAGAATGAAGCAGGAAACAGAAAGAATAAGGGAGGCGCAGGAAACAGAAAGACTAAGGGAAGCGCAGGAAACGGAGAGATTAAAGGTTCAATTAGAGCTAGAGAAAGTGAGAATACAAAGGGAGACCACCGAGGATGGTAGTTCAGTTTCCAGTGACTCTGTGCGCAGGCTATGCCCCCGACCCAAGTTGCCAAAATTCTCTGAAGGGACCGATTCGATTGATGCATACATCAGTCGTTTCGAAACGTTTGCAACCAGTCAGGGTTGGCCTCCAGAAGAGTGGGCAGTCATTTTGTCGGCGCTATTGACGGGTAAGGCATTGCAGATTTTCACTGCGTTACCAGCAGAACAAACAGTCCGATTTTGGTGCTGTGAAGGAGTCTTTAATGAAGGGATTTGATCTCACAGAGGAGGGATTCAGAAAGAAATTTCGTTCAGCTAAATTGCAAGCAGGGGAAACGTACACTCAGTTTGGTGCACGTCTAGATCACTATTTGATAAATGGTTAGAGTTGAGTGGTACGAAAAAGGAGTTCGCTGAGTTGAAAGAGCTAGTTATGAAAGAACAGATTTTGTCAGGTTGCGGCCCTGAGCTAACCATACATTTGAAAGAGAGACAGCCAGAGACAGCGGAGAGTTGTTGAAGTTCGCAGAGGTGTATAGAGAGGCACGTTTGGGCACGAAGGTGCAGGAGAAACAGGTGCTAGGCACAGGTGAGAAGAGTGCAAGGAGACCAGGAGATTTTCTGCAAAGTCTGCAAACCCAGTGGTGGGGCAGAAGGAAGGGCAAAGGGAAATTAGGTGTTTCATTTGTCACAAGAAGGGACATGTGGCTAGGGATTGTCGCATGAGGTTCCAGAAGGCAGCAGCCTTGCAAGAGGTGGATAAGGGTCGTCAAGGGAAACGACCTGCAGTGGAATCAAAAGGGATTCAGTCTGAAGAGGGTGGAGTGCAGCCTGTGGCTAGCACTGGACGCAGTCGTGTCAGGGATGGAGGGCACTAGGCTGAGTGGTTCGTTTACCAGTGAAGAAGGGTGGATTGGCCAGCAGAGGGTGAAAGTGTTACGAGACACTGGTTGTTCATGCGGGGTAGTAACGAACAACGCTGGTCGATAAAGGGGATTTGACAGGGCAAATCCAGACCTGTACTCTAATCGATGGCACTGTGAGGGAGTTTCCAGTTGCTAAGATAGAAGTACGTACCCCTTACTTCTCAGGCGAGTTGTCTGCGTTGGTAATGGACAAACCCCTTCATGATTTGATCATTGGAAAATATTCCAGGGGCAAAGGATCCAGGGGATCCTGAGTTGTTGACTGCTACAGGGGCAGCAGTTCAGACACGGAGCAAGAAGGAGGAAAAGGTTGTTAAACCGTTAGTTGTTCCAGGAAGGAAGTCGGGCATAGAGTGTCGCCTGATGAGTTTTAGGGCAGCGCAGGAACAAGATCCTTCGCTCGTGAAGTCTTGGGAGTTGGCAAGAGGTGGAGAGAAAAGGAGGTTAGAGGAGGTGAGACAGAATTTCTTGTGAAAGGCGGGCTGTTGTACGAGTGTTCACCAAGGGGAAGACAGGTAAGGTGACCACTCAGTTAGAGGTACCAGCATGTTATCGTGACACTGTCATGTCAGTGGGTCACGAGTCGCTCATGGCGGGTCATCTCGGTACCAGCAAAAACAGCTAACCGAGTCTTTGATGATTTTCATAGGCGCAGCAGCAATCATTGATGAGGTGAAAGAGACCCAGCAGAAGAAGGGGAGATTTCGTTGCCTAAGTTTCCAGAGGAGTCATACAGGGATGCGTCACTGTATGAAGGGCTAGACAGTAGGAGTTCCTAGGTTTTGTTGTCGGAAGCGACACAAAGCAGCCGGAAAGAGAAAGGTGGAGAAGATGATGAATTCAGAGAGACCAAAGACCAAAACAGAAGTCAGGAGTCTGCTAGGTTTTATTGGGCTCTACAGGGAGTTTGTTCCAAATTTTGCTGCAATCACGAGTCCTCTCAGTGATTTGGTCAAGGCAGGGAAACCGGCAGTGGTCGAGTGGTCAGCGCTGCAGAGAAAGCACTGCAGCGGTGTTTGGAGAGACTAGGTTCCGTCCCATCTTGAAGCTACCAGATATGTCCAAACCATTTTTGTTGCGGACAGATGCATCAGGTGGGGATAGGTGCAGTATTGTTGCAGGAGCTCAAGGAGTCGAGTTCCTGTGAGGTATGCCAGCAGGAAGTGACAAGTGTGAGAAGGGTTACGCAACGGTGGAGACAGGAGTGTTGCTTTTTTGGCGGCAGAAGTTCACAATACTTGTATGGAAAGATTCATCCGAGGCGGATCATCAACCACTCAATTCTGCAGGAGGGCGTAAACAGCAGAGTGCTGCGTTGGCAATGGACTGCCAGCCCTCAGGTACCGAGGCAGTACATTTCGTGACGAAGTCGGAGCTGACTATTTAAGTCGTGTATATCGCGGCTGTGAATCAGGGTATCAATCCGCGGTGCTTTGTTATAATTAGTATGTGTCACAGTTTGTTGATTGGATATGGGTTCATTCCCAGTTTGGCTATGGTTATTATTTTTTTTGTGTGGACTTGTCATATTTTCTTGTGTAGCATTGTTCATGTGAAGTAGTTTGCTTGGAGCATACGTCGCTTGTGTAGTGATGCATTATTTGCTATAAGTAGGACGGAGATTCCTCAGGAAGTGTGGAATCGTGTATAATTGTGTTATTAAGGAATTGTGAAGAGAGAAGAGTGGCAAATCCGCAGTAGGGAATGATAAGTGCGCACAGAGGTCGTTATAAAATGAGTTGAAATAACGCAGAACCGCCGTCATGATAACTCATGGTGTGGTATTCACTAATTGTATATTTTATAATTTATAAACCTTGTTGTAAAGTATTTTCAACTTTGCGCGTGTAGCTGTGTGTCAGCAAATTCGGTTGTGTCCTTTTTGTACGTTGTTTGAGACAATGCGGAAGCATGTCTTTTGCAGGGGGAAAATTGTCACGACAAAAAATGAAACCTAACTTGGGGGAAACCTAACTTGGGGGAACAACCTAAATTGGGGAGTCGCCAGTCATTTGTTCGGACCTAAGTCCAAACTCAAAACATTCTAGGCGTCGAGAGGGCCATGGGTCGGGTCCGGCCAATTAAGCTTAGCGGAGATGGTTCAGGAAGACGGTGCCGGGTTAGGTAAGCTGCCCTTTGACCGACGCCTCGTGTCTAGCGGACGAGTCGCCCGAGCTCAAGCTCTCTAGCCACTTTGTGGAACCAAGTCATGTGTTATCGGACTCGTGGTGGCTAACCAGACTCAGTGGCAATTAGATTGACCAGGTCCCCTTAGCCACACGCAGTGAAGTAGGGAAGGGGGGGAGGTAGTGTGTGGTGGGGGGGAAATCTGCTAATATTAAATGACCAATGACCACCAAGGAGTATGGCGTGTAGGGGGACTGTCTGATTTGAACATCCAATGGAATGAGGGAGAGAACTCGGGTGTCAGGGGTAAAAATACTGACCAATGGTACTCGGGCCCGTTTTTGGGACAGATCGGAACGAATAAGGAATGGGGGGGAGAGAACGGAGAAGGAAGGAGAAGACGAAGACAGAGAGGAGAGAGAGGGAGGGTTTTGGCTGCTTGAGGAAAAGCAGGAGTGGGGGGAGGGAGAAGAGAAAAGGTTTAGAGTTATGAGATAGTCTGCAGAGGAAGGGAGGAGGAGAGATGTGGAGAGGAGAAGAGTTGTAAAAGAGAAGAAGAAGAAGAAAAAGAAAAGAAAAGCAAATGTCCATTTGAAAGAGCAGACTAGAAGAGGAGGAGAGAGGAGTGCAATGCTAATGCAGGAAGAAGAAGGAGAACAGAGCGATGTTGATAGTCACTGTTACCTAACGGGGGTTCGACGCTCATACCTGGGGTTGGGGAGCAGAAACAGACGCAACGCAACGTTCACCGACCAGGCGGCTCAGACCAACACAGTGCCGGCAGGTTGTGTGTGTTGGTGGAAATGACAGTGAAAGAAAAGAAAAGAAGGAAAAGGACAGTGATTCGTGATAGTTAGGGTCCCTGGGCAGGTAAAGTAGAATTGTTTATACCGGGTGAGTTAATGGTTTTAGATAATGTTTTGTGAAGTTCAGGAAGAGAGAATGTTGTATTGATTTGTCATATGCATTGATGTTTTTCTATGATCATGTATAGTAAAGTTATAGACTTTACTAGTGGTGGATGTGACGAATGCATGTATGATGAGATTGTAAGAGGTGTGAGGTGTGGGGGGGGCTGTGCGCTAGTCCTTCCTCCACTGACATTACCGAGGTTGACAGTGTGTGTGAGTGTGTGTGTGTGGTGTGACATGTGTGTGTGTGTGTGGTGTGTGTTTAGGTAGGTAGGTATGTATCCCAGAAAAGTTTCAGAGCTGCCCATCGGTGGAGTCTCAGGATTGGTGGGATGGCATGAGTGGTCAGACTTCAGGATTGGGGGGGGGGGGGACCCCCCCCCCTCCCCTTACAATCGGGTGTGATTCTACCAGGTTCTGGTGGTTTTTAGCAACTGTGTTTGTTTTTATTTCCCCGATACATACATACACACATTAAATAGATTGGTGTGTATGTAGATTGATAGATTGATAAGGAAATGCCCAGGTGTGGTATGTGTGCGCGATTGTATTGCAATGCGCAATTGTGTGTGTGTGATTGTAATGAGCCTTGAACAACTGTAAGAAACATGTTTATACACTTCATTACCCTGTGTGTGTGGTGGTGTTGTGTTGGGGGGTGTGGCTTGTGTTTGCGGATGCTGGTGCGTTTGTGTGCATGCATGTGTGTGCGAGTGTTGTGCGTACATGTTTGAACATGTGCGGCGCTGTGGTATGGTTTGCAGAAACATGAGGACAAGACTGCACCAACGCAGGCACACTGTTGTTGCCTCAGTGCCATCTCCTGCCCCTGTTGTTCGGGGGATACGCCTGCCGTAAGTTCCTTGCAACCTTTGGCTACATCCCCATATCTAACACGCCCAATCCTGCTAAAAAAAACAACAACAACAAACAACAAAATGCCTCTCTCCTGCCCCTGTTGTCGGAGCCACGCGCCTGCGTAAGTCTCCTGCAACCTTGGTACAATCCCCTATCAACACACCCATATTCTGCTAAAAAAAAAACAACAAAACAAAATACTCTCTCCTGCCCTTTGGCGGAGCCACGATACAGCCGTAAGTCTTGCAACTTTTGGCACAATCCACATATCTACATGCCATTTTGCTAAAAAAAACAACAACAACAAACAAACAAACAATAACATTGCGTGTTCGAGTCATTATTTAAGGCCAGGACCCCGCTAAGCCCTTTCATGTCTGTCACATGCACGCACACAACACAAAACACACACACACACACGCACGTGCACACGCTTGCATGCGCGTGCACACACATTGTCATGAAACAAACAACAACTCAGCAGAT
This sequence comes from Conus ventricosus, assembly GCA_018398815.1. NCBI lineage: Eukaryota > Metazoa > Mollusca > Gastropoda > Neogastropoda > Conidae > Conus > Conus ventricosus. The sequence goes on from CM031616.1 coordinate 63,189,314, forward strand.
CTGCCATGATCTATGTATTAAAACAGTCATTCATAACAGGTGCTGTTCGTTACTCATGGCTTGAGCCGGACTGACAACAAAATGTATGAAAGAACACACAACATGTTTGACCTTTCTGTGGTTCTTCAAGAAGGCAAACAGATGCAATGACAAGCCTAAAATCATGCTCTGCTCCAAAATGGTAGCAGCTCCTGTGCGCATGGCAATAATCCAGCTTATGTGTGTTGCTACCAGAGCAACTGAATGTTTGGGGAAGGTTTCAACAAACTTTTTTTCTTTTTTTTTTTTTTCCAATCTGCGCCACCTCAGAGGCAGTGCACCATGCCGTCTTGACGCCCTCCCGCCACAGCCTGGTCGGCCCGCGCAGCCCAGGCACCGGCAATTCACAAGGGTTTAATGTCGAGTCGTAAGAGGCACCACCGGAGAAGACGCTGCACTGCTGCCGAGTCACTTCTGTGGTGTTCAGTGGCGCCTGTTCTGATCTAACATACGCAGGACACCACCTACTAAGTCCCCTACTGACGACAATAATTGCTTAGTCGCGGAGCCGGCGTGAGTGAGCTCTCCCTCCGGAGGGCGCCACCACGTCCGTCCAACGACAGCCCCCATGGACTCGCCGATACCGGTGACCCCGACGAAACCAAACCAAGGCCACAGATGTGGAGAGGACATCGCAACTGAGGTCACCATGACAGCAGGGTATGAAGGGCCACAGAATTTGAGACATTTTTTTTTTAATGCTGATCGATGAGAATGAGGATGATTAAGATGATGCTACGGATTTCCATTTCGGTCTGAGACTACATGACAGGGCTGTACTCTACGCTTCCTTTCATAATATATACCGGCAACCAGGCCCGAGAGATACAGGCACCTGCAGTGTTGGTCAGGGAATTTGAGCAACACTCTCAGAAACGCATCCATTAAGTGGATGAAACTCGACTGTGTGGTCCCAGTCTTCCCAACTGAGTCCGCAGCAAACTCAACTCTGGGTAAGACCCGGTCGGGGCAGAAAAACCCACATGACTCCGATGGGATTCGAACCCACGACCTCCCAGCCGGGAGTCCGCGACGCTAACCACTTCGCCACGGCGGCTGGTTCTTCATACAAACTTCGTTTCTTCCTTCTATGTTGCAGAAAAAGGCACCGAACTGTACGAGAGCTGCCCCTTCTCGCTGTTGCTGGTGTTCGCTGCACTGTGCGCGGCAGTGCTGGTCACTGGAGCCGTCTTCTACGTTGTCCTGGAGAAACTTGGATCCTAAGTCACCGCTGACACAGATTACCCACCGGGCAGCATTACAAGTACATGATAACCACAGAGTGACAACAGCAAAAACAACAATTCAGTGCCACCAATACCTCTGTGATACAACTCGCAGAATTAAGGCGTACCTTTTGGAGTGCAGTAGCTAGTTCTGAAGATATTGTGTGTTTCCAGATGGCTGCATTTTGTAAAGGACAGTTAAAACAAGAGCGTTTATGCCTTTACAGTGAAAGGCAGCAGTGAACACCAGCAACACAGGGTAACAGTGATTTCATACATTGTACGCTCGCATGCCATGTGTGCACAAAGTTATCAATGAGATGTTATCTTCCGCCCTGATGGATTTGTTGCCAACACAAACTTGTCTTGCGGAACCTACTCATCATTAACCTTAACGTCATCTACACACGTCTCCATTAGTTTGTTGACCATCACCCAGCCCTTGGAGAGAGACCTTCCTCAAAACGGATGCCAATATATTGTGTCCCTGAAAAGACGGTTCATCGCAAGAACAGCGTTTCAGAAACGAGCATTGTTTATTACTGTCCCATTGGACGACAATAGGTCATATGAGCGCAAAGTGATTGAAGATCTCAACAGCCCTGTGTGCTCAGTCACTCGCATCGCTGCAGTATGTTATTACCATCCAGCTATTTCTCTCGTCACTTCAGTACTTCTTTTGGATGTACCTCTGGGAAGTCAGTGCCCCACTGCTCCCCAAGTAAGGGTCTTGGACAGAGTGTCTGCAACATACATGCCTATCTGTACTGTGCAAGGTTACAGCGCTTGGCGACCAACGGTTCTTTGTTGACTACGCATGTGCCTGCCATGGTCATTTGTGCAACATTCCATGTATGTGAGCAGGGACCGTTAGTCTACAACTTGCTCTCAAGTGTCTGTTAGGCCTTGGGAGCTGTTGTGGGGGTCCGTCTCATGTATCTTTACCCAAGGATGCATACTACCGAATTTGATCTTAATAGGAAGCTCATAGATCCGTTCTTTTTTTGTTGCGTCTTGTCATTGTGGAAAAGGAAAAAAAAAAAAAGAATGTGCATGAATTTTGCATAAGTCTGACTACAAGCTGGGACTCGTTTTCTAAGTAGAAGTAAGCTGGTCAAAATCAGCAACGACATTTTCCCTTTTGTGTTTGTGTTCGCATCAAACAGACCTATTCACCCCATCCCCACCTCATGGACATGGCGTTCACAGAACGTTTAGACCTACAGCTATGTAGGGGTGCAGGTGTTGAGTGGGCCATGTTCGTGTCATGCCCCTAACAATGACCGAGACCATAGCATACATCCTGTTGTGTAAAGTCAAGCTGATCATACCGGCCATATCAGGGCTGGTCAGTAATTTGAACAGTACACATTGAGAGTGCCATGGAACCATGACATTATGAAATACTGACTCCAGCGAGTTCTTGGTGGTGGAGTTATTGGCCGAAAGGAACCAAACCATTATGTATGACCGACTGAAAAGAGTTCTTGGTGAAATGAACCAAACCATTATGTATGACCGACTGAAAAGAGTTCTTGGTGAAAGGAACCAAACCATTATGTATGACCGACTGAAAAGAGTTCTTGGTGAAATGAACCAAACCATTATGTATGACCGACTGAAAAGAGTTCTTGGTGAAATGAACCAAACCATTATGTATGACCGACTGAAAAGAGTTCTTGGTGAAATGAACTAAACCATTATGTATGACCGACTGAAAAGAGTTCTTGGTGAAAGGAACCAAACCATTATGTATGACCGACTGAAAAGAGTTCTTTATGGGTGTTATTGGCCGAAATGAACCAAACCATTATGTATGACCGACTAAAAAGAGTTCTTTATGGGTGTTATTGGCCGAAATAAACCAAACCATTATGTATGACTGATTGAAAAGAGTTCTTGGTGAAAGGAACCAAACCATTATGTATGACTGAAAAGAGTTCTTGGTGAAAGGAACTAAGACATTATGTATGACTGATTGAAAAGAGTTCTTGGTGAAAGGAACTAAGACATTATGTATGACCGATTGAAAAGAGTTCTTGGTGAAAGGAACCAAGACATTATGTATGACTGATTGAAAAGAGTTCTTTATGGGTGTTATTCGCTGAAAGAAACTAAGACATTATGTATGACCGACTGAAAAGAGTTCTTTATGGGTGTTATTCGCTGAAAGGAGCTAAGACATTATGCATGACTGATTGAAAAGAGTTCTTGGTGAAAGGAACTAAGACATAATGTATGACTGAAAAGAGTTCTTGGTGAAAGGAACTAAGACATTATGTATGACCGACTGAAAAGAGTTCTTTATGGGTGTTATTCGCTGAAAGGAGCTAAGACATTATGCATGACTGATTGAAAAAGAGTTCTTTATGGGTGTTATTCGCTGAAAGGAGCAAAGACATTATGCATGACTGATTGAAAAGAGTTTTTGGTGAAAGGAACTAAGACATAATGTATGACTGAAAAGAGTTCTTGGTGAAAGGAACTAAGACATTATGTATGACAGACTGTAAAGAGTTCTTTGTGGGCGTTATTCGCTGAAAGGGGCCTAGACATTTTGCAAGACTGACCAAAGCGATTTCTTGGTGGTGAATGTTACTGGCCGACTTCATGAACAGGATGAGATCACAAGTAAGGCTCTTTTAAACCCACGGTGACAGAATTATCAGCATGTGGACGGTGGTTTCAATAAACGATGGCGATCCATCATGTCAAATCAAAACACACCCACTTCCCACTTGCTTCCGGGTCAATGAAATTCTGGCTTCCGTTTTTCGACCTTATGCTTTTTAGTTCATATTGTCTAGAGCATAGGTGACCACTGGTCTACATTACTTGGAGAAAGTGAAAAATAGGCCATTGGTTCATGAATGCTTTGGCTGCATGATGAGACCCTTCATGCCTGGTTGAAGGAAATACTGTTCACACTCAGGTCATGGTGTTCATTGCCTAGCCCACGGTAAACGGCCATAGCAGGGCTGTCACCTCATCACAGTCCCTCACCGCACAGTCCTCAACAAAGTTCATGAACACAAAAGTCGTTTCTTTTTAACAACAACAAAAAAACCATGCTGTAAATTGTTTAAATCTTTCTTCTGCAAAATCTTACACCGGATGGAAAAGGTTCATTGTTTTCATGAACTAAAAAAGCGCAACAGGTGGAACATCTCTGAAGCCGATTTCGTGAAATCTGCTGTAAAGTGTTTATATCTGACATCATGCAATTCCCAACAGTGTGTAAGGACATGTTTTATAGTGCATGGAACATCACACAGAATGCACAATGGAGCTTCTTCACCTTTTAAGCGATATGAATGGGTGTAAAAGGAATGACCTGCGTGCAATCAGCACAAAACTCTTTCTTCTTCTCAGTCCGCAGTGGCACGTGGTGAAAGTCTGGACAGATTTGCAAGAGTTTGGCATCTGTTTACGTGATTCATTCCTCTAGCCAGAGGTCGTTGAAATGACTTCAAGCTTTAGGTCTCGTGTTGGTGTGTGGGATCGAGATTCTGCTCAACATTTCATTTGTTGTGTTCCTAGCAAGTTGGTCAGCCCTCTTCTTACCTCGAATGCCAACATTACCAGGAACCCGAGCAAAAACTATGTTGTAACCCTCAGATGAAGGAGCTTCAGGTTATGGCCGGCACTGGTCTCAAAAGCAGAAATGGAGTCAGAAACATAAAGAAGTGTTTGTTTTCATATAAAGCCACTTCAAGCGCCAAGACCAACTCTGTGAGCTCTGCAGTGTAGATGGAGCTGTCCGTGGGAACGTCTCCTACATCTCTGAGAGGATATTGCCGAGCAGTATGCAGCAGAAGCAATACCCCCGTCAGATTTAGAACCATTAATTAATATCGAGTGAAAGGATGGAAATCCAAAACAAAAGTTCAGCCATAAATGTCCTGTACACCAGGAAGCTGGAAGAGTCTTCGATGAAGATGCCAGATCAAAGCAGATTTCTTGGCTATGGAGAGTCCACGGACCTCGGTTTGTCTTCAAATTTTTTTTATGAAAGTTCAGGTCAAAAACAGTTGTAAGTAGGGTTATGATGCTCTGAAAAGAGATCCAAACAGTAGTTAAAAAAAATTTCAGCCGGCGGTTGGAGAGGGATGGTTCCCCCGTCTCTGAATCAGGCTGTATACATCTGTGGTGCAACCCCCACCCCCACCGTGTCGAAGCCCAAAATGGTTGATGCAATCTGAAGTTTTGAGGCAAGAAGGTCTTGCAAAATCATAAGCGTTACAGCTGTAGTCCAGTTTGAAGAGGATCACAGCCTTGCAAAGATGGAGAGGAGTTTACTCGTCAACACCTTTATCTGTATGTGCCACAATTGCCTTGAATGTTTATTGCTTTCTGACAAGAAGCTTTAAGTCCTGGATGTAACTTACAAAGTTTTACTTTTCGAACGAGAATAACTCCCAAACATTTTGCTTCCTTCACGATTCGAATGGTGGATTTCTCCGGATGAATTTCCGGGTCAGCAAAGTACTGCTGATAGGTGTTAAAGTGGATACTGAGAGTTTTGTTACTCAAAAAAATAAAAATAATTCTCCTAGGCCCATTGTTGTGTCTTATCCACACTAAGTTGGAGTCGACATTGTATGCCAGCACAGGTGACTCCAACTGCGTAGGAAACTAGAATGCAAAGACATCAACAGAGAGGACGTAGAACTTAGGCCCATTAACTTTGATGCTAAACACAGGAGGAGGAGGGATGCTCCCCTGGGGTACATCCAACTCCTGCTTGTGGATGTCAGACACAGTTGTGTCCAAACGGGACGTACGACTGCAGATCAGCCTGAAAGTTGCCCGTAGATAAGGGGAGATCACCTAGAAATCCTAGATCCTTGAGAATTTCAATTTTCACATGGCCTTGTAAGCTTTCTCTAGGTAAAAAACAGATGCAACCATGTTTGTTAATGAAAACATTGCAGATGGTGGGGGCAGGAGGAGAGACGAAGGGCAGGGGAGGGGAGGGGGGGGGGGGGGGGAGGGGGAGATCAGGACTGGGGTGGTTCGAAGTAATGAGGATAGAGCGCCAGTGGAACTACCCCAGAGAAAGAGTATGGACGCTCAGCAGTTGCACAAAAGTAAATTCTGATCGTTTTGAAGAGAAAGGGAGAAGGTGGGGAAGTGGGAGAGGCGAAAGACAAGCAGGGAATATGAATGCCAAGGTTTCATGCACTTTCAACAACAAAACAATAAGAAAGAATTTCATCAAAGCCACACTTAAATGAGCTGCTCCCTCTCCATGTCGCAAGTGGAGATGCAGCGCACCGAGTCACTCCCTTCCCACGTCCAACGTTTAAATGCATTACGTCAAATCCACTGCCGTCCTGAAAGTCCTTCACACGAACTCACCACGCACAAAGAAGACACTCGGTACACTCGGACACCATTAAAGAAGAGTCGTTAAAAAACAGGCCAACAAGTTCGTCATCGGCCTCGCTTTATTTTGTGATGATTAAAATGGAACACTATATTCGTGACATTGTGAGGTTGGTTACATGTATGTTTTGATATAAAACAAAACAGCGGCACTGTATGTTTCCTTTCATGATATCCCGACACACACTGGTCCCGGAGCAAACATGAACAGGCCCAAGAATGATGACCAAACTCTCCTTCCGTACATACAAAGCCAAAAGTACCAGTCTGGTCACATGGAAAATGGGAAGAAACCAAGCAATAAAACAATGACATACAAAACGTGAAAGTCAAATCTATATACAAACATAAAATCATATTCACATATGGTACAGTCATACTGAAACACGTAAACCACAAAGAAATATACATAATCATATCTGTTTGACAAAATAAATGCTACTGATACACTCCAGGTATGCCATGTGGCTCTGGGGAAAAAAAAAAAAAAGGGGGGGGGGGGGGGGGGGGGGCAACTAAGCCAGGATCTGGGGCTCAGAGTAGGCCCCCAATGCAGCCCATGGGTAGGTTCAGTAATAAAACAACACGTAAAATAACAAAACCATAGCAACATATAAAGTAACAAAAACATAACATGTAAAGTAACTAAAACAACTTGATGACACAAGAGTATTGCCAAATAATTCTCCTTTCTCTATGCTTGTAAACAAATACAACAAAATCAGTACACATTTCTTTATGCACATAATTATGGTGGAATGAGTCGGGCAAGGTAAATTTCATCATCACATCAACCCAACCAGAATAGCTCAGTTGGTAGAGAGTATGGTACCATGATCTTGGTGATCCAAGGATTGTGGGTTTGAATCTCGGCTGGACCATTTCGGTACATGGGGATCTTTCCCTCAAGAGTTAACAATGGTTCCGACTCCATTTCCTAACAAGTTCTTCGTATGAGACACAGACACAGTGACATACGAGACACAGTGACATGTGACTGTATGCATGACCTCTTGCACACATGTGAGCGAGGGCCGGTTTGGGCATTAGTGGGGATGACACATGCACACAGCCTCCATGGGATTCTCAAAAGAATTAGTGAAGAATTCTGCTACTGCTATTCAACTGAACGATACGGGAAAACAGATGAACATAGCGCTCACTGTTGGTTCTACTCAGGTTGGTGGCCCACTGAATGAGAATGCAGATCGTCTGCATGAACAAGAGTGTTGCACTGTGTTGTGCACCTTGGTCCCTAATAACAAAAACACTGTGTAAGCGCTCTCAAAGCCACTAACACACACATATATATATATATATAAAAGAAATATGAGGTGAAGAGAAAACGATCCTCTTCCTGGGATAATCTCAATGGAACGAATCCCTTACCATCTTGCGATATGCTTATGTCAGGGAAGGTGGTCCAGGATCAAAACAAATCCCAGGCCGACACGATCGATCAGAGCACATGAATCAATAACCATATGTAGTCATCTTTGTCAGTTTCCATACAGCTTCGCCAACCTGCTGACAGTCGACCGATTTTTCTTGACAATCCATTCCGCAAGAATTCTTTGCTAGCTGGTCTGGTCCAAGTTTTTCTTTTGCCCGCTAGGTAACTGATGGCAATATTTTGAGAAAGACATACAGGCACTATCAATGAGGGGTCTATTATTACTATCAATGATGGGTCTATTGTTACTATCAATGATGGGTCTATTGTTACTATCGAAGATGGGTCTGTTGTTACTATCAATGATAGGATCTACTGTTACCATGAATGATGGGTCTATTGTTGCTATCAACAGACCTGTGCACCCCCAGCAAGACACCCCAGTATCCAAGCAAATGATTTTCAGTATTTTGGGTGAGCTTTCAGTATTCTGAATGTTTCCAAGACACATATAAAACAAAGTGAAAAAGAAACATGTGAATTGCCACGGTCACTCCTTTGTCATAAATCGTCCCAGTACAAGGTGATCACGATGCAGAATCTTCCGACACATCCGAAAATAATCAACAGAAGTTAACAGTTTGTACGGCCGCACTTAGAATATGGAAATATCATATGGCATCCCTTACTCAAAAGGCAGTAGAGAAGGTACAAAGAATGGCTACAAAGCTACTACGGGAATGCAAAAATATGGATTATGAACAACGGCTAAGATACTTAAACTTACACTCCTTAAAAGGTAGACGTATCTGCGGTGATCTGATCGAAGTATATAAAATATTTAATGATATGGTGGATGTACAAATAGAGGATTCTTCAAATTATATACTGATAGTCTTGCAAGGAAGCCAGATGGCAAAATCTTCATTGAACACTGTCAGACTAATAAACGTAAAATGGTTTTTGGAAAGAGAGTAACACATCTTTGGAATGATCTACCAACTAACATCAAGTTTGCACAATCTACTAACTCATTTAAAAATCTCCTTGATGCGGATCATAAATTCACTAAATTGTTATTTGAATTTGATTAACAAACCAATATGCGCATATGCAACAAACCAATTCAGAATACTAAACAATACATGGATGGGGATTCAAGAAAGGCCGCGAGGCCTAGGCTACGTTATATCAGCCTGTCCCTTACTACTACTACTACTACTATTACTAAAAAAAAAAAGTGTTCTGGTACAAGTCTATTATGTTCACAGCAAGTCACTTATTTGCATACGCTGGCTTGAACAGCTGAACTCTTTTTTTCCCCCCCGAACCACAGACTGCCGGTGAACTGTCATCTCTACGCCGTTTGCCGCAGCAACAATCTCCACCAACACTTGTAGACGCTTCGTCATCCGCCATGTTTGAACGCACGCGGTACGAGATACGGAGCTAGGCCGCAGTTGCGCATTTCATGACAAAGTCGAGTGACATTGCCAATGTAAATGGACACAAGATAACTTCGTTTGCCCTCATGTATAGTCTGCTCACATGATATTATTATCATCTAACGGCAGGCGAGACCAACGACTTCGCAAAAAACTTTCGTTCACCTGACAACAGAATTGCATTCTCCGCGCCTGTCACGAGGCCCATGACGGTTGGCCC